>LPNX011014149.1:1253508-1394645 GCA_001517045.1 Pseudotsuga menziesii
CGCCATATTGGCTCCAGTTTTGTAGGATTAACCCCAAAGGACCCAGAGATTTAGGTTCATGAGAATTGAACCTTCGACCTCAATATCGCCAGTATTTGGACTAGGACTCCAACCAACTGAGCTACCCCTTGGGGTTGATATATATATACTTTCCTGTCAATCCTTAATGGTGCGTGTTTTGGAACTAGATGCATCGATGCATGTCAGGATAACAAAGCACTGAACATAAGATTTAAAAAAATAAAAATAAACAATCCTCTTCTTCTATCCATATGCAATGGACCTCCAACACAAAACACACATCGTCGTGCATATGTGAAGAAAAAGCATCGGTGCCATAGACAAGATAACTTGATGCATTTTCAAAAAAATGGGTGGTGCATAATAATGAAAGAGACCCAGAGGTGTGGGAAAACCTATATATAACCAACTAGATACCAAAAAATGAATACAAGGAATGTACGATTCTCTAAATCTACCAAACCACATCGTCGCGGATCAATAAAAAAACACTAGTATGGAAATATTTTGATGAGATTTTTAATAAATATTTTTATTTTATTTTCATTTTAGGCCATTTTTTGTGTGTCTATATGAAACAAATGCACTATTGTGTGCAATGTTGTAATGCACCACACTTGAATTTTTGTTGTCATATATTCGTTACGACTGCCTGGTGCGTTAGATGTATAACTATGCATTGGTGCGTAAAAATATACCATGCAATGGATGGTATGCGATTTTAAAAAAACAAATTCGTGAGCGATGCTTACTATGACAATAAGCACATTTTTCCTATCTAACAAATGTGCAAAGGTGCACCACTGAATCAGGTGCAACGAAACATGGTCAAATAAAATTAAAAAACAACACTGAAATGTCATTTTGTCATTTTCTTAGTGATGGAAACCACCTTGTCCCACCTAAGCACTAGTGTTGCTTTCTGACACCCATGCCCCCATACTCGGTGCACCTCGTTGGATTTATCTTACAATTTCATTCGTTGTTGGAGTTAGAATTTTCCACGCGATTGAAAATTTTGGTCTTTTATATATGTGGAAACCATGCCTCCTAGGTAAGCAAGAGTCTATGTATTTTTGTTGTTGTTAAGAAATGCCCATCAATGGGTGCCAGTGCATTTCCACCATTGCCTGAGAAACCACAACCCGAAGGCATCTAAGCCGTCAAATTCACTTGGGATCGCACCCGGCCTAGGCCACACCAACCCTTAACATGGTTGGATTTTTGGGTGTCCCCTCCCAACTAGCTCACCCCTAAGGGGTTTGAACCCGGGGTGCCTTTCTAACGATACCCACTCCTTAATTGAATGATATAGCAAGATTTGACATCAAGAGTCTATGTATTTTGTTTTTTACCTTATAATTTAATTTTTAGAAAATTAAAAGTTGAAAATCTCTTTCAACTGTGCTTTAAAAAAATATCTGGGCAGTGGGCATCATCTGTTCGGGTCACACTAGCATCGATACATCTGTGCACTGTGTTTTAACACATGGTTCATTAACAATGGGACCCCTTATTAAAAAAATGATGCATCATGGGGGGTGTATTTTCATAACCATTACACACTGATTTGTGGTGAGTGCAAATAAAAGAATAATGCACTGCTAAAATTCACATACAAATAAATTATTAAAAATTCACGTTGTGATCTAAAAAACTTCACGCACTGTTTTCGGTGCCTTACCATAAACATGATGCACCATTCACATTTTGTGAACCCATACACAAACTACCCTTTTAACCAAACAATTAAAACATACACAGTGTTATTTAAAAATTTAGATGCACTGTTAACATTGCATTACACCTCTTAATCAAAATAAAATTTTATACCTCTTCAATGATAACCCAATGGTATAAGCATTCTAAATATACAAAATTTTGATCAAAAGCCTATTTATAATTTTTTGCATCAAAATATACACTTAACAAAGCATTTTAAATTTTAAATTTTTATATCAAAATTATAAAATATTTAAATTACATATTGGCATCCTTAACTCCATAAATTTTAATTCAAGTATATAAAATTTAAAACCTTTGGCAAGTTATCCCATAATACTTTGTTGTCCTACTACAACTATTACTAGTATACTTGGCATATTTATTGATGCTAAAAAAATGATGGAAACGAGTTACCGAATGATTTTATGAGAGTAGGTTTTACAAATTATGTTCTCATTGCAATAGAGAAGAAAACATATACTCTAGTAAAAGATTCATCTAATTTTATGTTATATATTGTCAATGAACACCTTAAAAAAACTTTAATATACAAATATTCACCCATATTTTGTTAATATAGTATTGAATTCTTTTAATTGATAGATATCTAGTATATTATTGATGATATACACATTTCCAATATATATTGTGAATTATTTTTATTTAAATTTTCAATATATATATATATTTCTATTGAATTCAAGTATACCAAGGAGGATATACAAATTTTGAATAATATCTCAAAGGCCCTTATGGATGCACATGGAATTACTATCCAAAGTTTTGATAAGGATTTCATAATCTACTTTTTAACTTTCAATTTACAATATTTATGTCAAATCCCTCAAAAAGTGACTTTGTCAGAAGCCCTAGTGTAATTTAGTTTGTGTTGGGCCATATTTGAATAAAAAGTACAATGGATTTAACACTTATATATCGTAAGGAAAATGAAAACATTTGCAGCCAAACCATCATCAACTAGGCAACATTTAACATAATACTAACCAACTTGATATTGTACGCTGAAGATATAATTGAAGAACACTTCCATCAATATAAAATACGACCATAACATAAATTTTGAAATGAAACATGTACATATCAATGTTCATTACCATCACCTATATCATCTTCCTTGCTTGGCATGGTAATATTTTTGTTCTAAAATAGGTGTTTTGATCTTGGATCGTGTCTTAGTACGAACCACCAATTCATATTCGGCACATATGGGTAAAAGAACACTTGGTTGTAGTGTTTTGGGTAAACACAAGGATCCTTCTTTTCATTCCACATCGTATTAGAGTTGATACATATTATCCCACTGTTAATATCTTCCTTTACATTATTCTGGTCGAAATTATCCCACCACTCGCACCTAAAAAATACACATTGGAAAGATGAGAAGTCCACTTGCATGATCTCATGTATCTTTTCGACGTAACCTAGCTTCTTGTCTATTATGTTTTGATCACAATGGATAACACGACTATTTTGGTCGAACTCGAACTCCATGCCACACTCGAATGTGACACATCCATCATCGGTATCCTTAGTGCGGAAATGATGTCCATATGCCCACATGGATGGGAATAAATGCACCTAAGAAATACAAAGAATTTACATTAATAAAAACAAAATAAATGTTATAATTAAAAAAAAATTGTAAAATGAATAATGTAGACTGAGAGATTATTATAGAGTTGATGCATCCAATCCCTATGTTTAGTGCATCCTCTTCACAATGTGGGTAACGACCAAATGCACCATATTTCTCTCTGATCTGGTTCAACCACCCAACTGTTGGGACATATCGTTAGCATGTTTTATTTTATATGATCAAGATAAGGCATGATTCTATCATTCAACCATCTAAATTATTTCTTGTCACTATCTCATTTCCTTCTCTTCTTCATATAATGCGACCCATGGTTGTGTCGCCTCTACATTGAAAGACCAAATTTATTGATGGCATCAATTTATGCATTTGCTGATGTAATCATGAAATGAAAATGATTAGTATATGATAAAATATATATTATAAATTTCACTGTAAATAATTACTCTGAAAATTTGACAAAATATAAGTGACTTACTCATTATCATGCACATTTTTCTGTTCATTTTGAGTATCTCTCCTTCCCGTTTGTCCTCATCTCGTTGGTCATCCAAAACCACTGCCTAATGTGTCATCGATTTGATTGATGTATTTACTAACGTGATAGAATGGATCATAAACTATGTACCCCTTCGCCATATGTTATATCCCAAAATGACACATCTCTTCCTGTCACCCACTTTCCCATGATTTCGTCGTATGTTGACACTTCATGAAAGTCACTGAAAAAACACCTAACTTAGAGGAGCCATATTCCGAGTTTTGTAACTTCGTTTGAACTCTTCTCTACACTGTTGGAAAGTTATTCAAGTAAGCAAAAAATTTCCAGAAGAATCCAAAGTATGAAAATTCCCAAACGTACCCTTAAAATGAACATCTTTGACCTATTCACAACCTTGCCTACATGGTACCCACGAGTTTCACCTTTGTACTCGCGACTTTCTCTTCATTGTACTTGCAAATACCCCAAATTACTATTGTATTCATGACTCTTGTTAATGTAACCCGTGACTTTAGCTTTCATTCGCGACTGATGTCACTGCAACCCGCGAATATCTCCTGTACATGTAAAAAATGGATGTTTCTCAAATTTTAGGTAGTGTGGGTGGTTATACAACTGAATCCTTCAGTTACAACTACTTTGTCTTTGACCCTATCTCTTCAGAAAGGTATAAATAGAGGTAGGTAGGTCCATGAGAAGGGACTTGAACTTTTTCATTGTTATACTGGAGGAATCGGGACCCATTCCCCCTACCTTTGCCCTAGATTTCCATCCTTGTGTTGTATAGCTTGGAGAGAGAGTTCCTTGGAGAAGAGAAGAAACAAAACGAGATCAAGGTTTCGTGAGGTGCCTGAATTGGAAAAGGTGCACTTGTACTTATTCCATGTTTAATAAAGATGTGATGTCCTTCTTCTTCATAAATCACTGTCTAATGTATGTTATACTTTTGTTTGTGATCAGATGTTTATGATAATCAGATTAGGTTTTCATATTGCTTTGATTATCATTGTCTTACATTTAGTCATATTGGTTTCAGGAAGGTATAATTTGGTTTGCAGGTCTCTTGGAGCAAGAGGAGGATTGAAGGGCTGCTTGGATCAAGCTTCGTTTGGCTAAGGTATGAACCATTCTAATCTCTGAAACTTGTTTATATTTTCTTGTAGAACTATATGCATCTCTCTTTCAACCTCAGTATGTTGATGAGCTCTTAAACCCTAGCCATAGGAAAATTTCCTCTACAACAGAATTGACAACTCTGCTGGGGAGAGCCTTGTATTTTTGGGGTTTCTCTGTCTTTCTTCTAGTCTTTTGTAAGGTTTCAGGTCCTTCTTACAAGCTAGGAACACCTTTTGAGTCTGTTAGAACACCTTTCTTTCCTTCCTAGATCAGTTTTTTGACCCTTTTTGTGCTTTCTGCCACCCATTCACAGGTTGTAGATTGAACAACCATGACTATGTGATGTATTCATGACTTGCACTACCTGCAAACTGCATTTCATTTGTGACCTTCCTTAAGGAAACTCACGAATGCGCCTGAAAGTGTGGCTTTTCATCAATTTTAGGGGTTTTTGGGTAGTTTAAGGGTTGTCTATGGGGTCTTCAAGAGTCCTCTGCATGTCCATGACTACATTATATAGGTTGTTTCATCCCTGTTAGGTTCTCTTTGTCTATCTTGTAAGCCTCTTTCAATTCTTTGAGCTTGTTTAGTTGCTTTCCCCCGTACCTCCTTCATTGGCTTAACCTTGTTGGACAAGGTGTTGAGCAGCCTCTGTTTGTAGGTCTAGATTGAGTCTTGGGGCTTCTTGACCTTTATTTATGTCAATATTATTGCTTGGTCTCTTCAGTCCAAATTCGTTGCCTTGTTTACCTTTACAATTCTTCCTTCCAAGAGAGTTTATATCCAGCCTTAGGGCAACCTGGGGTTTGTTTGAGGGGTGTAGAGTAGTAGTCTATTTGTTGTTGTTTGTATTGCTTTCTTGCATTAGCTAATAGGTTGTTTTTGTTTTGTATTTATAAAAGTAAAATAAAAATAACATATAGTTGCTTTCTATGCAAATATATTAGGGTTTTAGTCTAAATTGCATTGCATATTAATGTTCTTGAAAAAATAAAAATAAAATTGTTCTTTTGTGGCTTTCAAGTTTATATTTGAAAAAGAAAGAGAATAGTTTTTTAATTTTTGCATTTCATTTCTCTTTGCTTATTCATCTTGTTTCAACATTGATTCAAAACACCATTGGTTTCACTTTCTCCACCCCCTTTGAGTAATAAAAAACCCTTTAAAATAAACGTTTAATATCTAATTTTTTTTAGTAATTGTTTGTTTATAGGGACGACACACACTAGTCTAGGCTAGTGTTTTGGGTTAGGGATATTTTAACTGCCCAAAAATTCAAACTCAAACATAGTGGCCTGTCTTTTAGGAAATCCAACTTCGTTAAGCAATACACCGGAAAGCTCCTCTCACACAGGAGTCAAGCACAAGGTCGTGCAATACTAAGTTGTTGGAGATACCCCTCCTCTTCTCAGTAAAGCATGCACCAGAGTTGTTGCACATTTTGGGACCCACCCAGTACCTCCTCCCGGCCCCGTGTGGTGCCTGTTACTACTTGGGTTTCAAGCTTAGTTACCCTGCCCATGTGCATCGGCTGGATTGACAACTGTTCCACCAAAATTTCTCCACGATTTTGGTAGCCTTAGTATCTTGTATGCTAGGATCTTACACGGGTGGAATTGGAAGGTTATTTCTAGTCCTCCTAGGGTATACTTGGAAGGTAACCCTGATTGACAATTTGGGAGGGTGATTGGGTGATTCCACTGCTTGCACTCAGAGAACTCTTCATGGGGCACCAAGTAACTATTCTCCTTCCTTCACTGGTTAGTTTTGAGTCGTCATCATTCCATACTTTCCTTTGGAAGGCATATTTGTTTTCCTGGCTTGTTACTTGGTTCTTTTTTGCTAGTGGCGTGTTCTTTGTACTGTTGGTTTCCTATCGACCTCAGACTTTGTCTACTTGTTTGAAACTATGGCTAACACCCCTTTGAACACCAACCAAGATATCCCCATGCTGAGAACTCCTTGTACTATTCCTCTCACATGGAATGTTGGTGTTCCTTTGATGGCCACCTTGAATCTACTTGGATTCACCTTAGGGATACTAGTATGGTTGTTTTCCACTCCAACCGTCCTGAATGCTCCTGATGCTTCTCAAGTAAGATCATTATATCAAGGGCATCAAAACATTGCTTCCCCTTCACCTATAGTATATTCTCCTCCTCCTTCTACCTCATGTGGTGAAAGTTTTGACACTAGTAACTAGCAGTCTAAAAGAATTAAAAGAAGGAAGAATAGGAAGAGTACTCGAAAGAAATGGGGCACCTGTTCAACCTCTGCAAGTCAAGTTGAACCTCACCGCCCATCCTATGTAGTTCATGCTGGGGGCACATTTCCAACCTCTGCAGGTCATGTTGGATCTAAGCACTCAAGCTCTGCAAGTCAAGTTGATATTCACCATCCAACCTCTGTTGTTCATGCTGGTGGACCCTTTCCAACCTCTGCAGGTCATGTTGGATCCATTCAATCAACCTATTCAGTTCATGTTGAGGGCACCCGTTCAACCTCTGCATGTAAAGTTGAACCTTCCCGTCCAACCTCTACAGGCCATGTTGGACCCAGTCACTCAACCTCTGCAGTTCATGCTGAGGGAGCCCGTTCAAACTCTATGGGTCAAGTTGAACCTCACCACCCATCCTCTACAATTCATGCTAGGGGAACCTATCCAACCTCTGCAAGTAAAGTTGATATTCACCATCCAACCTTTACAGTTCATGTTGGATCCAGTCACTCAGCCTCTACATTTCATGCTGAGGACACCCGTTCAACCTCTATAGGTCAAGTTGAACCCCACCACCCAGCCTCTACAGGTCATGCTGGGGGTACAAACTCAACCTCTTTGAATCATGTTGATCCTAAAAATTTAGCCTTTGTAGGTCATGCTGGTGGAATTCGTCCAACCTCTGCATGTCATGTTGGACCCAGTCCCTCAACCTTTGTAGGTCATGCTAGGGGAAAACTCTCAGCCTCTGTAGGTCATCCTGATGGAAATCAATCAGCCACTACGAGTCATGTTGACACTGTTGAAAATACTAAACATTCAAAACACAAGCCCAAGTTTCCTTCTAAGCTTTGTGAGGGAGACCATGTTACTTATCAATGCCCTGCCATCACAAAGGTACGGAGAGTTTGGTTCCAAGGTCATCCTGTTTTTGAACACCCTGAAGTCTCTCAACAACCATTCTCTCTTAGTCATGTTGGACCCAGTCTCTCAACCTATGTAGGTCATGTTGGGGCAAAAATATCAGCCTCTGTAGGTCATGCTGGGGTAAAAATATCAGCCTTTGTAGGTCATGCTAAGAGAAAACAGTCAGCCAGTACTGCTGGTCATGTTGACACCATTGAGAAAACTGGTCGTTCAAAAGGAAAACTTAAGTTCCCTTGTAAGCTATGTGAGGGAGATCATCTTACTCACCAGTGCCCTTCTATATTAGAGGTGTGAAGAGTGTGGTCCAAGACTCAAGAATTTCCTTCTCTTGAACAACCTGTAGTTTCTCAACCTTTGGTTGATCTGGTGGTCGAACCTTCCCAGTATTTGGTTCACCCCACTCTTCTTTCAGAGACTGCTCCTTCTATGATTGAACCAATGCCATCTTTGGTCAATCCCACTCTCCCTTCTGAGAGTGATTTTCATGAAGCAGTTGAATCGATTCCATTGTCGATCAATCCCATTCTTCATTTGGAGAGTGAAGTGTCTGCTAGTCACATTTTATTCACTGCCAATTCAGAACTTACTGAACAAGGGGCACTGAACTTGTTTAAGATGAATCCCCACTAGGCTCTCGGATTGCTTCCTTTGATTCGGATAGCCTAGTTGAGCCTCACCTTCCTTCTGATGCACCTTTCCAGATAAAGGTCCAAGTTGGACAATACATGATTGCTCATTGTATTGTTGATGAAGGAGCCTCAGTTAGTATCTTTTCTACTCGTGCTTGGCGAGGCATGGGATCTCCCATCCTTGTTTCAACAACTATTTAGTTACTGGCGTTTGATAGAAGAACTAGTATAGCCTTGGGAATTCTTGCTCAAACACCTGTTACTTTGGGTGGGAAGACCGTCTTAGTTGATTTCATGGTAATTGAAGAACCCTTGGGCTTCAATATGCTCCTCGAGCATGATTATGTGTATGCCATGCAGGATGTGGTGTCAAAGTTCTTTTGTGTGATGTAATTTAATCATGGCAAAGAAATTGTCACTATTGATCAGTTGGATTTTATTGATCCCTCTCCTGACCCAACTCAAGACCAAGTCTTTCCTTTATTGATTCCCAGTATCTCGATAGACACTACCCCACCACGGGTGAGATATTTGGCCTCATATCCCTTGCGTTCAATTGCCACTGAGTAGAAACCTCTTTGTTCATGTTTACCTTCTCGGGACTTGGTCCCATCAATTGACCAGGTGATTCATCCTATATATATTGTGGACCCCGTTCGCCACTATGTTGATCCATTCGAACGTTTAGACATGTGTCCTATATGTGATGGTCTACTTCCATATGATGAAGTCTTCCTAGAGTCTTTGATACAGTCTAACCTTCTTATGGATGTTGGGTCACTTGTGACTAAGTCTAACCTTGACTTGATTGATAAGGTGGATATTTCTATTGATCAATATTCTTATGTTGGTCTTGTTGAGTCTTTGGACTCTCCCTTTGAAGAACAAGTCAATGATCCTAATTAATTTTATTTTTCTTATGAATTTTTCAACTCCCGTGATACTGAGTTTTTTCCTGCAGACTCTATCTCTCTTGTTTATTTTTGCTTTTCTTCTGATTTTGATCTTATTGATTATAAATCCTCATACTTTGGCACTATAGAATCCTATTTGGTTGATTCTACCTTGACTACGCCTTTTGTAGAAGATAACAAAGTTGCATGTGTTTTTGCCAAAGTGACCTGCATTGGATCTTTTCTTTTGAATATGTCCTGATGTTGTTGTTTCTTAGAGACATGATTTTTAGTTGGATTCACAACTGTTTATTGACATTACCTTTTTGTTCAAGATGTAACTGCACTTTCATGTACCCTTTTCATGCTTATGATCCTGATGTCGGCTTCCATGCTTTCAGCTCGTTGTATAAGCCCTCATCTTTGCTCTCATCATTGCTCAGCCTTGTATCATTTTTCCTTTGCAACTTGAAACCTTTTACCTTGAGGAGACGTTCCCAAAGTGTCCTTATCTTTATCATGTTCCTTACATTATGCTTAGGTCTGTTCCTTGCGCTTGGAATTATTTTCTCCTGTCTCTCACACTCGTCTCGTCGCATTAGAGCATTATTTCTTATCTCCTTAGAGTTTGTTAAAAATAGTAAGGAGGTTGCGAGTTGACTTTTCTGGACTCGATAAAGCTTCATGGGAAAGATATGGATTTATCTTTAAGCCCTGGTCTGACTCCTTAAAATTGACTAGATTTCCAACTAAACTTGTTTGTTCAGACTCGCTAAGGAAAATTGAACAATCATCTACATTGGTGGTAAGTTATCCCTTTCTCAAACCATGTAGATCATTTACGAGAAAGGAACACTCTCTTTTCTTTGGAATTGAGAAGAGTATCTTAAGGCATAGGTTTATCTCTTTCCCGGACCTGAAGGAATACAATTACGAAAAAGGACCCTTTTCGAGCTTAGTTTTATCTTTTTCATGCTCTAGATCTAAACATGAAAATGATTCTAAGCGTACTTTATGTCTTTGTCATGCTCGCTAAACCCTAAGAACAAAGCATCGAGTTTACTGTTGTTTGTACCATTCTCATAAATAAATGGAAATTTCTGAGTGATCTTACTTTCCTTCACACTCGTTAAAACTAGAGTGTTCTACTCGCTTATGAAGGAGCATCGATTTGGTGATAGTTTACCCCTTTTTTGGACCTCATCGACTAACTACAAAAAAGGCATACCTTAGTTTTCCTGGGCTAAGAGAGTTCTCCTCTGTATTGTTTTACACCTTTTCGGACTTAGGAGACTAAATTTATGAAAAATCACCCCCTTAGAGTCTTCTTTGGAGTTTTCAGACTCTCAAAACTATGAAAACACCGCCGAGTATCCACTAATTCGGGCTCATAAAATCCACGAATCAATTCTTTATCAAGCATTCTTCAATTTCTTCTTCGAGGTTGTAAAAAATGAAGAAGTCTCGAGTTTTCTTTCTTGGACTCGTTAAACCTTTACAAGAAAGAGGGAAGGGAAGTTCATTCACATGTTTTTTACATCATGGCAGCAAGTCTTGTTTCCTTAAACAAAGAACTAGTTTTGAGTCTATCAACAGTCAGGTCTCAGTTTTTGACGTTACCCTGTTTCATAGTTTTTACTCCTCCAGTTGGTATTTTTTCCAATTATATTGGGAATCTGTCAATGTCTCTTAAATTGCAGAGTTGTATTGTTGGTCTCTTTGTGTTAGAAGTTGCCTAAGTCAATTTTGTGTCATGCTCATTGTTCAAGGATAAACCTTTGTCGTCCATTCTGCAGTTGCATTGAACTTTTGTGTCGGCCATTCCCTGCTATCAGTTCATTACATTATGTCTTCGGCGGTCCTTGCCGTAAAATGTTATACAAATTCCGTATTCAATCAATATTTGACTTACCTTGTGTTGGATGATGGAGGATGCCTTAATGCCTTCCTTCCAATGGATCTCTTCTTATCGATGTCAACACATATTGCTCTGGGAATCATATTTGGAGTTCCTAATAGTACCTTAGGGATTGGAGTCATCAGTGGAAATTTCCCTCGCTATTGGGTAGTGGGAATACCTTTTTGTCTCCTACTTAATGGATTCTTCAAGTTTTCAAATTCAAGTTTTTGTATTCACACTTGTTATAATGTACTAGGTACCTTGGGGACCATTTTCATTAATGCTGGTTTCCCTCATGTTTGTTAACGATTCTCATCATTGGCCGGTAATCAAATGATTTCCTCAATGTTCGACTTCAGCTCCTTTATTCACATGGTTGGGATTCGTACCTTTTGGGAGGTTTGGATTGAAGACCTTGGGCCAACAGTAGCATCGTCATTTTTTTCTATTTCCCAATTTGGGCAAGGCCTTGTCACACTTCATATGACATATGTTGAGACATAGATCCACCTTGTATTCTTGTGGCTATGATCAGATATTGAGCATGGATCCACCTTGTTCACTTGTGGCCATGACTCCTTTAGATTTGATATGGTGCCCTTTTGCATATTGAGCCTATGCACATGTTGGCTCCGCTTGTATCTTTATGGCGGTGATTTGTATATGGAACGATATGTACCAGAGATCAATTTTGTCTGTCATTATCTCTCTTTCAGGTACCTATGTTTGAGCCTTTCGATCTTGGATTCTCTTCTCTCTCCATACTCAGTTGTTTCCTTTATAATGTATTTCGGCTATCGTCTTCCCCTATAACCTCATACATTAGATGGAATCTGTTATAGCCCAAAATGCCACATCTCTTCCTGTGACCACTTTCCCATGATTTCATCGTATGTCGACACTTCCATGATGACACTTCATGAAAGTCACTAAAAAAACACCTAGATTGAAGGAGCTGTATCCGGAGTTATTTAACTCTATTTAAACTCTTCTCTGCACTGTTGGAAAGTTACTCAAGTCAGAAAAAACTTTCTATAAAACTCCAAATTCTGAAAATTCCCATAAGTACCCTTGAAATGAGAATATTTGACCTATTTGTGACTTTGCCTACATGGTACCCACGAGTTTCACCTTTGTACTTGCGACTTTCCCTTCATGCTACCAGCGAATACCCCAAATTACTATTGTATCCGTGACTCTTGTTATTGCAGCCCATGAATTCGGCTTTGCATTCACGATTGATGTCACTGCAACCCGTGAATATGTCCTGTACATGTAAAAAATGGATGTTTCTCAAATTTTGGGTAGTTTGGGTGGTTATACAACTGACTAATTTGGGCGTAACTACTTTGTATTCGACCCTATCTCTTCATAAATTTATAAATAGAGGTAGGGAGGTCCATGAGAAAGGACTTGAACTTTTGCATTATTATGCTGGAGGAATCGGGACCCATTCACCCCACCTTTGCCCTAGATTTCCATGTTTGTGTTGCAGAGCTTGGAGGCTGAGTTCCTTGGAGAAGAGAAGCAGCAGAACCAGATCAAGTTTCCATGAGGTTCCTGACTTTGAGAAGGTATACTTGTACTTCTTCCATGTTTAATAAAGATGTGATACCCTTCTTCTTCATAAATCATTGTCTAATGTATGTTATAATTTTGTTTGTGATCAGATGTTTATGATAATCATATTAGGTTTTCATATTGATTTGATTATCATTGTATTACATTTAGTCATATTGGTTTGAGGAAGGTATAATTTGTTTTGCAGGTCTCTTAGAGTAAGAGGAGCAAGAGGAGAATTGAAGGGTTGTTTGGATCAACCTTCATTTGGCTAAGGTATGAACCATTCTAATCTCTGAAACTTGTTTATATTTTCTTGCAAAACTATATGCATCTCTCTTTCAACCCAGTATGTTGATGGTCTTTTAAGCCCTATCCATAGGAAATTTTACTCTACAACACCATATACCCCTCGGGTTTTTCCCTATGTCTAACAAATCCCTTCAACTTTTTCATGAACCTCTCCTAGAGAAACATCCAATGACATGATATGACCCCAACTAATTTAACCTCATCATGTAGGCCAATTAGAATATGGACCTATAAGTACATGAAACTTGTGGAAAATTCCTTCTCAAACATACAAACAATCTCAGTGATCTCTTGATGACATCGTGGAATGTTATCCATTTTTATCTCCTTTTATGTAATCCAATGTAAAAATGCATATAATCTAGACATGGCTTGTCGTAGATCATGGGTAAATTCATGGTTCACACAACCACGCATAAGAAAAGGATAGTGTCACTACAACACAAACACATAAGAAATGAATTGGCATAAAAATGTAAATGCGTAGCATATTATATTAACCAAAATTGCAGAAAAAGAAGCATGTAATTGACATACATACCCTTAGAAGGTTCAACTGGTCATGCGATTTCAACCCCGAGAATTCACATTCTATTGTGAAGCATTGTCGTAGAGTCAACCCATACAATTAAGGAATCTTCAGAACAATATAACATCATTTTCCAAAGAAAGATAATATTTCTTCAAATTCCATGCGACATCACCCTCTTTAAAAGACGAAGAGTTTATGGCATGTCCTCTACTTTCACTTCTTGGACAATGTTTCCTTTTAATATTTGAAGAAATAAGATCTCTTCTAATAACTAATGTGTCAGTTTTGTTTAATGATATGTGCCTCCACAAAGAGGATGAACCATTTTATAATATATGCATGGGATCTAGTAATTAGGAAATTTAAGATTCTCACAAAATGGAAGCTCATAAAACACATATTTCCTTTTCATCCCAACATGCATTTTCTCAACATAAGAGTCGAAAAATTCAGGATCATCGCACATAGGTTCCCCATTTGAATCGAAAATATATATAATTTCCTTCTCCTTCTTTATGTAATATTCCCTAAGCCAGTTTGTTGGTGTCATTATTTCAGATCTTCAAGTTCTCCCTCGTTTACCATTAAAATAAGATGCTTTTCTTCTATAGGAGTGGTCATCTAAGAGGAACATCCTCAAGAAATCGTACACTGTATTTCGTAGGTGTTCGAAAAACCTAGCCTTTATTGAAAGTCCATAACATTTACATCCATGATGCCTTTTTGAAAGACCTACGATGTTATTTTATACATAACACATTAGTGTCAAATGTGGTTGCACCAAATTAAGTTTTTCAAATAACATTATCGATATAACCACATCAATTAAGATGCTTACAAGAGTAAACTCCTAATCTCGGATAATCATGCGTGGTGTATGCACATATGCCATACAGTGTAAAATACATCTCCACTGATATGGTTCTTGATACATAATATACCTATATCCCTTCCCATAATGGCTTGAATTCGTCGATCAATGGTTGGAGGTAGACATCCATATTCTTAACTTATCTTGTGACTAGGAACTATAAGAGCCAACATAAGGCAATCGTTATTCACGTAAAATCATGGAGGGATATTGTTATTGATCACTACCACTGGCCAAACATAATAATTCATGTTTTGGAGGGAATATGGTTTAACTCCATCCATGGCTATGCTCAATTGAAAGTTTTGTACTCCATCCTTTAATTTATCAATCCATGGGTCCTCTATATGCTTCATGGACATCAAATATGCAGAAATCCGCATAATTCCTATCTCACTTATGTGCAGGGAATTCCACCCCTATAACATGACTAATTATTTACAATGAAACATCCTTTGAATCCTTAGTATTATAGGCACGTGCCTCAATATCTTATGAGGAGGGACATGTGCCTTACCATTTTTTTTATATATGGTACATGCCATCCCACACTTAGGACATATATATTTGTCCTCGTTTTTGCCTCTATATAAAATACAATCATTTGGACAAGTGTGATATGATATGTACTCAACACCCAAATTTTTCAATAATTGTTTTTCCCCTTCGGAGTTGTTCGAGAGGAAGTTATCAGTAGGAAGTATTTTTTCTTTGAGTAACTTGCAATTAGTGAGAAATATAAATGTACATTATCACTAAGAATGTAATGAATCTCTTTTCATTGTTGATTTAATGGGGAATTTATAGTTAGTTACCTCGGTAATTTTGAGAAGCATATGTCTGACATACCATATACTTTCAATTTGTACAACAACATTGTTGTCTCGATTGGGCAGATCTTGATACATGCCCAAAGAGAGGGTTGGTGGAACTAGTTTTTAGGATTTCTAAGAAGGCATCAACAATATTAGCATCGTTCACTAACTCATCTTGTTGGAATACATTTAACAAAATTACCTCCATGGAATGGGTATCCTGTAAAAAATCAATCATACTAACCTACATATCATTGTTTTAATCCCCAACGTGTGAACAACTAGAGTTACTATAGATGTTTTGAATTGGTGACTCAAGACATAGTGGGAATTCAATAGGTGGTTGATTCAAACTTGATTTGTATGCTTACTCTCTGAGATATACTCATTTATAAGCCTTCTCTCGACTTGACACAGTACTAGGGTGCAATGGGAGATGGTTGACAAGTTTATCGTCATCAAAATCATGGTTGCAAAAATGTTGAACATTAAATTGACGATTTTAGAAAACGTAATGGATTTAGCATATTGAAACAACATATGAAACATTTATTAGAAGAATAGGTATTTTCCAATAGTACAAATGCAATCAACCACTTTATAAAACAAACATTGAATTAAGAAAGACATTAACATTAATTCCAATGAAAATGCAAAAATACAATTAATCAATTATAGTTTTTTTGCAGCCCAAGGGGACTCCTAAAGGTATCCCCAATGCAAGTCATTTTTTATGAGCATTTGGTAGAATATGAAAGTTATAGTTTATTAGTAACTCGTCACTAGGAAACAAACTGTATATTGCATGTGCAAGAACAGATTTGGATGCCTTCTTTTTCATAAAGAATTATTTGTTATATCCCAAAATAGGTTGATAGGGTGAGGCCCCTTTGGGTGGCCCCCCCAGAATTATTACTATGGATGTAGCGAACCCTGAACTCTATTCTCGAGGCTATGACTCACCTGGAAAAAAAAATCTTTGTCATTGGAGCATTCCTCAAACGAACAATTTGCACTAAACAATGAGCACCTGAAGCTATTTTTGAACTCTGCAATGTTCCCATGAGTGTATGGATTACGATCGATATATAACAAGTTATTCTTGTTAGAGTTTCCCAAAGCACAATAATTCATGCATATACTATTCATTGAAATACTATGTTTGTATTTCACAATATTCAAGTAATCATATCGACTATAAAGAGGATCACAATATGGAATAAGTTATACTGACTGTTTGGGAGGAACAAAGACATGTGAAAGGATAAATAACCCAATATTTACAACATCTATTGTATACTTTACGATCATGTAACTAACAATAGGAGAATTCAAACCCAACATTAGGCACATTCTAGGAAGATGGCCAAGCGCAATTGTAACTATTTTGGTATTTACTTTATAGATGGATGGGAATATAGAAGTCATCGCTACCCTCCAACAATTGAACCAACCTTTTTCTACACTTGGACTATTTTTCTCTTACCTCATACAAATTTTTGGATCTCCTTGTAGATGTGTTTTGGGTGATATTTATATCATACATTGACTCATTAGAAATCTCAGTTGACTCAACATAAGGAGATGGGTTGGCCAATTTAGGATGGAACAAGGTTTATTTGGATTCCAACTTTTCAAAGAATGAGCATATGGAAGTATTCCTATGCATATTTTATATTTCACCTATTGGATCATTGACCGCAATGGGGGGTATTAAACTGCCAACTTTGGGTAGCTGGTCATTAATATAATGGGACAATGTGGCTCCCCTAGGGTGGGGGTATTAAACTATCAACTTTGAGCAGTTGGTAATTAATATAATGGGACAGTGTGAATCACCTATAGTTCATATTCAACCCTTTACATTTTGAACAACTGCATACTATTGCTGTGTCATAAAAGAGATCTAGTTCACATTGAAGTACCATCGGTATAGGATGGTTACTAGATGATGACATGTTATAGTTGGCGAGGTAAAGTGGTCTTCCATTTTCATCTACCATATACCTACGATATGTTGCTCGAGATAAGACCTTGCGTCTCTTTGGGAGTGGTGGAATATTATGTGCATTTGAACTTTATTTGGAATCAAGATCCTACAAAAGGCCTTACACAATTATTCAATTACATGTGAAAAGACAACATAAATTCAAATATATATACATATGCACTTACCGGTGGCAACAACAATGAACTTGAACTTTGACCGATATGGAATGAGTTGGAATTTGAAGAATCAACCATTTGATATATTTCCCTTTCCCCCCTGCAATTGAGTGAAGAATGCAATCTATACATGTGCTCACTCTTTAAAAAATAAGCTCAGAAACATGATATGTTATGGTTTCGTATATTGTAATGGACGAGCCATAAAATTCATAAGAACACTGGTGCATCATAACAATTGGTATGCACTAGTGTTCTATGTAAATAAGCACACCAATAAGAACATTCACAAGCACCTCCACAAACTATTCGTTGCAAAAGTTTACACTTGTATTTTTTATATTTATGTATCACGATGCGCTTATGTGAAGAAATCACATCTATGCCAAATCGACTACTAAATGGACCGCTATTTTGAAAAAAAATGTGCAAGTATAAATGTTGAATTTTATGACAGATTACATGGTGCACCTGTATAAAACTAGAGAACTAGTGTGATATGTTCATATTTGCGCACTGAAAATCATATGCACAAAATAAAAAAAAATAGTATGAGTGTTTATCATCAATTGGTTGAAATATCGAATAAAAAAGAGCGGGAATTTAATTTTAAGATAGTGATGTTATAAATAAAAGAAAAGCATAATCCCTAAACCTTATTTATCCAAAACTTTCACAAGTGACTTATGCAAGAGAGGTTTACCAGGGAAGAGTTTGGTAAGAGATTTATTTGAAGAGAAATATTGTAAGGGATCACCGTGGATACATGCAACTCCCCAGAGGGGACATTTCAATCAAAAGAATAAAAAAATGACATAAATTTTATAATACCTTTGAAAAAAGTAGAGAATATAAGAGTTACCTTCAATGATGCAAATCCTTGTGTTCTGCGTCCTTCATATTTATCTTCATCATTGCAAAACCTAGAGTTCTTACTTTATTTTTGTTTTTATTTCACAATAAGATTTGATTTTCAACAATGTAATCTTCTTGGTTATATATATTAGTATGTGGGGCTTTTCATCTCTCTTGGACCAATCTCATATTTCATTTCATTTCGAAGCTAACATGTTTGTAATGTCCCCATCATAATGTTTTCAAAAATGCTTGCATTGTTTTCAATGTGCATTATACAGAAACGATGCACTGGTGTGTTTATATTTCTGGGACACATTGTTTTGATTTGTTTATTAAAAAAACCATTTACAATGTGTATTTACATATAACACGCATAAGTGTGTTTGTTCATATATTGTGCATCGGTGCATAATTTCTGTAATGTTTATGTCATTTGTCCCAAATACATTTTGACTTGAAAGTATTTACTTATTGTGTAGTTTTTTTTATGATTTGTGTGTTTCATTATGTAGGGTGTTCATTGATAAAATATGGCCCATAAAATATGACATAATAAAAATCACAACAAAGGGAGCGAGCAAAACACATATGACAGAAAGAATATGATAATTTTTTGTTATTTTAATATGAAAGCAAAATATTGGTATTATTTTTATGTTTTAATGATGTGTATTGGTTTATGTGTGTCATGCAGAAAAAATATTTAAGGAAACTCTATAATATTGTTTGTTATTTGAGTGAAGAAGAGAAACAAAAATTAAGAAATTATTGCAGAATGAGGAGTTATATGGATTAACAGGTGATTATAATAAGTTTTTGTTGTTGTTTTATTTCTTATCGATAATTCTTTCCAAGAATAACTGCTATAATGTTTCAAATTTTGGATTTAAAATTTGTTGAATGTTGTGTAGGAGTAGAGACCAAGGAAATAAGATGCCCTAAAAAGATAAAAAAATAACAAGAATGTAAATGATGGCGATTTGGTCATCAGTTCAACTGAAGTGGTGTTGGAAATTAATGAGAGGGGGGGGGGGAGGGGGGGGCTTATAAAAATTTGAGGGGGACATAGTGAAAAGAACGTATATACGTAGTTTTCATTTACAGGAAACAAATCAATCCAGTGACTCTAAGAATCAGATCATAATTAAACTATAGGAAGTGTTTCCAAAGCAGTGGGCACTGAGACTAGTGAGACATGCAATCTCAAAAACATACAACAACCAAAAAGAATATTTTAAAAGGTATTATTGGTAAAAATGTTTGTCTTTACTATGTGCATTCTATTTCAAAAACATATTTTGTTAATATTTTTGTTATGCTTATTTTCTTATAAATATTATCGTTTTTTTCATTATATTTTTTTTGTTTCTTAGGAAAATCGTTAAAATTTATGAGGAGGTAAAAGAAATGAACATAACCACATCACGAGAGGAGCCATCCCAACAACAACGTGCATCAAACATATGTAATCATTGTTTTATTTTTTATGTGCATAGAGTTTAATTATCACATGGAATACTATTTTTTAATTGTTTTGTTGTAGTTGAAACAAAAAAGAAAATGGCACCCATTCAACGCATCATACAAGACGACAGGGAAAAAAGGGTTGATCACAAATTTTGTGAGTGCTTGTGGTTTGCGTCAAATTTCTTAATTTTATTTATTTATTTTAATATCACAATTAATTTAAATTGTATATGGATGTTTTTTTAATAGGTGCTAATATACGGTGAAGAGCCATTCGATCATTTGATTGAAATTGGATTAAGTAAGGGTTGTCAATATATGTTGGGGTATCAAGGATAAATTGAACAATTTGTAAGTAGTTATGTTGTTTTATAATGTCCTTTATTTCATAATTAGTAGAACAATAATACAACTTTTTATTATATCTATGCTTTGTCATGACGTATGAAATCAATAGGAAACAAAGTATAAAGAGGATCCAATAGATGATTTATTGAGGACTGGCATAATGAATAGTTTCCAAAATATGTGTGAATTTTATGATTCAATTGTTGAACTTGTATATTTTTCCATTTACGTAGTTTTGTGTATTATACTATCTATAAATGTATATATACTCATCACACTTTATTTTTATGCTTGTAGATGGAACATGAAAATATGGAATGAAATAAAGTCAAGGAACAAAGCATTTCAAATAAATAAAAAAGAATATTCACTGAAGATTATGCACATATGGGGCGTGGAAGGAGCCCGAGTGACTACAACACTTCAAGCGATGATTGATGATCAACACATTTGAATGTTGTTACTGCACGTTGTATATTTTGGAATTTTTATCTATGAAAAACAAACATTCTTTGTAATACAGACATATCGCCCAAATTGGATGGGGATAACTAATCAATAATTCTAACAATGTTAAAAGGACATTTTGATTATTAACGGCCTTTATGTTGTCCCATATTTTGGATTCTGATTTATATATAATAAAATTGATTTCTTCTTCTACTTGATTGTCTAATGTCGCAAAATGTTACAATATTTATTAAATATATGAATGGTTTTTCCATTGTGAAATCAACAAAGGTGTACCCAATGCACTTTTCGAAACACAAAACTTAAAATACAAAATAAAATATGAAAATAAATATTACTATAAAAATATTGGTTTCTCGAATAATTAATTGAATATATGTAAAAGAAAAAAAAGAAAAAAACTATATTTACATATCAACGATATGCCAAAATATACCATAGCACCATACACAATATATAACGTAAATAAAAACTATATTTACATATCCACATAATGGAAAAATTCACCACAACAACATACAAAAACTATTTAAATTCACCATTGCAATATACAAAATCTATTTGAATTCACCACGATAGCATACACAATCTATTTATTCCAACTAACCAGTTTCTTTTATTCATTTGCATGAAACTATTCAAATTTTAGCCATTGATGCTCTTTCACATAATAAAGGTACTGGTGCTCTTTACATATAATATGCATTGGTGTTCATTGGTATAATATACACATCGATGCTTATTTATATAATAAACACACTGATGTGTATTGATAAAGTAAACACACCCGCTAGAATAGTGCACAATGTACATCTGCATCAATATGTTTATATATAAAAATACACCGGTGCTTTAATAAAATAAATGTAGCACCAATGCGGTAAGGACATCATACCAGTATTATAAAAATGTACTATATGCATCGGTGTCTGTGCATTAAAACATATTGATTGGTGCATTGTAAATGGATGTACGCATTGTTGAGTTTTGTTTATAATATACACAATGGTGTGTTTAAGTTATTGGTACACACCGGTGCAGTTTTTTTTTATAGAGGACACGTCAGTGCATATTGTAGAAATATAAAGCAATAAATAAAAAAATCCGCTAAAACCTTCAGCCACTCAATTTTTTTGAGTTATGATGAAAATATGCCATAAACTCTATAGAAACCTCGACTACCAAACACGAATGCTGTAGCAGGTTTTTTTTGGAGATTTTCTTTCCACTCTTGTGACACTAAAAACCTCCAATATAACCTTCCCTAAAAGGTGTTTTCCTTGTAGTGTCTAGTTGTATCAACAAATACAACATATCCTATAATTTTTATGGTTTGAACATTTGCATTTCTATGGCAGCCTGTAGGGTTGGTATCAACTATTTCAACAACATCACCACCTCCATACCAATGTTATGTGCTTCATTGAGGTTTTGTAGAAAGTATTGCGAGCCCATGAAACTATAAGGATCTTCTCATCCTAATCCTTTATTTTGACCAAGAACAACTTGGTCAATCCATGTTCTAATATCGTATTGAATGCCTTTATCGTTTTATTAGCATATGCATTTATACTAAAAAATAAACTTGAAAATATTGAGTCAATGCAACCTCTACCAATCATGCCAAATAATTTGTATCCATAATTATATATCTTGCCTCTAAAAACTATAAATTTCTCACCAAATTTGAAGCCTAATAGCACCTAACTGACGAATTTGTAGACCTATAGTAGAAATAAAGAACAAAGAATCGCCTAGGCGCTTTATTTACAGAACAATCGCATGCAGACATTTTTTTATTAAGGAAGGGTGTGTGACATACGCTTCCTCATCCCAAAAAGTCTATGTCATCCCTAAACTGCCCGAAATCTGTCAAAATTCAGAAAGTTGTGAAACTAATCGTTGTCTTGTACAAAAACCTACAACAAAACACAACCAAAGCCAAAAAGACAACAAATATGCTGCAAAAAAAGTAGATCCTTAGTAGCAAGTTATGTTACACTAGTTTTTAACTCAAATCAATAGAAAAAATCAAGAGAAAATAGAGAAAATTCTGAAAATTTCTGAAAAAATAAAGGGTAAGGGTTAGGGTTTGAAAAAAAATATGAAACATGTAGAAAACGCCCAGATCTACAGAATAAATACAAGCATTTGGTAGGTTGGATGACAAATCTACTAGATATGGAGGACCCAAAAAAATTTGAAGAATTGTTGCTTGCAAAAAAATTTGAAGAATTGTTGCTTGAAAAAAAAACTCAAAAATTAATCGAAGAAGGTAAAGCATAGTAACTAGCTTTGATACCATGTTAGAATATTGAGAATATGTATGAACACACAACAATATGTTTGCTAACATGAAAATCAATAATCTATTAGTCTGTCCTTATATCCATACAAGCAACAATAATTATGTAAGAAACATGAGACAAGAAAAAAGAACAATACACCAGATATATGTGGTAAAACCCCAAATAAGGAAACATTCATGTGAAAGTATTATGTTTTTATTTTTCAGAAGTCTCCAATATTACAATTGATATCCACTCCACATACGCTCTCACAAATTTATAATAGCATTATAATGAAACACATAACATATTCCCAAAGGCTCTCCTTCACCTCTATTATATAGCCAGAGGTAAGAAAGAATAACATACCAAAATACATGTGGTATATGTGATATTCCACCTCCTTATGTAATGAATGGTAAAGGAGCATTATTACTCCATGATCCTATGGGATAACTCATTTTACATAAGATTAGAGTTATTTATGCCTTCTAATGCTAGATAAGACATCTTACAACATCTTACTAGACATCATTACACATGTAATACTAAAATTATACATTCCAACAAGATGTTTCTAGGATAACAAATATAAATTCTTATACATGTTTAATGTAGTGTTCATTAATGTCAAAGGAGTTTAGTAATGAAAAAGGAGCAACCAAGGACATGATGACAAGGCAAACTCTGTGTAATGACAAAGTAATAACCTAGGACTTGATGACATGTCATGTAGGATGAAGTTGGCATAGATGAAATTAGCATGTTGTCCCCCATGCTCTGGATGCTTCACCTTCAAAGTTTGATTAAAGTAAGAATCCACCTTAGTTGACCTAAGGTTTTGAAAAACTGTCCAAGGATCAGCACAAATGTTCATAAGGACACTTTCAACTACCCACCGAATGCATTCTTTGTGTAAATTAATTCATCAAATGGCATAGGTTTGTTCTTGTGTGATATGTCTATCTATCCACAACTTTTAGTTTTCTTTCTGGTGGTCAAATGTGCAAGAAATTAACCTGTAAAAATTGAGAAAAAAATGTGTTTGCATGTTAAATGAAATCTGCCTTAAGTGTCAAATACAAAAGGTTAAGGGGCCATCTGGAAATGCATTCCAGAGGTTTCCTGTGTGTCAATAAATTCATCAAAGGGTATCAATATGCTCCTTGATGATTTGGCCATCTAGTTATGGTCTTGGTTTCTCATTTGGAGGCCACACATGTGAATGTTACACCTGCCAAGTTAGTGAAAAATCATATTATCCTTAAGAAGAATTATGCCTACAGTTTAAAATAAAGGAAGATTGAAAGGCAGACCCGCAATCCGCAATCTACAATCCACAATTGTGGAAGAAGTTTTGTGGGAGACGAATTGCGGAAGCAGTTTCGAAAAAGTTGGAAGGCACATCCGCAATCCGCAACCTGACTGCGAAAAGAATGTTGCGACCACATAATTGCAGAAGTCGTTTTTGAAATTTGGGAAATGCATACCTGCAACCTGCAACCCGCAATTACAGAAGGAAGGAGTTACCGCAGTTTGTGGAAAGGTCATTGTAGAAGCGGAAAGACAGGTTGCAGAAAGATAGTTGCGAAAAGGAAATTGTAGAAAGGTTTTTGTGGTAAGACAATTGCTGAAGGATTTTTTTTCAACGCTCTGAAATCACACAAGAAATTTATTAAGAGTCATGATGAAGACACGTGACTATTAGATGAAGAATATTAATTCTTAAGCAGGGTGTATTAATCATAAACGAAGTTATGATTAATAAGAAGGGATGTGACTGTATTATTTAAAGCAGAAGAATAATTAATTTAAACATAGTTAAAAAATAGTATATTAATAAGCTACATGAACAAAACTAATATATAAAGCAGAGTCAATTATTCTTGTAGATTGAAGATCTAATAAGAATACACACTATAGCATAGTAAATAACTAATTAGTTAATTCTATTAAACATATTTTTGATTAATAACAATGGGCGTGATTGTATAAACAAAGAAGTGATTGTTGTTAAGGGATGTGTTTGAAAATACATCATTTGTTGTGAAAGGTAACGATGAAGTTGTGTGATGGTTCAAATGAAAAGACACGACTTTCCAATATTGAAGAGATGTAGTGAGATGTGTGTTAAAGGTATTTATAGATAGAGATTTGAGAGGAAGAAAGTGTCTCTCCAATATGGATCCATGTAGCAGCAGCATAAGACAAATACCAAGGAAGTGATGAGAAACCGGTGACTGAATTGAAGACATAAGAAGATCTAGACGTTTGATAAAAACATATTAGGGTGGCAGGGTGGTGCTAGGGCAAGATACAAACCTGCAATGGGGTTATAGCCTCCTTCCAATAGAAGTTGGTAAATACGAGTGTCGTAGCATCTTGTCAGTTGTAGCTGAAAAAACAATGGGTCATAGCCTCCTTCCAATGGTAGTTGGTAAATAGGGTGTCGAAGAATCCTTTCAGTAGTAGCTGATAAACCAGGGGGTTGTAGCCTCCTTGCAGTGTTAGATGGTAAATAGGGTGTCGTAGCATCCTTTCAGTATCAGTCGATAAAACCAGGGGGTCGTAGCCTCCTTCCAGTAGTAGCTGGTAAATAGGATTTCGTAGCATCCTTTCAGTAGCAACTCATGAACCAGGGGGTCGTAGCCTCCTTCTAGTAGCTGCTGGTAAATAGGGTATTGTAGCATCCTATCAGTAGTAGATGACAAAACTATTGTAAATATAATTTTGCAGTAATAGAAAGTGTTGGTGGTTTTTCCAATTAGGCTTCCATGATAAAATTTGTGTTCCTTGTATCTTGTTGATCATGTGTGTTAATGAATAAGTTAAAAGTGGTTTTAATTGTTAAAAGTTATCAATATTGATTCACCCCCTCCGCCCCCACCCTTCAGTATTGTCCAATATTCCAACAATTGGTATCAGAGTAGGATCCTTCACTACAGTTTAATCACTGGAAGAAATATCCTATTAAAAAACACTATGGATCAACAAGAAGGGTTAGCCACCACCATACCTGCATTATTTACATGATATAATTATGCATACTAGAGTGTAAGAATGAAGTACCAGCTAATGTTTCTTGGATACAAAGTATGGAGGTCTGTTGAAAAGAGTACAAAGTACCATATGAACTACCTATAGACAGAGACTAACTAGACCAATATGAGGCAAATGGAAAAGCCTTGAATGCAATCTTGAGTGAGTTAACAAATTTAGTGTTTGTAAAAGTCATGCAATGCAAGACAACCAAACATGCTTGGGAAAAATAAAAACTGTCTATGAAGGAGTATCCAAAGTCAAACAATCCAAACTTCAGACATGCAAAGGACAATTCGAAAGTCTAAAAATGAAAGAGGAAGAAAATATTGCATAATATATTTTAAGAGTAGATGAAATTATCAATGCTATTAGAGGCCTTGGAGGAGTAATAAAGGAGAGAGAAGTCATTGACAAAGTAATAAGAACCCTTCCCATGAAGTGTGACTCAAAAGTATGTACTCTAGAAGAACGATATGATCTTGATCTCATGACAATAAATGAACTACATGGTATCTTCACTGCATATGAGATTATAATAGGACAATATGGACCATCAAAGAAAGAAGCAACATTTAAAGCTTCAAATGAGCTAAATAATTTTGAAGCCTTATCCAATAGCCAATTAGAGAACCTAGATGACGAAGAAGCTCTTTTCATCAAGAAACTTGAGAGAGGTACTGGCAAGTGCAAAGGAAATCTATCCTTGAAGTGTTTTAACTATGGACGGATTGGTCACTTTTCCCCAAGGTCCGGTTTTTCAGGTTCCAGACTTATCTGCTTAATATGCTAGTATGTTCCAATATCTCTGAATTGAAGTTTCTGAGTACTCTGTGCTCTTATGATCTACCAAAACAAATCAGCATGTTCGGATTTGCCAATTCGATCATGTCTGAGATGTACAAAATGCTGTTCAATGAAGAATTACCCCGTGTCCTGGATGAAATGAGGAGCTTAATGCAGTCTTCACTAGAGGATCGGGTTGGAGATTGGTTTTTGTACAGGGATTATACCGTGTTGAGAATATATGGCTTCACTGGGTAGCCTTATAGGCTACCTTCTTTCTTGACCCCGAGAATCTTTGCATTGGAATTCATGTGACAAAGATTGCTGTCAGAGGAGGAACATTTTTGTGCTTTCAAGAAGTCTTCGAACATCAAGTTTCCGTTTAAGGTTGGCACCTTCATTTTTAAAAGCAAGGGGCCTTGGTTTTTGTAGAAAAGTTGCTGGAAGATATGGATTTTATGAAAGAACCAAATGTGAATTATGACCCCCACCAAGTAATCTCATTGAGAAAACAAGCTAACAGGAATAAGCCATTTGAACATCAAGCTGGTTAGGGGTTAGCTGAAATGGCTAATTTACTGCAGTTTGCTGACGAGTCAAACTCCGATGAAGAGACACATCCTGCACCTGGTACAGCAATCCAAATCACAGAGGGTGTTAGTGTTGCGGTTAAGAGGAGTTTGTCCGATGCTGAGAATATGGAAGTGGACGAAGAGGCGTCCCATAAAAAGGCAAGGCTGCTCGAAGGAGGTGAGACTGTAGATGAAGAAGTGTCTGATGCTTTCAAAAAAGCTGCCTTAGTCCCCGTGAAGACCGTCCAAGTCAATCAATTCTCTTTTAAAGGTTTAGAATGTGGTGTAGACAGTCCAGAACCCAACCCCTTATTTAAGTCAAG
Source organism: Pseudotsuga menziesii (assembly GCA_001517045.1). NCBI lineage: Eukaryota > Viridiplantae > Streptophyta > Pinopsida > Pinales > Pinaceae > Pseudotsuga > Pseudotsuga menziesii. The sequence continues at coordinate 1,281,463 of LPNX011014149.1, forward strand.
AGAAGAGCTCAAGGCGAGCTACATGGAAAAGAGGAAGCAGTCCCTAGAGGAAACGAGAAGTCTGCTCCCGAGGGTAAGAAACTTGTACAGTTCAAAAACATCTCTAGTTTCGGCTAGAGATGTTGAGAAAAATACTTTTAAAATGGCCATAGTGAATGACAAGAGGATGTCTGAGATAGAAGTCAGGCTGGACAAAATCAGCACCCCAGACAAGATCCAGTTGCATAAACAGACCAGGGACATCATCTACTCAGATTTACTGCAGGCCATGGTAAGGATAAACAAATTACAGGTGTTGGTAGACAAATTGGAAGTCCAGTTAAAGCATGAGAAAGTGGAAAACAAGGCAAATGTTATTCAGGTCAGAAAACTGCAAGAAGACCTTGCTAGCTCAGACAATACCTAGGCTGTCAAAAAGTTGCTAGAAGAGAAAGATAACGCGCTCCAAGTTTTGAAGAAGAAGTTGAAGATACCAGGCTCAGAGCATGTCCAATTAGCTGAATTGCTAGCTCTCCAGGAGGAGAAAGATAAATCCAGCAGGAGATGATGGAATACAAAGGAAAAGCTGGAGAGCTGCAAGAGGAAAAGGATAAGTGGGAGGCCGAGAGGGAGGAGCTGCTATCCCAAATCTCCATGATGAAGAAAGATCAGACTGAGGAAAAGGAGATTATGGAAGAGCTAATGAGCCAAACCCCTACCGGTGATGACTTATCTATTGTAAACATCCAGAAGCCATTAGCTGATTTTTCTGCAGATGACCTGTTGGTGTCTATGTCCCAAGTGAGTTTGAAGGAGGAAGCTATTAAGAAGTTGAAAGCTGAGAATGAAAAAGTAAAGGCTGAATTAACCAAGATAAGTGAAAACATAAAACAGATCTTGCATGACAGGAATCAATTACAGAAAAAGCTTGATGAGCTAAAAGAAAAATGCATTGGGAAGGGCCATCTTCAGGGGGAAAAACATATTATCTGGGATACCCTGACTATAGAGATTACCAAGTTTCGACATTACTTGTGTTTTATTGATGATTTGAGTGGACTGACAGAGTTGGCTCAACAAAGACTGAAACTGGTGGATGAACACATGGCAAGAAGACCCCTCACTACAGCTCAGAATACATTAAATTTTCTGAATTCACTGACATACCAAAAGCTGCACGACATGGGAATAAAGGACAGAATCTCAATAGTGCTGTCGGCGAAGAAGATCATCCACAAACACCATTTAATGAAGATTGTCCAAGAGAAGTCAGAAGAACTGCTTGTGCAGGTCACTAAGTTCAAACAAGAGTTTAAAGAGTTGTTCGAAGATGGACTGCCGTCCTTCTGGAACGAAGAAGGTAAGATGCTCCCGCCTGAACATTATCATCACCTGCTTGTCCGGGCTCGAATGGACCACTCAAAATTTGATAGCTTGGCGAAGAACCTGACAGGGCAAACCATTGTAGACATGTTAACAGAAGATTTCGAAGTCCTGCAGAAGTTTTCCGTTATCAGAGCCAGATTGCGCAGGAAAACTTATGAAGCATATATGGAGCTCGAGGTAGCTATTCGGGAGATGATGGAGTGTGACACCCCGAGTTCGGAGCAGTGGAAAGCTGTAGAGTGGTTTGGGAAAAAAAATTATATTCTTCCCCCCTAGGAACATGTGTCAGGTGCTGAAGAGCTGATGGGGCAAAGACGTGGAGCTAATGGGGCAAAGACGTGGAGCTGATGGGGCAAAGACATGGGGCTTTCGGGACATGGAGCTGTTGGGAAAAGGACGTGGAGCTGTTGGCCGAAATTTTGTTATTCAGTTGATTAATACTTTGTGATCTGTTAGGAATGGAGTGTAACAACTTCCTAGTGGTGTAGGAATTCAGTTACAAACTCTAATTTACGCCGATCATTCTGTTATTGATCTGCTGGGAGCAGACTTATTGTTTTATCTATATATTTGTATCTTTTTATGAGATGGGGGGTTGGAACCCATCGAATGAAGTGATTTGTGGAGAACATATCTGTCTTATTTTTTAATACCAAAAATGAATGCATGAGAGTTTTTTCAGAGATTCATGTATCATTGACGTTGCAGTCCGTGCTTTCTTTCTTTGTGTGATTGTATTTTCCCCTGTGTAACACTCCATTCTGTTTTTTCTTCATATCTGGAACATAGTGTTTGATGATTAGACTTCATATGCTTATGCTCTATTCATCGTTTTAGGTATTATATGATTCTTTCTACTAAAGTTGATATGGAATTCGTCTTAGACGCTCTGTATTGATGGGTTGTTCCCTCGTCCTTTCTATTTCACCCAGATAAATGGAATGACTGCAATTATGTGATTATCTTGCCTTTGATAAGTCTTGTGTATACATATTTGTGATCTTTTATATGTATATGACTCTGTGCCCAATGGATATGTGATTGTTTCAACCGAACAAATAAATATTTAAATATTGTTTACCATCTGGTCTTGTAAGATTTGTATTGAGAGATCCCTCTCTGGAAGAAAATACCAATTTCCTCCTAAAGTGGTTTTGTTGTTACTTCGGGGTGTACCTTTTACAACCTGGGTACATTCTGAGTGCTAACAAACTGGCGCCGTTGCCGGGGACGAAAGTGCATATCTGCCCCGGGAGAACGACAAAGATTGAGAGAGATTTCTGTGGGCAAACAGGAATTTCGAAAAGAAAAGAAGGTTGTGTGTTTGCCCTGGCGACTTCACTATGAAATTGTTTCAGAATTCAAGAACAACATTCTGGCTTCCAGAAGACACACACGAGGTAACTCTGATACCGAAATTCTGAAAAGTTTTGAGAATCCAGAAAAATTGTTTAAAAGAAAGAATAAAGAGAAGGTAGATTTTCCTTTGTTCGGCCCATCATCACCACCAGATTCTCATATTAATCCAGCATGGCAAATCAATACTGCGCAGACGCCATTTAGAACTAGATCTGAACCCGACCTAAAAAATGTTGAGTCCAATCCTTGTAGGTTGAGAGCTAGGTCTGAATCCGACCTCAAAAATACTAAGCCCAATCCTAGTGAGTTAGAGTCCTATTTGTTAGATTCCCTCTGGAAAGACTTACGACAAACCTCTAAAGCTGAAACAACCACCTTCGAGCATTCTCAAAGTACTGCAGTTCCTGTGAACCCACCCAGACCAATGGCTGCTAGATTTGCCCCTTTGCGTCTCCCTGCTGCGTTGCGTGATCTCCCCCAAAATTATTCCCAGAGGATATCTTTATTTGATGGGGAAGGGGATATAACCGCAAAACAACATGTTGCCAAGTTTGAAGACTTCATTGACTTGGAGGAAGTAGACTATCCGGATGTCAAAATGCGGTTATTTTCCCAAAGTTTGTCTGGGGAGGCAAAAAAGTGGTTTAAGGACCTTCCACCTGGGTCTATTGTGAATTTTCAGGCTTTTCAGAATGCATTTTTGGATAGATGGGATGATAAGCTGAATCCTCTGCAGCTTTTATCCCAGTATAATGGTCTTAAGAAAGGGGGTTTTGAGTCTGTCCATGAATTCTCAAGTAGATTCATGAGGGCTTATAACTCTATCCCAGAAGATATAAAGCCTTCTCCCGCAGCTACTAAACTGCATTATGCTGGAGCTTTCGATAATGATTTTGCATTCTCCTTGCGGGAGAGGAAATCGGCAACGCTTGCTGCCATGTTTATTGATGCCCTAGAAGTGGAAGCTAACATGATGGCTAGTGGAAAGATCAAGCCTAGAGACATGGATAGGAGGAGAAAAGAAGAAAATGTACCTTCTACTTCATCTTCTGCTGCAGATGTTAAGTTTGAGATAATGCTGAAGACTATGGAGAAGTTGATGGATAAGTTAACCATGGATGCTAGGCCTTTCAATAGAGAGCAAGGGGATCCCCAGATCAGGAATCCAAACTTCAGAAGACCAAATCCCCCTGTTCCCCCCCAAAATAGACAGAGAGACCGGAGGAATCCAAGAAACCAAGAAGAACTACCCATCCGCCCACCTTTTCCTGAAAATTATGTTGGTGATGAAGAATATCCCCCTGAAAATGAGATTCATCTGTTTGGAGAGCAGGATTCTGAAATATATCTTACTGAAGAGGAGCATAATATGTTTGCGCAGCAAGATGTAAATGAAGAGTTTGAAAATGAACTATATCAAAGAGGTTATTTACATGCGATGGATGATGTCCAAAGGAAATGAGACTGAGAAATAGAGATGTCCATATAAATAAAGGGAAGGCAAACCCAAATCAGCCTTCCTCTAGTTCTTTGAATGGAGAAAAGGGGAAGGAAATACCAAAAGAGCCCTTTGTGAGTAGAGAGGTTGACAATGATGTACAAAGGGATAAAGTAATAAAAAAGGCGACTCCGGTTGAGAGGGAAAAGATTAGTGCTGGTTTTAACTTACAAAATGAGCTGTCTAAACTAAAGATCTCTGTTCCGTTTGATGAGTTATTGAGAAACACTGAATACAGAGATACTATCTCAAAAATGGTCAAAGACCAAGGTGAAGGGCAGTCTGACATATTGAATTTGAATGATGATAGTCCTGCTATTTCATTTGGATCAAAAGCTGAAGATTTAGAAGGTGAAGAGGTGCCTCCTTTCTATTTAAGTCTAAATGTGCTTGACAAAGTGGTCCACAATGCCATGTTGGATTATGGGGCGTCACACAATCTGATGCCCAAAGGAGTGGTAGAAAGTTTAGGATTGGAGGTAACAAGGCCCTATAAAGATCTATACTCTTTTGATTCCAAAAGGGTAAAATGCCTGGGACTAATCAAGGACATGGTGGTAACCCTGAACAAACTACCTTCTAGGACCATAATCATGGATGTAGTAGTGGCAGACATCCCACCCAAATTTGGGGTATTGCTATCAAGATCGTGGACTTCCAAGCTGAAAGGTAGCTTGCAGATGGATATGTCATATGCTACCATTCCAGTTCCAGATGGGAGCAGAAGGTTGTATAGTGAAAAGAGAACTCCTTATGTGGTTAGCAGTCAAGATAAGCCCGAAGTTCATCATATATATGCTGTTGATACTGATTTGGGATCTTCCATTTTCTTTAATGATGTTGTCCCACATGATTTAGAAGCCGCATTGCAAAAGAAATCTGAAGAACAGGAGAAGTCCGAGGAGAATAAAGAAAAAGAAGTTTTGGAACAGCAAGCTCTGGAAGCAAAACAGAAAAATGAAGGCCAATGGATCATGTATTTCGATGGATCTGTTGCAAAGGTTGGTGCTGGGGCTGGTGTCTACATCATTTCTCCTATTCATGATTTCAAAGCTTTGTCATACAAATTGCTGTTTGAATGCACTAACAATGTAGCAGAATATGAGGCCCTGTTATTGGGGTTACATGCTTTGAAAGATCTGGGGGCTCAAAGGGTCAAGATCTTGGGAGATTCCGAGTTGGTGATAAACCAGGTAAATGAGAGTTATCAAACTAAGCATCCTCGGATGATGGCTTACAGAAATGAAGTATGGGATATGCTTGGCAATTTCTTTACAGAGCATACAATTCAGGTGGTTCCCAGGGTTGACAATATGGTGGCTGATTCCTTAGCAGTATCCGCTGGAAAATTTGAGACCCCAATGACCAGTCAGAAGGAATACCAAGTGGAGATTTTGAACAGACCTTCTATCCCTGACAATTACAAATACTGGCAGGTGTTCGAAGATGATATGCAGATCCGAAGATTTCTAGAGTTGTCAGGAGAGTTTGTGAATACTCATGTTGAAAATGAAAATGGTAATGATAGGACCCCTGAAGATGACGAAGCGGTTGAATCAGGAGAAGATGCTGAAAAGTTAAGGAAAACCTTGGGAGGTAAGGATATCATCCAGCTGAAAAATAATTTTATACCAAGAGGCCTGATCCCTTTAGAAAGGCTCTTTGATCAGAATGATGTTGCCAAGAATCCCAAAGTGAAACCGGTTGGTGATGCAGTTGAAGATAAAAATATTGGCACTGAGGAAAATCCTAAAATCATAAAACTGTCCAAGAAGCTGCCTGAAATGGAGAAAGAGGAGTATGTAAAGTTGATGAAAAAATATACAGATGTGTTTGCCTGGAGTTATGAAGACCTCAAAGAATATGATACATCTATCATACAGCACACTATTCCTATAAAGCCTGGAGAAAAACCGTTTAAACAGAGACTCCGAAGGATCAACCCTAAATTTCTCCCTATCATTGAAAAGGAAATAAAGAAGTTATTTGAGGCCAAGATCATTGTAACGCTCAGATTTTCTAAGTGGGTTGCTAATTTGGTCCCTGTCAGAAAGAAGAGTGGAGAGATAAGACTGTGCATAGATTTTCGCAATTTGAATAAGGTCTCCATGAAAGATAACTATCCTCTACCCAAGATGGATCACATGTTGCAGCAAGTGGTGGGAGCTGAAAGGATTTCGATGCTGGATGACTTCTCTGGGTATAACCAGATCAAAGTGTTACCAGAATATCAGGAGAAGACTGCCTTTACTACACCATGGGGCACTTTTATGTATGCAAAGATGCCTTTTGGTTTAATGAATGCGGGAGCCACTTTCCAGGGAGCTATGGACATCGCTTTTGCAGGGGAAATCAGGGTTTTTGTGGTGATCTACATGGATGATATCATAGTATACTCTAAGTCTGACAAAGAACATCTGCATTATCTTGAGAAGGTTTTCATGAAATGTAGGAAATATCGTATATCTGTGAATCCGAAGAAATCTAATTTTGCATTAGAGGAAGGAAAGCTGCTAGGCCATATAATATCCAAAGAGGGCATAAAGATTGATCCTGAGAGAGTAAGTGCAATCCTGAAAGTGGGAGAGCCCAGAAGCAAAAAGGAGGTACAGTCATTTCTAGGACAGGTGAATTTCTTGAGGAGATTTGTACCAAGCTTTGCTGAGATTTTGATGAATATTACAAATATGTTGAAAAAGGGTCATGAAATAAAGTGGAGTGCAGAAGCTAAGGAGTCATTTTGGGGAATCAAGAAAGCAATTTCAGAAGCCCCTGTTTTGGTAAGTCCAAATTTCGCCAAAGAATTTTCAATATTCTCCTATGCTTCGGAGCATACTATAGCAGCAGTATTATTGCAGAAGAATGATGAAAACCAGGAACAACCTATAGCTTTCTTCAGTAAGATACTTCGGGATGGAGAATTGAAATATGACATCATGGAAAAGCAGGCCTATGCTTTAGTTAAAGCATTGAAAGATTTCAGAGTGTATGTTCTGCATTCGCATGTAATTGCACATGTCCCAACCGCGGCTGTGAAAGCAATTTTGAGTCAACCAGATCCAGAAGGCAGGAGAGAGAAATGGATAGCTACCTTATTGGAATATGACCTAGAGATAAATCCCACGAAGCTGATCAAAGGGCAAGGGTTGGAAAAGATGATGACAAACTCAAATTGTGAATCTCTGCGAATAAATTTCTTATCTCATCAACCTGATCAGGTGGAGGCGGATATAGAAGTGATGGTTGATTTTGTAACTTCTCCGTGGTATTCTGATATTGTATTTGTCCTCCGCAATCTGCAAGCACCAGATGGATTAAGTAAATCAAGAGCTAGATCTGTGAAGTTGAAATCTGCCAAATTTTGTATCATAAATAAATACCTCTATTGGAAAGACCTTGGAGGGGTTCTGCTAAACTGTCTCTTGGAGGATGAGGCCCAGCAAATTACAAGAGAATTTCACAGGGGAGACTGTGGAGGACATCATTCCTGGAAGGTGACAACCAACAAAATCCTGAGAGCTGGTTATTATTGGCCTACATTATTCTCAGATGTGTATAAAGAAACCAGCAAATGTCATCAATGCCAAATTTTTGACGGTAAGAGAAAAGTATTACCTCTCCCTCTGAATCCGATAACAGTAGAGGCCCATTTCCAGCAATGGGGTTTAGATTTTATTGGAGAAATAAACCCCAATTCATCAGGTCAGCATAGGTGGATTTTGACAGCTACCGACTATTTTACCAAATGGATAGAAGCAATTCCCACCAGGAGGGCCACTGAAAATGTGATCATGGAGTTTCTTGAAGAGAATATCCTGGCTCGATTTGGATGTCCAAAAAGGATAGTAACAGACAATGCCGCTGCTTTCAAGTCCAGGAAAATGATAAATTTTTGTCATAAGTATCATATAAGTCTCAATCATTCGACAGCCTATTATCCTCAAGGGAATGGGTTGGCCGAATCCTCAAACAAAAGTCTAGTGAGGATCATCAAAAAGCTGTTGGAGGACAACAAGAGATCCTGGCACACCAAACTCAAATATGCTCTATGGGCTGACAGGATTAGCACTAAAAGGGCAATTGGCATGTCCCCTTTCCAATTGGTATATGGAACTGAAGTGATTTTTCCGGCATCATTAGGGGTCCCAGTTATGAGATATTTCCAAGATCAGCAAGAAGAACCAAACCACATACAGCGGAGGATAAATCAGATCATTGAGCTAGAAGAACGGAGATATAAGGCCTATGATAAAGTACAGTCACATCAAGAGAAAATGAAAAGTACTTTTGACAGAAGAGTCAAAGAAGAACAGTTTCAGATCGATGACCTGGTTCTGAAGTGGGATGCTCCTAATGAAGAAAAGCATGGAAAATTTGATCCTATGTGGGTTGGAACTTATGTTGTTGCTGGGTACAGAGGGCAGAATGCATTTTTGCTGGAATATACAAATGGGGTTCCTCTTGAGAGCAACCCTGTCAATGGGAGGTATCTAAAGCATTACCTATCCTAGGAAAGGAAGGTAAAACTTGTATTATAGACTGTACATATTTTTCTTTTACAAGCCAATAAGAAATGGTAAGCCGAAGGTATTTGGAGCTTGCAGTGAAATCCCCAAGGTTCAGGAGGCCTATCATCCCTTTTCTACAAATATATAAAAATGATATATTTACAAAAACAAAAGATGGGTTTTTGGGAGTTATTATGCAAAGTCAAAAGCAGGCACCTGGTCTACGAGTTCTTTGATACCTCGCAGGGAAGATATCATCCCCAGATGGAGCCAGCTGTTAACACCTTTATTTGACCAAGGAGAATGAGACCATGGTGGAGAAAAGATAATGTTTTTTTTAGTACTTTGTACAAAAGGTATAATATATAAGTGTGATGATAGTCTAAATGTCGATCAAGATTGCCAAAGATCCTAGGCCGCGAGGGTGGAAAGAAGAAAATCAGTGGCTAATACTCCCTCCGACCTTTATAACATGCGAGGAAGATAGGAGGAGTTCGAGCCTTTAACCAGCCGCATAGATCAAGGGTTGTGAAGTGGTCCCAAGAAGATCCACGGTCCACATCAGATCCGCCCTGTGAAAGCACGCGTTAGTTAAGTAAATGGAGGCTGGCGGAATCATGTATACTCCTCTCGATCCGACGGTGGAGGGGCGGGATCGGATCACATCGATGGATGGGATCGATTCCATAAACCGGAACCTGCGCAGCGGATAAGCTCAAAATGTCCAGCGGAATGGGTATGTGGTGGTTAATCCGACGATTGAGGATCAGAGGCGGAATAGATCGACGGCTATTATGATTTCCGGAGGGAGAACCTGCACGCGGGATAATCCCTAACCATCCAACGGAATTCATTACATGAGGCTGGATCCGATGGTTGGAGATCAAAGCGTAATGGATCAACGGCTGAAAAGGAGTCTGGAGGATGAACGTGCACGGCGGTTAATCCCGGATTGGCCAACGGAATTGGGTACGTGGCTGATGATCCGACGGTGTGTGGTTAAAGGCGTATCGCATCGACGGCTGGGGATAATTCCGTTGATCAAAGTTGCTCGAAGGTTAAGGCGAAGGAGCCCAGTGGAATTTCATAGGCGCCACATGATCCAACGGCCCACCTGTAAAGATATATCAGATTGATGGCTGTGGATGATTCCGGGACCCAAAGTTGCACGATGGTTAAAATCAGAGTGGCTCAGCGGAATGTGGGACGTGGCGTTTGATCCAACGGTGAAGGATGGAGGTACATCACATCTACGGTCATGAACAATTCCGGGACGGAGACTTGCACGGTGTTTATCGCCAAGACAGCCGACGGAAAAGGATACGTGGCATGCAATCCAAGGGCTAGAAGTTTGCAAAGGATCAGATCAACGGTTGATAATGAATCCGGAAGAAAAAGATGCGCAGCTGATAGTAGATGGTAGTTGCGGAAAGTAAATGATCGTCCACGTGGCGAATTGTGATAGGCCCAGAATAAAAAAGGCTTATAAAAGCGAAGGGTTGACCTCTATCATTGTTATTTTATTCGCTCGGGACCAGTGAAAGGGACCGGCCTGTTTGGAAGCTTCCATTTGTCAGTATTCGGCTTCCATTCGTCAAGTGCAGACATGCTCCGGGCACGCGCCTACACAGTAAACCAGGTAAAACTGAAACCCAGTAACTCTGTAATTCCCCTTCTCAAAGTTACCAGTGTGAAATTCAGTAATGGACCAGAGGAAATAGGTTCAGGTGTCGGGTCAAGTCATAGACGAAAGAGAAGAGTTCTTAGTTGATAGGGATAGGAATGTATGCGACCCCTTCCTCTCTGTGGAAAGCGTGTCTGTTAGCAAAGAGAGATTATGGCATTACCATTCGCGAGGGAACGATGTGTTGAACGTGTGCAAGTCCTTCTTGTACTATTTCTCCATTGAGAAAACCCTCCATTTCCCAGAGTTCACAGAGTGGTGTGCTGTGAATTATTCTCTATCTCAAAGAATTATTGTCAGTCGGTTTGCGTCCAAAGTATTGTGTAGAGTCGATGCTGCGGTCATTCGAGAAATCCTTAGTTTGCCGAAAAATTACCCAAATAGTCGTGAAGTGATAAGTGAGTCAATCCTAGTCGAATTGTACAAGAAGTGCGAAACTGAAACCCGCTGTAAATTCCTGTCGAGTGTTTTAAAGGATGGTCAGTCTTTAGATGGTGTATTCATGCCCTACCTTATGCATATTTTCAAGAGTGAAGTTCAATTGGTCATTTCCTTGGTATGTCAAGTACTAGGCCTAGATGAGGATTATCGTGTGGGCGAGGTCGTTCTCGGATTTTTGTTGAGAATGAGTTCCCCTGTTTCTGAGTCTCAGTCAACCCCAGTTTTTAATTTAGACGAATACCTGGCTGAAGCAATTCATCTTCAGCTAAGCGAGTTCCCCAAGGTCCAGTTTTTCAAGTTCCAGACTTATCTGCTTAATATGCTAGTATGTTCCAATATCTCTGAATTGAAGTTTCTGAGTACTCTGTGCTCTTCTGATCTACCAAAACAAATCAGCATGTTCGAATTTGCCAATTCGATCATGTCTGAGATGTACAAAATGTTGTTCAATGAAGAATTACCCCGTGTCCTGGATGAAATGAGGAGCTTAATGCAGTCTTCACCAGAGGATCGGGTTGGAGACTGGTTTTTGTACAGGGATTATACCGTGTTGAGAATATATGGCTTCACTGGGTAGCCTTATAGGCTACCTTCTTTCTTGACCCCGAGAATCTTCGCATTGGAATTCATGCGACAGAGATTGCTGTCAGAGGAGGAACATTTTTGTGCTTTCAAGAAGTCTTCGAACATCAAGTTTCCGTTTAAGGTTGGCACCTTCATTTTTAAAAGCAAGGGTGCCTTGGTTTTTGTAGAAAATTTGCTGGAAGATATGGATTTTATGAAAGAACCAAATGTGAATTATGACCCCCACCAAGTAATCTCATTGAGAAAACAAGCTAACAGGAATAAGCCATTTGAACATCAAGTTGTTGAGGGGTTAGCTGAAATGGCTAATTTACTGCAGTTTGCTGACGAGTCAAACTCCGATGAAGAGACACATCCTGCACCTGGTACAGCAATCCAAATCACAGAGGGTGTTAGTGTTGCGGTTAAGAGGAGTTTGTCCGATGCTGAGAATATGGAAGTGGACGAAGAGGCGTCCCATAAAAAGGCAAGGCTGCTCGGAGGAGGTGAGACTGTAGATGAAGAAGTTTCTGATGCTTTCAAAAAAGTTGCCTTAGTCCCCGTGAAGACCGTGCAAGTCAATCAATTCTCTTTTAAAGGTTTAGAATGTGGTGTAGACAGTCCAGAACCCAACCCCTTATTTAAGTCAAGAGAAGAGCTCAAGGCGAGCTACATGGAAAAGAGGAAGCAGTCCCTAGAGGAAACGAGAAGTCTGCTCCCGAGGGTAAGAAACTTGTACAGTTCAAAAACATCTCTAGTTTCGGCTAGAGATGCTGAGAAAAATACTTTTAAAATGGCCATAGTGAATGACAAGAGGATGTCTGAGATAGAAGTCAGGCTGGACAAAATCAGCACCCCAGACAAGATCCAGCTGCATAAACAGACCAGCGACATCATCTACTCAGATTTACTGCAGGCCATGGTAAGGATAAACAAATTACAAGTGTTGGTAGACAAATTGGAAGTCTAGTTATAGCATGAGAAAGTGGAAAACAAGGAAAATGTTATTTAGGTCAGAAAACTGCAAGCAGACCTTGCTAGCTCAGACAATACCCAGGCTGTCAAAAAGTTGCTAGAAGAGAAAGATAACGCGCTCCAGGTTTTGAAGAAGAAGTTGAAGATACCAGGCTCAGAGCATGTCCAATCAGCTGAATTGCTAGCTCTCCAGGAGGAGAAAGATAAAATCCAGCAGGAGATGATGGAATACAAAGGAAAAGCTGGAGAGCTGCAAGAGGAAAAGGATAAGTGGGAGGCCGAGAGGGAGGAGATACTATCCCAAATCTCCATGATGAAGAAAGATCAGACTGAGGAAAAGGAGATTATGGAAGAGCTAATGAGCCAAACCCCTACCGGTGATGAATTATCTATTGTAAACATCCAAAAGCCATTAGCTGATTTTTCTGCAGATGACCTGTTGGTGTCTATGTCCCAAGTGAGTTTCAAGGAGGAAGCTATTAAGGAGTTGAAAGTCGAGAATGAAAAAGTAAAGGCTGAATTAACCAAGATAAGTGAAAACAGAAAACAGATCTTGCATGACAGGAATCAATTACAGAAAAAGCTCGATGAGCTAAAAGAAAAATGCATTGGGAAGGGCCCTCTTCAGGGGGCGAAACATATTATCTGGGATACCCTGACTATAGAGATTACCAAGTTTCGACATTACTTGTGTTTTATTGATGATTTGAGTGGACTGACAGAGTTGGCTCAACAAAGACTGAAACTGGTGGATGAACACATGGCAAGAAGACCCCTCACTACAGCTCAGAATACATTAAATTTTCTGAATTCACTGACATACCAAAAGTTGCACGACATGGGCATAAAGGACAGAATCTCAATAGTGTTGTCGGCGAAGAAGATCATCCACAAACACCATTTAATGAAGATTGTCCAAGAGAAGTCAGAAGAACTGCTTGTGCAGGTCACTAAGTTCAAACAAGAGTTTAAAGAGTTGTTCGAAGATGGACTGCCGTCCTTCTGGAATGAAGAAGGTAAGATGCTCCCGCCTGAACATTATCATCACCTGCTTGTCCGGGCTCGAATGGACCACTCGAAATTCGATAGCTTGGTGAAGAACCTGACAGGGCAAACCATTGTAGACATGTTAACAGAAGATTTCAAAGTCTTGCAGAAGTTTGCCGTCATCAGAGCCAGATTACCCAGGAAATCTTATGAAGCATATATGGAGCTCGAGGTAGCTATTTGGGAGATGATGGAGTGTGACACCCCGAGTTCGGAGCAGTGGAAAGCTGTAGAGCGGTTTGGGAAAACAAAGTATATTCTTCCCCCCTAGGAACAGGTGTCAGGTGCTGAAGAGATGATGGGGAAAAGATGTGGAGTTGATGGGGAAAAGGCATGGAGCTGATGGGGCAAAGACATGGGGCTGTCGGGACATGGAGCTGTTGGGAAAAGGACATGGAGCTTTTGGCCGAAAGTTTGTTATTCAGTTGATTAATACTTTGTGATCTGTTAGGAATGGAGTGTAACAACTTCCTAGTGGTGTAGGAATTCAGTTACAAACTCTAATTTACGCTGATCATTCTGTTATTGATCTGCTGGGAGCAGACTTATTGTTTTATCTATATATTTGTATCTTGTTATGAGATGGGGGGTTGGAACCCATCGAATGAAGTGATTTGTGGAGAACATATTTGTCTTATTTTTTAATACCAAAAATGAATGCATGAGAGTTTTTTCAGAGATTCATGTATCATTGACGTTGCAGTCCGTGCTTTCTTTCTTTGTGTGATTGTATTTTCCCCTGTGTAACACTCCATTCTGTTTTTTCTTCATATCTGGAACATAGTGTTTGATGATTAGAATTCATATGCTTATGCTCTATTCATCGTTTCATGTATTATATGATTCTTTCTACTAAAGTTGATATGGAATTCGTCTTAGACGCTCTGTATTGATGGGTTGTTCCCTCGTCCTTTCTATTTCACCCAGATAAATGGAATGACTGCAATTATGTGATTATCTTGCCTTTGATAAGTCTTGTGTATGCATCTTTGTGATCTTTTATATGTATATGACTCCGTGCCCAATGGATATGTGATTGTTTCAACCGAACAAATAAATCTTTAAATATTGTTTACCATCTGGTCTTGTAAGATTTGTATTGAGAGATCCCTCTCTGGAAGAAAATACCAATTTCCTCCTAAAGTGGTTTTGCTGTTACCTCGGGGTGTACCTTTTACAACCTGGGTACATTCTGAGTGCTAACAGTATCAATCAAGCTAGTTAAACCTTGGTCAATGTATAAAGGAATACGGACATATGGATAATAAATTGCTTTCATGCTATTGAAGAATCCTTAAGAAGAGCAAGTTACATGATACATTCTTAAAGAGAAGTTTATGGAAGAAAACTAATGATGAGTGTAAACTCTGTCACAAAATGTAGAAAATGTTGACAAAGGGGAGGAATATTGAAAGGGGGAGTCTATGAACTAATCCTCCATGTTCTCCTTCAAAAACTCGCTAAAATAAAGTAAATGAGTGTGTTAAGCAAATCATAACACAATGCTTAGTACCAAGTCCAGTTAACAAGACGAAGAGAAGCAACGAGCTAAATTTCTTAAAAGAGGAGATATATTGGCAAGGGAAGTTGTCAAAAAGAAGAAAGATAGGAAATTCTCTATCAAGATTGTTACATCAAGGGCATAACAAGTTATCCTATTGTTGTCAAAGGGGGCTAATGTTTATATGTTTCCATAAATTCCAAAGGGGAAGAATGTTGAATGTAGTTGTCATTGATGTCAAAGGAGTTCAATAATGACAAAGGAGTAACCAAGGACATGATGGCAGGGAAAAATATGTGTAATGAAAAAGGAATAACCCAGGACATGATGACATGGCATGTAGGATGAATTTGGCATAGATGAAATCAACATGTTGTCCCCCATGCTTTGGATGCTTCACCTTCCAGGTTTGATGAAAGTAAGAATCCACCTTAGTTGACCTAAGGTTTTGAAAAATTGTCCAAGGGTCAACACAGATGTTCATAAGGACATTTTCAACTGCCCACCAAATGCATTCTTTGTGCAAATTAATTCATAAAATGGCATGGGTATGCTCTTTGGTGATATGTCTATCTATACACAGCTCTTAGTTTTCTTTCTAGTGGTCAAATGTGCAATAAATTAACCTACCAAAATTGAGAAAAAATGTGTTTTCATGTTAAATGAAATATGCCTTAAAGTGTCAAATACAGAAGGTTAAGGGGCCATCTAGAAATGCACGCCAGAGGTTGCATGTGTGTCAACAAATTCATCAGAGGGTATCAATCTTCTCCTTGATGATTTGGCCATCTAGCTATGGTCTTGATTTCTCATTTGGAGGTCACACATGTGAATGTTACACCTACCAAGTTAGTGAAAAAGCATATTATCCTTGAGAATAATTATGCATACAGTTTAAAAAAAAGGAAGAATGAAAGGCAGACCTGCAATCCGCAGTCCACAATTACGGAAGAAGTTTTGCGGGAGACGAATTGTGGAAGGAGTTTCAAAAAAGTTGGAAGGGACATCCTCAATCTGCAATCCATAACCCAATTGTAGAAAGAACGCTGCAGCTGCATAATTACGGAAGTCGTTTTTAAAATTTGGGAAATGCATACCCGCAACCTGCAATTGCGAAAGGAGTTATTGCAGTTTGTGGAAAGATACATATGGAAAGTTCATTGGGGAAAGGTAGTTGCGGAAGCAGAAAGACAGGTTGTGGAAATATAGTTGCGGAAAGGAAATTGTGGAAATATTTCTGTTGCGGAAAGGTCGTTGCAGTAAGGCAATTGATGAAGGATTTTTGTTCGACGCTCAGAAATCATGCAAGAAATTTCTGAAGAGTCGTGGTGAATATACACGACTATTAGAAGAAGAATATTAATTCTTAAGCAAGGTTTATTAATCATAAATATAGTTATGATTAATAAGAAGGGACATGGCTGTATTATTTAAAGGAGAAGAAGAATTAATTTAAACAGACTTAAAACGTATATTAATAAGCTACATGAACAAAACTAATATATAACAGAGCCTAGTATTCCTGTAGATTGAAAATCTAAGAAGAATATAAACAATAGCATTAGTAAATAAAAAATTAGTTAATTCTGTTAAACAGAGTTATGATGAATAAAAAGGGGCATGACTGTATAACATAGAAGTGATTATTGTTAAGGGATGTGTTTGAAAATACATCATCTGCTGTGAAAGGTCACGATGAATTTGTGTGATGGTTCAAATTAAAAGACACAAGTTTCCAATATGGAAGAGATGTGGTGAGATGTGTGTTAAAGGTATTTATAGACAGAGGTTTGAGAGGAATAAAGTCTCTCTGTAGTCCGGATCCATGTAGCAGCAACAACATAAGACAGATGCCAAGGAAGTGATGAGAAACTAGTGACTTAATTGAAGACATAAGAAGATCTAGAAGTTTGGTAAAAACATATTAGGGTGGCAAGGTGGTACTAGGGCAGGATACAAGCCTCCAATGGGGTTGTAGCCTCCTTCTAGTAGAAGTTGGTAAATAAGGGTGTCGTAGCATCCTATCAGTTGTAGCTTACAAAATAGGGGGTTGTATCCTCCTTCAAATGGTAGTTGGTAAATAGGGTGTCGAAGCATCCTTTCAGAAGTAGTTGTTAAACCAGGGGGTCATAGCCTCCTTCCAGTGGTAGCTGGTAAATAGGGTGTCATAGCATCCTTTCAGTAGTAGCTAATAAAACCAAGGGGTTGTATCATCCTTCCAGTAGTATCTGGTAAATAGGGTGTCGTAGCATTCTTTCAGTAGCAGTTGATAAAACCAGGGGGTCGTAGCCTCCTTCCAGTAGCTGCTGGTAAACAGGGTGTTGTAGCATTATGTCAATCGTAGCTGACAAAACTATTGTAAATATAATTTTGCAGTAATAGAAAGTGTTGGTGGTTTTCCCAATTGGGATTCCACGATAAAATTTGTGTTCCTTGTATCTTGTTGATCATGTGTGTTAATGAATAAGTTAAAAGTGGTTTTAATAGTTAAAATTTATCAATATTGATTCACCTCCCCTCTTAGTATTGTCCAATATTCCAACAATACATCTCTATATGATGTTATATCCAAGTCACTTTGTTGAAATTTGAGATGTTCAAATTTTTAAATGGTTGTAAAAAGGAAAAGTGCATGTTCTTTACCAAAGTATTCAAATAAAAGGAAACTCAACTGCAAACTATAATAGTTATTGATAACCATAATTTTTGATGAGTTAGAATTCAAGAACCAATAGAATTTCAACCAAATTAGTCAACCATAATGGTTGATTTGATATATTTTTCAATAAAAAAACTATTTTGTGTTCATAATTTAAACATATCCTTGCGTTTTTCCTCAAATTTCGAGAGGGAGCACTCGTTTGATGCAGAATAATTCCACATCCAACGAGTGCTCTCGCTCGAAATTTGAGTAAAAACACAAGGAAATATTTTGAAAATACGAACAAAAAAATAGTTTTTTATTTCTTCTTCGAAATTAATAAATATATTTAATTATTTTCCTTAGGATGCCCCTTTTAGACCCCAAATTTTATCTAATGCTTTGGCCTCCCCATCGAAAACATGGCTTAAGTGGATGACTCAACCAATAGACTAATCCTTGGGGATGCTAAAGTTTATGATATAAATACAAATCCACTTGTTAACGGAAAAAAATATTCCATAAGCCACAAACCAAAATCCATATGAAAATTATGTCATATAATTGAAACGTGAATTAAAATCCTAGAAACAAACTTATACTAATCTATATTGCTTTAGTTGTAGTGAATTCTTCCTTGCTACCGAAGGAAAACGACTCTAGATTAAAAAAACAAAAATTGTAGTGGACAAAAAAATTAACTTTAACCAAGTGCTTATGTTGATTGAATTGTCATTTATGCCAACACGGGACTTATAGTGGCCCCACACATAGTTATTGATGCCAACAAGTCCCTCCTGCAGTGCACATGTATGGATGATCCCAATATCCTCACATCCAGTGCCTTGGAGCCCATATAGAGATGGGTTGTGCCTTAAAGCACCTTGTATCTAGTTGACAGGGTCCTTGTGCCCACAAGGTTGGATATTGGGGCCACCACCTTGTTGATGATGTTGAAGACCCTATTGATGATGCTAAATACCCTGGAGACGGTGTTGACTCACTTGTGGATGATGGAGAAGCCCTTGAATGGTTGAAGAAGCATTAATAACCCATTATGTGGCCATTCATGCTTTGACGGGATCATGGTACCCTAGGAGAAGGCTTGGAAACCCCACAGGAGGTAGCATGATGGATATTTACCCTTGAAGACCCTTTTGTGTGGTTAAGGTGGTTGAAGAATCCCATGAATCCCGTTGGCATGTCAAAGAAGCCTTTGGAACACCAAATGGTTGAAATGACCCATTTTGTGGTCATTTGTGGTTTGCATGGTTATTGATGGCTTGATGGAGTCTTAGAACTCTTGGAGATGGCCCTAGGGCATGAGAAAGGATTGGAACCCACTTATATGGTGATGTGAAGGAGCTTGGACATTTGGAGACACTTGCTTGCACTTGATAATGACCTTGATACGAGGTCATGGAGTCCTTGGAGGTGGGAATATGACCTTCTTGCATATGGTGGCTTGGTCCTCGTACCCTTGAAGAATATTTTGGTCATATTATGATATTGTCTCTCTTCTATTATTCTCTTGGAATCCTTGATTGGTAATAATGTCATTGGCACCCTTACGGTTATAAAATTACGATGAAAAGCTAATGAAGATGCCTTGGTTGATGCTGGCACCTCTTTTGCAATGACGTGTTGAGATGACTTTGATAATGGGTTGTACTTAAGGCCCTTGTGGCTTGATGGACCCTTTATTTTGACGATATGAAGGATACGCTTGCTTATGGGAACTTGTTGGAGTATGACCAACCTTACAACAAACCCTAAGGTTGACTATTGAAGAAGTGTTGGGTTGAAAACAAATAAAATAATGCATGCAACAACCCTAGCATTTGACTTAAATCAAAAGGGTGCTATAAACTTCAAAAAGTCAGCTCCATAAAAGATAAAATGCAAATTCAAATAAAATAAAAAATTACATTGAAGACAAGTCGGCTCCATAAAAAATACACATGAAAATGTGTATGAATAAGAACCAAACGCTCTCATTTTTGCATGGTGAATTTCATAAGTTGGTTTGAATTTTTTTCGTGGACCGAGGAAACTGACTAAGAAAGATCCAACACAACAACAATATCCTAAAACCTTTTTTGTCTTATTCTAAATTTTGGGTGTATCATTGAAGGTGCATTTTCGGTGGAATAAGTTTGGACTAAGGTTAAAATAGTCCCGAATTTTTGCAACAACAACAAGAGTTTTTCTTTGGAAAGATATTTATTTTATCTTTGATTTTCGGGCTTCTCCAATCATACATACGAAAAACAGTATGTTGGTGGACTAAGGTGAACTAAGGCTACCATAGACCGAGCCTTCACAGGAGGGAATATTAGTTTTGGGTCTGAATTTTGCAGCAGCATGCACAGACCCGAATTTGATGAAGGTTTTCATAGTCAACACTTTATGCAATGTGTTAAAGGAGGTGACAACCAAATGAGGATGGTGATGATACACGGGTGTCATCTACAGCAATGCACAATCATCAATAGTCCAATTTTTTGATGCCTAAATAGTCCAAGCTTTGTGATGGTTATTGTTGCCTTTCTCTACCGAAGTTGATGGTTAAACCAAGTCTCTTTCCAATGATTTTTTTTGGTGTACATATCATTGAAGCAACAAAGATACAAAGAGATTATAAGATTCATGTTGTGCAAGTAATGCGAGATGATATCTTAGTGATGAAGGATGATGTAAATGTATGGTGACCAACAACAACAATGTTTTGGAGGGTCTCTCGTTTTGCGTGGTTTTATTTTGTAGCTCTAAATTTCGGGTCAATAGAGAAATGAGATAGCAACACACTCTTCCTAAGCCCCGAACTTGAAGTCATCTGCAGTACTTACCCACAATCGAATCTGAATAGAGGTTGATCTTGTTTGGCCTCTCCTACAGTAGCTTGTTTTGAAGTTTTCAAGGCAGCATCAGTAAGAGGATACAATACATACTCAACTAATATACAAGGTATGTATGCAACAATTGAATATACTTAAGCATGATAATGTATGAGTGAATGTACAGTTACATACAGTGATGTGTAAATCCATTGTGATTTACACTCTATGAAGATGATGCATGATGCATTATATACTATGGTGATGCATGCTACTCCATGATGAGGATGCATGCACTTATCAAGGTATCCTTGTTGACACATACTTCATGATGAATACTAAGCAAGCTTATACCTTATGATGATGACATACACCATGATGATGATATGATGATACATTCCTATACATATGCATACTTGATACATTCTCCTTGATAATGTAGTGTATAATGATGATGGTGCATGCATATTCCATGTATACTTCTTGAAACTAATATATGAGGATGATGATACACTATTGACGATGTCTTGTACATTATTGATGATGCCTTCTGAACCTTGATGAAGTTTTGATAATGCATAGACGATTCAAACTATGATGATGATGATGTTGATGCATGAATTCCCTAGAATATTATTGTATAGATATGGCCGACATGACAGTGATGAGTAGACCTTTGATGATCAGAGAACATTGAACAGCAGTGTTGATGACCAGATTGACGAAGAGTATTGAGCAGATATTGACCAATAGTGTTGATGAGTATATTGAAAATCAAAGAGTGATGAGAAGAGGTTGATGAGTAGAGATGGTTGAACAACAGATTGATAACAATTAGATATTGGAATCAAGCTTGCAAGTAGAATATTACACTTGAGGATTGGACTCCTCAACGCTTTCTTAGTTGGAACTAAGAAGACCAAGTTGGTTCATGTTACAAGAGTTGGTGCTATTTTCATTAGTTGGTGTTGATTATAATCGTGAATATTGAAGTCTTGCATTACCATAAATAAAGCTTAAATTACATATATTCTTGTGTCTCTCTTGATGTGATTATTGTGCTTATGAATCATGATTAATTCGGTTGATGAATATGATTATGTAATTGAAAATATAATGCTTGATATGCTCTTATTGATTAAGTGAAGGTGAAAAAGTTTAAAATTTCTCTCACACTGATTCACCCCCCCTCTCAGTGTGGCCATTGTGTCCAAAAATTGGAATCAGAGCAAGCCTTCGTCACAAGCCTTGCAAGCTAGAAAGGAGATCCGCGAAGACACAATGGAAGCAAAATCAGAGTCATCAAGCAGTGATGTTCCTGTACTTGATGTTACAGACTATTTCGATTGGAGGACAAAAATGAAGGCATATATGAACACGTTCAATGTTTGGGATATTGTAATCAATCCACCCACTCCATCATATAAGAGGGGTAAGGAAGCTGCACAAAAGAAAGCAAATAAGGACAATGCTACAGCCTTGAAGTTCTGCATGGATGGACTTCCCATCTCAGTGAAAGAAAGTGTAGGGGAGTACACTTCAGCTAAAGACCTATGGTTCAAGTTGGAAAGCGAGTATTAGAAGGGAATATCAGACACTGAAAAGACGGATCATGAATCATAAGTTAAGCCCCCATAAGAGGTCAATCAAGAGGAAGAAAAGAAAGAAGTGGACTCCAGTAAAGGTATGGATTCTTTTTATTGTAATGATATATTTTGTGTTGAAATTGATAAGGTTCTTACAGAAGATGATGAATATCTATCAAAGGATGCACATTAGATACATCTCACTTTGATAAATATTGATCTCAGAGCTAATTGAGTCTTGAACATAGTAAATCTAAACCATAGTGGATTCACAAGGTTCAAAAATAGAATCATGTATTCTTTGAATGAATATCAACAGAATACCATGACAATGAGAGTATTGCTTATGAAGCTCAAACATAAGGATAAAGAGTTGTAGGATTAGTTGGAAGACAAGGATGCTGAATTTCAACGACTAAATATTGAATTGATCAATCAAAAGGAAGAACAAGAAGAACTTGGTGAAGACTTAGAAGAGCTTGAAGAAACTAGTAAGGCCAACCATGATTTGAAGACTTAGTTGGAGGAATCCAAGAGGATATAATAAATACTGAAGAATCAGTTGGAAGAAAAGGAGCAGATAATCCAAAAGCTCGAGATGGAGGTATTTGGTCTCAGGAAGAAGAGTGAAAAGGCTGATGCCTTTTTCAAGTTCAATGACAGTTTAGTTGTCCTAGATAAGATCTTGGATTTTCAAAGATATCCATGTGACAAGACTAGTCTTGGTTACCAAAAGAAGGGAGAAAATATGAAGATAGCACTTGGTCTCCCAAGTCTCAAGAAGTAGGTCCATCAACATCCAAAGTTGCTCCCCATGCACCTGCACATGAAAACAAAAACTCTGGAAGTTCAATAATTCCTCAAGAAGCTAGGTCTATTCCTCAAAGCAAGCTCAAAAAAGAAAAAACTCCAAGATGGAACCAAAGTCCCATCTATGAAAATGGCTTTAATGATTATTGTTTTTCTTGTTCTAACTTTGGTCATAAGGCTATGGATTGTAGACTCTACGGAAGAAGTAGTGTTGGAAGCCCCAATGAATCAGTTAGATGCTGGACATGTAACCAAGATGGACATATTGCTGCCACCTGTCACACTTTGAGATGCTACACATGTAGTGGGTTTGGTCACAAATCCCAAGAATGTGCAAGTCAAAGAATTTAGTCAAGGAGGATGGAAGAGTAAGAATGGAAGAATGGATAGAGGATGGAAGAGTAAGAATGGAAGAATGGACAGAGAACGTAAGAGAAAATGTAATGTAATGTATATTTAATAAATGTAGAGATGAATTACATAATAGGTGCCCCAGTAATTTATACCGTAAATGGGGAAGAGAGGTGACTTTTCAACTCACCTCTTAGTTGATTTACATTAATTAACCTAGCTTGATAATTAAATTTGGTTTTTGTTACATTGCCTTTCCCTTAAGGAAGCTTTGTCCTCAAATCTTATTTGACGACAATGACTACGTGAACTGTCGCAACGTCTCTGATGTGGATATCTGTCTAGGTTGTTACTGGCAGGTTTTGTCCCTGGTTCTATTTCGATTATGTGTTCATTTTTTCTGTTGTTGGGAGTGCCATACGTAACTCTTGAAACACCTTGCGATGTTTTTGAATTAGCTCTTGTGTCTCTAGTTGTTTGTCCATATCTCCTTCACTTGTAAGAATCTCCATTTCTTGACATTGAGGTATGTACATTGGTGTATCTTTCCAGCATAGCTTTTCCATTTGATATGATGTAACCAGTTGTGTTGGAGGTGGTTGGTACCCATATAATTTGTGTGTTTTCCCAAACGCATGGAATTCAATAAAATGTTCTTGGTGATTTGCAGAGTATGTACCCAAGGTTTGTAACCATTGTATTCCTAATACTACGTCGATTCCTTCCAGTGGTACCGCAAGGAAATTTGACTCTAAGTTATATTCTTGCATTTGTAACTTAACCTTGCGACATTTCCCCACATTGTCAATCTTCTTGCCATCTGCTACCATAACCTTCATGTTAGGTACTAGACGAATAAATAGGTTAAATACTTTAGCAAGGTTGACATTAACGAAGTTATGGGTGCTACCATAGTCGATGAGAACTGTGACGTTATTATTTTTTATATTTCCTTTAATCTTCAATGTTTGTGGTTGGGAGATTCCTGTAATAGCGGCTAATGAGATTTGTGGGGAGTCGTCCTCAATTCCTGGGTGGTAGTCTTGTTGGCTATTCTCATCATTCTCAATTGGTTCATTAACTTCTAGCTCTGCTTCACAAGCATATAATTTCTTTTGTAAGCATCTGTGCTTAGGATCCCATTTGTCTCCACAGAACTTACATTTTCCTTCTTTTATTCTCTAGGCCTCTAAACTGGGCCTTGTTCCTTCCCTAAGTTGAGGCGGTGTATACCTTGGATTTCTTGTGTATCCTGATTGGAGGGGGTTCTTTTTGGAGTTGTCTTGGTCGACATTTGTGTGAACGGATTTGCTTTAAATAATCATGGCTTTACGTTGTGCCTCTTCCATGGTAGAGATGTTGTGTAACTCTAGTTCGGAATGGATGTGTTGTTTTAGATCGTGTATGTAGGTTTGTAGTCGTTGGTCATCGGATAACTATGGGACTCAAGTTGACAGCGCTTCCCATTCACAGGTGTACTCATCGACACCGTTTTTTTGTTGTAACCTTGTGATTTTGGCAAAGAAGTCTTTTTCTTCAATGCCTTGGAATCTTTTGATGAGGTCATTCCCGAAGCTAACCCGGTTGTAAGAACATATTCTTGCAGTATTCTTCCACCATAAGTACCGCTTGTAAGTGTTTCCTTCTAGATGCATGGAGGCATATTTAATTTTCTCGCCATCATAATGGATGTTGTGGATGTCTAGGTATTCCTCGACTTTGTTAATCTACGCTATGCATTGTCGTTCATCCCCGTCGTATTTGGGTAACTCGACTTTCACCCGTATTTTGCGTCCTTGTGTATATGTGTTAGAGGACGACATGTTGAATAGAGCATCTGGCTGTTCTAGAGTTTTTGGAGAGTCTGGTTGCAGGTCATTCGAGATTTGTAATCTGTCCATGATGGCGGTTAAAAATGCTTGATTTTTCTTTTGGTCTTCTTGTAGAGTGAGGAAGCTATTCTCTATTCATGACGTAAATTGTGTCCACTTTGATGTCAAATTGTCATTGGTTTGTTTGATTTTTACGTGGAGTTCCTCATAATTCTTGTTAATTTTCTCATCGATTTGATCGAACCGAGCATCCATTGATTTGGTGATTGCTGGAATCTTCCCAATGCTAAACGTGGACTTATTTTTATTTGCTGTATAATGCCATCCCGCCACGATTTTTTATATTTTTATATTTTTATATTTTTAAAAGAATTTTAATAATAATAGCTTTTATAATATAGTTTTTTTTATTTAATAATAATTTTAATAAATAATAATATTAAAAAAATATATTAATATTAAAATTTGTTTTATTTGCAAGAGTCATGTGATTGAAGTTTTGTAGCTGTTGCGGAATGAAAGCGTTTGTGGAGAGGGGAAATAGATTAGCAGCAGAAGGGTGGAACGACCGGGAGGGAATGGAAGCGGAATGAAGCAGCCGGTTGGAGAGTGGCTGAAGGGGGAGGAAGTGGCCGGGTGGAAGGAAGGTGGCGGAGATGGAAGGGAAAAGGGCGAATGGAGTAGGGAGCAGGAAGGGAAGGAAGGCGGCGGTGGAGGCATTATCCGATGGGGGTGACGACGTGGATAGAGGGAGTAGGCGAGATGATGAAGGAGGGAGAGCAGTAGAGTGGGGGATGAAAATATGGATGACGGGAGTGGGAAATGGCGAAGGTGGTGTGAAGGAGGAATACATGTAGGGCGGAAGGAGGGAGGGAATGACAAGTAGGTGGGAGGCGTGCGTGGAGAAGGTGCGAGGTGGGGTTTTGGGAGGGTTTATGGAGGAGGTGTCGAGTTGATGAGAAGGAAAGGAGAGCAGTGTGGTTGAGTGGAGAACACAGAGGACCAGAGGGACGGTGTGAGGAAGAAAGGATGAAGGGAGATGTAGAGCAAGTGGTAGAGGGGGAGATGTAGCAGTAGAGGATGGAGACGACATGGTGAGGAGTGCCGGTGAGTGCTGGGAAGGTAAAGAGGAGGTGGGTGCAGCAGAGGTGGTAGTTGGGAGTGGTGGTGGGCTAGTGCCGAGAGTCGAGAGGCTCTGATACCAATGGAAGAGTAAGAACGAAAGAATGGAGAAAGAACGTAAGAGAAAATGTAATGTAATGTATATTTAATAAATGTAGAGATGAATTACATAATAGGTTCCCTAGTAATTTATACCGTAAATTGGGAAGAGAGGTGACTTTTCAAGTCACCTCTTAGTTGATTTACATTAATTAACCTAGCTTGATAATTAAATTTGGTTTTTGTTACAGAGGAGTCCTTCATATACATCAGCAAGAAGAATCAATGAACCTTGGAACAATACCAATGTAGGAATATTTGAAGATCAGAAGATACTCTCAGGTGTGGAGGAATGAAGTTGATCAAAGAAGTGTTGGAAGCTCCAACAATTCAGTTAGGTGTTGTACATGCAACCATGTTGGTCACATTGTTGCATATTATCGTACTATGACGTGTTATAGTTGCAGTGGATTTGGGTACAAAGATAAATACTGTTGGAGTACACAAAAACAACCCATGAGAGGTTTCTCATACATCTCATCAAGAAAAGCCAGTAAAGATGAAAGGACAAATGCCAACAAGTAAGTATGGATGAATAAGGCCGAGTAGTTACATAGAGGAGAATGGATTCCATATGGAAATCCAAGCTTAAGGTTTCTCAAAGACCTTAGCACACCTTGAGTTCATAAGACTGGAGGATGAACTCAAAGGAGAAAGGATGGCTACTCCAAGCATACAGACATATCCTAGGATCGTGCATATTGACAGAGGGAGCGGTGATCAAGATATTTCAGATGCAGATATGTGAACACCCTTTTCCATTGATTCCAAAGGTGAGAGATGAAGACAAAAAGGGGAGCATGCTCGCAGGGGGAGCACGAGTTGTTGTCATCAATGAAAAAAGGGGAGATTATTGATTGAATTGTCATTGATGTTAGAATATTGGTCAATACTGAGAGTGGGGGGTGAATCAGTATTGTTAATTTTTACCTTTTAACCACTTATTTAAAACTTTAACCAAAGCATGGAATCAACAAGATACACAAAACACATAACAACAAGAACACATAGAACACAATTTTAATGTGGAATCCCAATAAGGTAAACCACCAACTCGTTCTATACTGCGAAATTGTATTTACAAGCTACAATAGAATTCAATCGGCACCAACCAATCAGGATGCACCCACACCCTTGATTCACCAGCACCAACTGGTAGGAGGCTACGACCCCCTGTTTAGTCAGTTACGACTAACAAGGAAGCAACAACTCCCTTTTACAGGCATCGACTTGCCCTAGCACCACCCTGCCGCCCTTAAGATGTTAAGTCTCCATAAGCTTCTAGGACTGTATCTCTTCCTTTGGCCTTACTTCTTCTTCAAGTACTAAGATCAAGAATCAAGAGACACTTTCAAATGACATTTGTTTTCGAAATATATAATTCTCCAAAGGTCATGTGTATTTTTTTAAACAACACACCTTTTCAAAACAATACACCTCCAAAAAAATGATATTACAATAAAAATCTTTTTTATTTTTATTTTTAATATATAACTATATATATTATTGTTTTAATTAACTCTTAAAAAAAATGACTTTATATTAAAATCATTTTTATGATTAGAACTAAACACATTTTTTATTTAATTAATTAAAACTTTATGTTTTACAAATTCACATTTAACCTTCATGTTCACAAATGCTTTAGCCACGTCTGATGACTCCTATGCCACATCGATGCCACTTCTTCTCCCATCTCAGCTTCACGGTCTACCATGTTCGCAACACCTCCCTACCACGT
Source organism: Pseudotsuga menziesii (assembly GCA_001517045.1). Lineage (NCBI taxonomy): Eukaryota > Viridiplantae > Streptophyta > Pinopsida > Pinales > Pinaceae > Pseudotsuga > Pseudotsuga menziesii. Next base: position 1,309,424 of record LPNX011014149.1, read on the forward strand.
CATTATCCTCGTCAATGATGGAATTTGCCACGTGTAACAAAAGGTAGGGGGCCTGATAGGTCGTCTCGGGCTCCGAGTTGGTGATCTTCTCGTGGAGTCCAAACACCCAGATCCCCCACCATACCTTTTCACTACGCGTCGATATAGATGTGAAAGGTTGGGGTATATAAACCCATAAAACTTCATTTGCGCAACAAATGTGGGATAAATCCCATTGTGAAACTCGATCTTCGTCGTCCATTCTTTCGATCAATGACTGATGAGTCTCCTCCTTTAAAGACTCTTATGTTAGTGGATTTCATCAGCTTGAATTGTCTCTGCCTTTTCCTGTGAGCAATCCAAAGCTTTCAACCCCAAGCACGCTTCACCATACTCTTCGAAATCAATTCTGAAGTTCAAAGCACAGAAAATTTCTAGTTCTTCCACAAGCAGTTGTCTTTCAGGAAGAGGATATGCCATTCTTTGAAGTCGCAAGCATAATAGGGTTTCCACCATGTCACAGTTTCACACGCTGTGTATTCAAGTGAACAGTTGGATCTGCAGGAGCCCTTTCAAAATCTTCATCCAATTTTTGAGTTCCAAAATAACGCAAGCTAAAATCCCTTGTGGGGAATACGGTTTGCATGATAGATTCCAAGTAACAACTGTTTCCGAGATTGATAAGTCCTGTATAACCAGGCCCAAATAGAGGCTTTGATGCCTTCCCACTTTCTTGAATACTATTCCAATCAAAGTTTGTATTCTGATCCAATTCTTTTTCAACGTTTGTCAACTCCGTCTTTTTCAAAGATGAGAAGTCAATACCAAAAAATGATAAATGTTGAGCTAATAGGGGATCTTCAACAGTTTCATCCTTCGGGTAAGAATAAACATCTGTAGTTTCTAAATTTGTCGTGATGGTACCAAGCTTTACTGCTAAATGGTACTTTGTTTCATTGTAATGCTGAACAGCGTGATCATTGCCTCCATCCCAATTCTTTCTCCCACAAAGAATCATACCATCTGTTAGATTGAGCCACAAATTGTCAAACTTGTCACACTTTGCACACTTCCATCCAAATGGACGTATCGTGACACCATTATCAATCTGTTGCAAGTTCATTGCATATGCACTAACTTTCTTCTTATCATCCACCCAAGCTACAACTTGTTCTTTGTGCTCAGCACCCACAGCTGACAATACACCATCAATTGATAGCCTGACCTTTTATGGTAGTTCTACCGAAGGGAATGGAAGCGTAAAATTATTATTGCAAGCACCCCTCTTTCAGACAGTGTCTCCTAGTTTCACCACTTAACCTATCAATTACTGTCTTTGCATTATTTTTGCAGGCACCCTTCTTTTAGACAACGTCTCCTAGTTTCACCACTTTCTATGACAAAGCTTTCAGCCTCATCCATGGTTCTTTCAACAAGGACATGCCTCTCATCTTATTTTTCCATCAATGATCATCATTAGGATGTGTCTGTCCACAATCATTAGTTTACCAAATCTCCATCATCTCATATATTGACATCAATGCCAAAACACCATCTTCCATATTGCCAACAATCTCCCCCTTTGGCATTGATGGAAATACTTTGTAATACCCTTCATTTCTCCCCCTTTGACATCAAGGGCAAAGGGCTAATAGGCTCCCCCTGACAACAATCACTGTCTCCCCCTATCCAGATGCATCATATTTTTTTTTGTTTTAATTTGGAGAGGGAATTACACCCAACTTTTTCCTGAGATGCTCAAACACATCCCTATTCAAAGGATTAGTAAATATGTCTGCCACTTGTTCCTGTGTCGGAATATATTCAAGTCTGATATTCTTGCTTGCAGCTTGCTCTCTTAAATAGTGATATTTTATAGGAATATGTTTTTCCTTGGAGTGGACAGGGTTTTTGGACAAACTTATGGCACTTGTGTTGTCACAGTGGATGATAGTGGGTTCTTCAAACACAACCTTAATATCTTGTAGAGTTTGTTTCATCCACTCGACCTGTGTGCAGCACTCTGCTGCTGCAATGTACTCTGCTTCAGTGGTGGTTAGGGAGATTGAGGTATGTTTTTTACTTATCCAAGAGACAAGTGATTCTCCCAAGAAAAATGCTCCTCCACTTGTGCTCTTCCTATCATCTACACAGCCATCCCATTCTGCATTAGAATAGGATTTTAGGGAGAATGTGTTCTTTCTAGGGTACCATAATCCAAGATCTATGGTTCCTTTTAAATACCTTAAGATTTTTTTTACAGCTTGAACATGGCTCTCTTTTGGTGCAGCTTGAAATCTAGCCACCATTCCAACAGCTTGTTTGACATCTGGTCTGGAGGCTGTTACATATAGTAGACTCCCAATCATGGATATATAATGTTTTGGATCTACATCCTTGGATTCATCTTCTTTGCTTAATTCGCAGCCTACTGTCATAGGTGTACAAACAGGCTTGCACTCCTCTAGCTGAAATATTTTCAACCTATCTTTAATATACTTGGACTGATGAATAAAGATTCCCTTTTTGCACTGTACTATTTGCAATCCTAGAAAGAAATCCACTTCACCAATCAAAGAAATTTCAAATTCTTATTGCATTCTCTTAGCAAAATCCTCTCTCAAGTTTTCATCATCGCTCCCGAATATAATATCATCAACATACACTTCTACAATTATTAGGATATCATCAATAATTTTACAATAGATATTACAATCTGTTGATCCTCTTTTGAAGCCTTGTGTTTGCAGATATGAGTCTAGCCTTGCATACTATGCTCTGGGTGCTTGTTTTAACCCATATAGTGCTTTCTTTAGTTTACAGACATAGTCTCTTTTATCAAATAATTTAAATCCTTCTGGGTGCTCAATATACACTTCTTCTTCTAAGTTTCCATTGAGAAAAGCTGACTTGACATCCATCTGATATACCTTAAAAAAATTTGTAACTGGCAAAAGCTAAGAACATCCTAATCGCCTCTAATATGGCCACATGTGCAAAGGTTTCTTCAAAATCTACTCCTTCAACCTGAGCATATCCTTTGCATACTAATGTGGCATTGTTTATGATTACTTTCCCATCTTCATTTACTTTGTTTTTAAACACCCATTTAGTTCCAATAACATTCTTATTTTTTGGTCTTGGAACCAATTCCCAAGTTTGATTTTTTTCAATTTGGTTCAATTCTTCATTCATAGCTTTGACCCAATTCTAATCTTTGCATGCCTCTTTAATTGAGCAAGGCTCAATACATGACAGTAGTGCTATCTCTGTTTGATACACAAATTTTCTTCTTGTTTGCACTTCTACATCTTTATCTCCAATGATCTGGTCTTCAGGATGATTTTTTTTGAATTATTCTGGAGGGTGTCTTGGTGTCTCTTCTAGGGGATTCTTCTTTTTCTTATCGAGTATCTATTTCATCTTCTTGTATGTCTTCTTTTTCTTCTACATATGTTTGTGTATCAACTGCCTCCTCATCATCCTCGCTTTCATCATTGAGTATAATTTCTTGATGTTTAAACTTCTTTGTTTTTAAATCATCTACCTTAACATCAGCACTCTCTATAATCTTATGTAATCTAAGATTATAGCATCTGCATGCTTTCTTGGTAAAAGCATATTCAAGGAAGATACCTTCACCAGATCTAGCATCAAATTTCCCAAGATCTTCATTGAGTCTTTTGATGTAACATTTACTACCAAAAACCTTGAAGTACTTTATAGAAGGAACTCTCCCAAACCATAACTCATAAGGATTCTTGTTACTTTTTGTCCTTAGCTATCCTCTATTCAAAATGTGCATTGTTGTGCTTACAACTTCTCTCCAATACCCATCAGACAACTTTGCTTCATTGAGCATAGTTCTTGCAACCTCCTGGACTGTTTGATTCATTCTCTCAACAATCCCATTTTGCTGACGTGTTCTGGCAGCTGAGAATTGTCTCTTAATTCCATGATTTTCACATAAGATATCAAAATCTTTTGAGGTGAACTCACCACCATTATCTGATTTAAGACATTTGATTTTTGCCTCTGTTTCATTTTCAACAAGATTTTTAAAAGCTTTGAACTTGTTAAATGCTTCTTATTTTTCCTTGAGAAAAAATACCCAAGCCATTCTAGTAAAATCATCAATGAATAGCATAAAATAGGACTCTCCTTGCAAACTTTTGGTTTTTGTAGGTCCACAAAGGTCAGTGTGAACCATCTCTAAAGGTTTTGAGGTTGAATATTCTTTTGTCCTAAACCTTATTCTAGTTTGTTTCCCTAGTTGACAATGTGTACATATGGGATTTGAAGGTTTTGTAATCTTTGCCAAGTTTTTTACTGCCCCAAGGTTACTGAATTTTACTAAATTGTCAAAGTGAATGTGTCCCAACCTCCTATGCCATAGCCAACTTTCATCCACTAGATTCATATGACATTCCTCATCCATTTTTGTATTTAGTATGTATACATTCTCAGGAGTTCTAGATGCAGTACCAACCAATTTTCCAGAGTCCTTTCTCCTAATCTCACATTTCTTGGAATCAAACATACAAATGTGTCCCTGATCACAGGTTTGGCTGACACTTAGTAAGCTAGGTTTCAGATTTTCAACCAGCAATACATTCTTGGCTTTGGCCTTTCCCACATTCACGGTTCCTTTCCCAAGAGTGTTACCTGAAGCATTGTCACCAAATGTAACTCTCCCCTTATGTTTCTGTAAGTTCAAAAATGTGTCCTTATCTCCTGTCATGTGCTTTGAACACCCACTATCAACATACCAGGGATCTCCTTTATCTTGGAATTTTAAGGCAATAAGACATTTCTCTTTTGATGTCTTCTCTCTCCAAATCTTCTTTTGCTCTTTAATGTCCTTTGGCCTATCTGAGATTTCCATTAATCTATAGTTTCTTGCTTTATGCCCATAGTTATGACAGTTGAAGCATTCTAAATATTTTTCTTGTAGAGGTGTAAATGAGTTATAATTTCTGCTATTTGCTTGACTAACTGTTTGATTGTTTTTGAAGTTATAATTTTTACTGTTCAATCTTTTCTTCTCATATGCTCTACAATTCACAGCTTTGTGTCCAAAGTTGGAGTATGCAAAACAGTATCCAAGGGAAATATAAGGATATCTATTTTGATAAATCTTCTTTGGAGTTGTCTTGAGTTCCTTCTTGATGGGTGGAAGTGGTCTTCTAGAGTTATGAGCATTCCTTATCTTTTCTTCTTCTTCCTTCTTGACTGTACTTCGAAGAGCTGCTGCATAAGATTTTGGTCCAACTTGATTTTCCCTTTTAGAATAACCTAATCCATTTTTGTTACTCGGATTTCTTTGTGCAGTTATAATTTCATCTAATATTTTAGAACTATTTTCATATTTGTTTTGAACAAATTTTGTATCGAGTTCTTTCCTTAAGTGAATTAATTTTGCTTCCATTTTTTCACAAATTAATTGCTTTTCTCTAAGAGATTCCTCTAGCTTCTCTTCTATCCTATTTGCTTCTTGAATTTTATGTTTCAGACTGCTCATGATTTTCTTCATCTCCTTTTCTTTTTGTTCATGCTCTTCCTGTTGTTCTACTATAACCCTTTTCATCTGTCTATATTTATTTTTGTATCTTTTCATTCCATTCAAAGCACTGAATAGTTCTTTTTTCGTGTTAACCTCTGTTTCATCTTCTGACTCTTTTTCATGCTTACTTTCTTTTGTATTACTAGATTCTTCAATACCTAGAAAGAGGACCTCATCATCACTGTCACTTGCCTCAGATGAATTGTTGTCTTCTTCTTCTTCTTCTTTTGAATATTAATTCTTTTTGTATTTTTTCTTATAGTCAAATTTTCCTTTTTTCTTGTATTGTTTACTCTTGTCATCTTCATCCTCAGAGTCTTTCTTGGGATAAGGACACTTGGATTGAAAGTGCCCAATTTTGCCACAGTTACAACATTTGAAGGGAATCTTGCCTTTATACTTTCCTGACCCCTTCTGAAGTTTCTTGATAAAATTGGCTTCTTCCACATCATGTTCTTCATTGTGGTCGATCTGAGTGTCTTGCTTTTAATTCTTTATTTTCTTGGTCACTTTGAAGGCTGCTTCTCCTTTTGAAGTATTATTTTGTCTCGTTCTCATCTCATATGCAGTGAGTATTCCATGTATTTGATCCATTGTCATGAGATCAAGACCATCTCGTTCCTCTAAGATGGATATTTTTGAGTCATATTTCATGGGCAGTGTCCTTAGCATATTTCTAACCACTTATTTCTCTTTTAATTTTACTCCAAGACCTCTAATGGCATTGACTACCTCATCTATTCTTAGAAAGTATTCCCCAACATTCACTTCCTCCTTCATTTTAAGACTCTCAAACTGCCCCCTATATGTCTTAAGCTTGGATTCTTTGACTTTAGATTATCCTTCATAGATAATATTTAACTTATCTAGGCTTGCTTGGCACTCTTGCATCTCATAACTTTTGTAAAAATAGTGTTTGTCAATCTAGTCAAGATTGCATTTAGGGCCTTGGAATTACTCTCATATTCGCTTGGTTTCTTTAGATCTGTAGGTACTTGGTCTTCTATCTTATACACCTCTTGAGCTGTTGCCCACACCTTTCATCCAAGGGACATCAGATGGCACCTCATCCTCGCACTCCAATATGCATAATTCTCTCCTCTAAAGAGTGGAGGTTTGTTAGTGGCTAACCCATTTTGTTGATCCATAGTGGTATTTGAATAAGATCTTCCTTCCGGTGGTTAAACCGCGGTGAAGGAACTTGGCTCTGATACCAATTGTTAGAATATTGGTCAATACTGAGAGGGGGGGGGGTGAATTAGTATTGTTAATTTTTACCTTTTAACCACTTATTTAAAACTTTAGCCAAAGCATGGAATCAACAAGATACACAAAACACATAACATAAAGAACAAATAGAACACAATTTTAACGTGGAAGCCCAATAGGGTAAACCACCAACTCGTTCTATACTGCGAAATTGTATTTACAAGTTACAATAGAATTCGATCGGCACCAACCAATCAGGAGCCACCCACACCCTTGATTCACCAGCACCAACTGGTAGGAGGCTACGACCACCTGTTTAGTCAGTTACAACTGACAAGGAAGCAACAACTCCCTTTTGCAGGCACCGGCCTGCCCTAGCACCACCATGTCGCCCTCAAGATATTAAGTCTCCATAAGATTCTAGGACTGTATCTCTTCCTTTGGCCTTACTTCTTCTTCAAGTACTGAGATGAAGAATCGAGAGACACTTTCAAATGACATTTGTTTTCGAAATATATACTTCTCCAAAGGTCATGTGTATTTTTTGAAACAAAACACCTTTTCAAAACAATACACCTAAAAAAAACAATGATATTACAATAAAAAAATCATTTTATTTTTTATTTTTAATATATAACTATATATATTATTGTTTTAATTAACCCTTTAAAAAATGACTTTATATTAAAATCATTTTTATTATTAGAACTAAACACATTTTTTATTTAATTAATTAAAACTTTATGTTTTACGAATTCGCATTAACCTTCATGTTCACAAATGCTTTAAACCACGTCTCATGACTCCTATGCCACATCGACACCACGTCTTCTCCCATCTCAGCTTCACGGTATGCCATGTTCGCAACACCTCCCTGCCACATCGTTATCCTCGTCAATGATGGAATTTGCCATGTGTAACAAAAGGTAGGGGGCTTGATAGGTCGTCCCAAGCTCTGAGCTGGTGTTCTTCTTGTGGAGTCCAAACACCCAGAGCCCCCACCATACCTTTGCACTACGCGTCGATATAGATGTGAAAGGTTGGGGTATATAAACCCATAAAACTTCATTTACGCAAAAAATGTGGGATAAAGCCCATTGTGAAACTCGGTCTTTGCCATCCATTCTTTCGATCAACGATTGTTGAGTCTCCTCCTTTAAAGACTCTTCTATTAGTGGATTTCATCAGCTTGAATTGTCTCTGTCTTTTCGTGTGAGCTATCCAAAGCTTTCAACCCCAAGCACGCTTCACCATACTCTTCGAAATTAATTCTGAAGTTCAAAGCACAGCAAATTTATGGTTCGTCCACAAGCAGTCACCGTTCAGGAAGAGGAGATGTCATTCTTTGAAGGCGCAAGCATAATGGGGTTTTCACCATGTCACAGTTTCACACGCTGTGTATTCAAGTCAACAATTAGATCTGCAGGAGCCCTTTCAAAAGCTTCGTCTAATTTTTCGGTTCCAAAATAACGCAAGATAAAAGCCCTTGTGGAGAATACGGTTTGCATGATAGATTCCAAGTAACAATTGTTTCCAAGATTGATAAGTCCTATATAACCAGGCCCAAATAGAGGCTCTGATTCCTTGCCACTTTCTTGAATACGATTCCAATTAAAGTTTGTATTCTGATCCAGTTCATTTTCAACGGTTGTCAACTCCGTCTTTTTCAAAGATGAGAAGTCAATACCAAAAAATGATAAATGTTGAGCTAATAGGGGATCTTCAACAGTTTCATCCTCCGGGTAAGAATAAACATCTACAGTTTCTAAATCTGTCGTGATGGTACCAAGCTTTACTGCTAAAGGGTACTTTGTTTCATTGTAATGCTCAACAGCGTGATTGTTGCCTCCAGTTCCATCCCAATTCTTTCTCCCACAAAGAATCATACCATCTGTCAGATTGAGCCACAAATTGTCAACCTTGTCACACTTTGCGCACTTCCATCCAGATGGACGTATCGTGACACCATTATCAATTTGTTGCAAGTTCCTTGCATATGCACTAACTTGCTTCTTATCATCCACCCAAGCTGCAACCTATTCTTTGCGCTCAGCACCCATAGCTGACAATACACCATCAACTGATAGCCTGACCTTTTCTGGTAGTTCTACCGAAGGGAATAGAAGCGTAACATTATTATTGCAAGCACCCCTCTTTCAAATAGTGTCTCCTAGTTTCACCACTTAACCTATCAATTACTGTCTTTGCATTATTTTTGCAGGCACGCTTCTTTTAGACAGTGTCTCCTAGTTTCACCACTTGCTTTGACAGAGCTTTCAGCCTCATCCATGGTTCTTTCAACAAGGACATGCCTCTCATCTTATTTTTCCATCATTGATCATCACTAGGATGTGTCTGTCCACAATCATTAGTTCACCAAATCTCCATCATCTCATATATTGACATCAATGCCAATAATGCCATCTTCTATATTGCCAACAATTGATGCCAACATGGGACTTGCAGTGGCCCCATAGGTAGTTATTGAGTGGCCCCATAGGTAGTTATTGATGCCACCAAGTCCCTCTTGCAGTGTACAGGTATGGATGATCCTAGTATCCTCAAATATAATGCCTTGGATCCCATACAGAGATGGTTTGCGCCCTAAATCACCTTGTATCCAGTTGGCAAGGTCCCTGTACCCATAGGATTGGATCTTGGAGCCACCACCTTGTTGACGATGCTGAAGACCCTGCTGATGATGTTGAATACCCTGGAGATGGTGTTGAATCCCTTGTGGGTGATGGAGAAGCCCTTTATGGGTTTAAGAAACATTAATTACCGATTATTTGGTCATTCATGCTTTGATAGGTTCATGGTACCCTAAGAGAAGGTATGACAACCCCACAGGAGGTAGCATGATGGGTCTTGACCCTTGGAGGTCCTTTTGTGTGGTTGAGGTGGTTGAAGAAGCCCATGAAGTCCCTTGGCATGTCAAAGAATCCTTTGGAACACCAAATGGTTGAAATGACCCATTTTGTGGTTATTTGTGGTTTGCATGGTTATTGATGGCTTGATGGAGTCCTAGAACTCTTGTAGATGGCCCTAGGGCATGATAAAGGCTTGGAACCCACTTATATGGTGATATGATGGAGCTTGGACACTTGGACACACTTGATTTCATTTGATGATGACCTTGATACCCTTGATGAGGTCATGGAGTCCTTGGAGGTGGGTATATGACCTTCTTGCATATGGTGGCTTGGTCCTTGTACACTTAAAGGAGATTGTGGTCATATTATGATATTGTTGCTCTTATATTATGATCTTGGAACCCTTGATTGGTAATAAGGTCATTGGTACCCTTACGATTATAAAAATATGATGAAAATCTAATGAAGATGCCTTTGTTGATGATGGCACCTCTTACACAATGACATGTTGAGATGACTTTGATAATGCGTTGTCATTAAAGCCCTTGTAGCTTGATGCACCCTTGGTTTTGATGATATGGAGGATACCCTTGCTTATGGGAACTTGTTGGAGTATGATAAACTTTACAACAAACCCTAAGGTTGGTTATTGAAGAAGTGTTGGGTTAAAAACAAACAAAATAATACATGCAACAACCCTAGCATTTGACTTAAATAAAAAGGGTTCTATAAACTCCCCAAAGTCGTCTCCATAAAAGATAAAATTCAAATTCAAATAAAAATAAAAATATTACATTGATGACAAGTTGACTCCATAAAAAATACACATGGAAATGTGTATAAATAAGAGCCAAACAAGGCTCATTTTTACATGGTGAATTTCGGAAGTTGCTCTAAATTTTTTTCGTGGACTGAGGAAGCTGACTGAGGAAGATCCAACGCAACAATAGTATCTTAAATCTGGTTTTTTTTATTCTTCTAAATTTCGGGTGTATAAATAAAGGTGCATTTTTGGTGGAGTAAGTTTGGACTGAGGTTAAAACAGTCTCGAATCTTTGCAGCAGCAGCAAGAGTTTTTCTTCGGCAAGATCTTTGTTCTATCTTTGATTTTGGGGCTGCTACAAGCATACATATGAACAACAGTATGTAGGTGGACCTAGGTGAACTGAGGTGAACTAAGGCTACCACAGATCGAGCCTTCACAAGAGAGAATATTAGTTTTGGGTCTGAATTTTGTAGCAGCATACACAGACCCGAATTTGATGAAGGTTTTCACAGTCAACACTTTATGCAATGTGTTGAAGGAGGTTACAACCATATGATGATGGTGATGATACACGGGTGTCATATACAACAATGCACAATCATCAACAGTATAATTTTTTTATACCTAAATAGACCAAGCTTTGTGATGGTTACTGTTTCATTTCTCCACCAAAGTTTATGGTTAAACGAATTCTCTTTCCGGTGATTTTTTTTGGTGTACAGATCACTAAAGAAGAAAACACACATAGAGAATATAAGATGTGTGTTGTACAATTAATGTGAGATGATATCTCAGTGATGAAGGATGATGTAAATGTATGGTGACCAGCAGCAAGAGTGTTTTGGCGGGCTTGTTTTTGTAGCTTTGAATTTCGGTTCAATAGAGAAATGAAGCAGCAAGAAACTCTTCCTAAGCCCCGAACTTGAAGTCATCTACAGTGATTACCCATAGTCGAATTTGAACAAATGTTGACCTTGTTTGGGCTCTTCTATAGTAGCTTGTTTTGAAGTTTTTAAGGCAACAACAGTAAAAGGATACAGTACATACTCAGCTAATAGACAAGTTATGTATGCAACCATTGAATATAATCAGGCATGATAATGTTTGAGTGAATGTACAGTGACATACAATGATGTGTAAATCCATAGTGATTTACTCTCTATGAAGATGATGCATGATGCATGCTATACTATGGTGATGCATGCTACTCCATGATGATGATGCATGCACCTATCAAGGTATCCTTGTTGACACATACCACATGATGAATACATAATATAAGGTAATTATTAAGTGTAATAATATTAAAGTCAATAGTTGCAACTTATTGAAAAGTCAGCTTACAAATCCGACAAAGACTTAAATATTGGGGAAAATCTTGTAAAGTATTCATATTATTCCGACAATTATTAATAAATATTCTATCAAATTATTTCTTCTATGTTCCATTGGTATCTGAGCATTTGACGCCGGTTGCACAAGTCGTCGTCGACAAGGTCCTGGTCGCCTGTCATCGTTTTGGTTGCACCTGCTCTAATTGTCATCTACATCTCTTCTTCTTCGCTGCACTTCCACACATTTCCCTTATGCTCGCGCACTTATTTTTCCCTCTGTTCGTGGGAACGTTCTCTCTTCCTTCTGCAGCACCAACTCCCTCTGCGTCCACGTCCCTTCCCCCGCATCACCAACTCCCTTTCGTGTCCGCGTGCACGTCCCACGCTCGTCTTCCCTTCCGCAGGCTCCCTCTCCCTCGCCCGCAGCTTCAATCCCACCTGTCAGCAAACCTCTACATGTTTCCCTCTATTCCATCCCTCCCTCCTCTGGCCACCTCCCATCTCCTCGTACCTCACTTCCCCCACGCAGGTTTTTCCTTGCAAAATTATGTCGCCCTCCATGTTGCGCTTGCTCTGAGCTCTGCCCCGCTCCATCCACTACCTGCCTGCCGCTATCCTTCGTCGCTCCTCATTCCTCTGTCATCTTCCCCGTCAACTCCATCATCACCTCCCCGCCCCCCCACTTCCAACATCTGCCTCTGCTACAATCTCCATGTAAGTCTAAAAAAATTTAATACAAAAAAAAAAATATATATATATATATATATATATATAATAACATATTATTATTATACAATATATAAAAAATATATAATATTATTATTATTATTATCTAAACAAAATCATGGTTGGTTGGCTTCAAACAACCAATAAAAATAAAGCAACGTTCAGCACAGAGAAAATCCCAGTAGTCTCTAGAATGGGAGATATCAATGTCAAATTGGACCAATTGGATGAAAAAGTCAACAAGAGATATGCAGAATTCAAGGCGGGCATCGACAAAAAATAATGAATTAACAGGACTCAGGGTAGGAATTGAGCAAGGCATCAGTGCATTGAAGGCAAATCAAAAGAAAACTCAAGTCTCTGGACATTATTTTGGCCAGACTATCATCGCACACTTCATTTCCCCCACCTAACAATAATCCACACCTAGAGCCTTTCAATACACCCCCTCCAAATACGTCTAAATCACCAGGCCAACACAACATGACGCCACCCCATGAAATTCCATTATTTAACATTCTATCGATAGCAATTCCCCAAGCACACAGATACGAGATAAGGGTAAGACTAGAGTTACCCAAATTTGATGGTGAGGAAAAACAATGCATCGCATGGATCAATAAAGGATAATAATAATTTGACATCCATAACATACCTTAAGATAGTGAGAAGATTAAGTACTCCACCATGAAATTGGAGGAAAATTCCTACAATTGGTAGATGTGGTGGAATACGACAACCCGAATTTGTTCCTTTAATTGTAATAGCTTTAAAAATGATCTTCTTAAGAGGTTTCAAGGCGTAACCGAGAAAGACTTATTTTCCAAAATCACTAGATTGTAGCAGAAAGGCAATGTAGATGAGTACACATGTGAATGAGAATATTAGGCAACTCGAGTTCCAGAACTAACTGATGACCAACGTTTGCAAGCATACATACATGGACTAAAACCACACATTCGGGATGAGTTAGAATTACATAAACTTCTACCATGGAGAAGGCAAGACGTAAGGCCAAGATCATCAAGAACAAGTTTAAACGATTTACTTAAAGTAGCTACGAAAACAACTGCTCCATGAGGAATCCTCTCCAATCAGCGAATATGGGGACTTCAAGATATGCGCCGAAACATCTAAGAGAAGGAGAAAACCCTAGTTTAGAATCCCAGAGAATGAGGGAAGGAAAATGAAAATATTGTGGAGAGAAATGGGATCCGAAGCATAGATGTTTGCAAAGGAGCAACCCCCAAAATTTGTACACTTGCGAAATCGAAGAAGAAGAAAATAGCTCAAAAGGTGAAGAGTCAAGCGAGGAGGACACAAGAAACTAGCATGACTACCACTTAGAACTAGAAGATGATACGCCAAAGATATCATTAGCCTCCATTACAGGGATATCCCAACCACAAACACTGAAGCTGAAGGGACATATAAAAAACAACAATGTCTCGATTCTCATAGATATTGACAGTACCCATAACCTTATTAATGTTAATCTTGTTAAGATATTCAACTTGTTCGTTTTTCCAATGCCTAACATGAAGTTATGGTAGTAGATGGAAAGAATATTGAAAATGTGGAAAAATGTCACAAGGTTAAATAACAAATGCCGGAGTATAACTAAGAATCCGACTTCTTTGCAGTACTTCTTGGAGGAGTAGACGTTGTGTTGGGAATCCAATGGTTGCAAACAATGGGTACTTACTCCACTAAACATCAAGAGCATTTCATCAAGTTCAATTGGATAGGGAAAAAGTTCAAATTATACGGTTTCCAACCACCCCAAACTCAATTGGTTACATCACATCATATGGAAAGGCTAATTCGAAAAGGATCACCAGCATACATAATTCAATGTCAAGAGATGGAGTTGCTAACATGTGAAGGAGATGACAACAAATGACCAGAGATACAAGAGTTAATACATAAACACCATGAGTTGTTCCAAGAGCTTCTGATGGAGATCCCACCAAACAGGAAGACTGATCACTTGATTAAGCTAGAACCAGGGGCAAAACCTGTTAATATCAAACCGTACAGATATCCCCATCACCATAAAACAAATATCGAGAGGTTGACCCAAGATTTGTTAAAATGTGGAGTCATTTCAAAGAGAAGAAGCCCTTATGCAGCTCCAGTAGTACTAGTCCGAAAGAAGGATGGATCTTTTAGGTTGTGCATAGATTACAAAGGACTCAACGAGATAACAATTAAGAATAAATTCTCTATCCCATTCATCGATGAGATGATGGATGAACTTCAGGGAGCTAAGTACTTCTCGAAATTAGACTTGAGATCAAGATATTACCAATTCAGGGTTAGATTAGAAGACGTAGCCAAAACTGCTTTTCGTACTCATGAGGGCCATTACGAGTTCAAAGTAATGCCCTTTGGGTTAACTAACACTCCAACCACCTTCCAAGCTGCAATGAACGAATTATTCCAGCCATATTTACGAAATTTCGTATTAGTATTTTTTATGATATCCTTGTATATAGCAAAACATGGAGAGAGCATGTCTGACACTTAGTTCAAGTACTAACCATCTTTGAAGAACAACATTTTTTTGCAAAAATGTCAAAATGCACTTTTGGAAAAAAAGTGGACTATCTTGGCCATATAATATCAAAGGAATGAGTCAAAGTCGATCCCAGTAAGATCAAGGCAATCATTGAGTGGCTCAAGACAGATAAAATCTCCAAATTATGAGGGTTTCCAGGATTAGCAAGGTACGATCGAAGATATGTGAAGAATTGCGCCCATAAAATGAGCCCTCTGAGAGACTTACTGAACAAAAATTCATTTTGATGGAATGATGAGGCATAAAAATGTTTTGAGTAATTAAAAGAATTGCATCATCAACAGTAGTATTAGCAACCCCGAATTTCACAAAACCCTTTGTGGTTGAGTGCGATGCTTTAGGATTCGAGATAGGAGCAATCTTGATGCAAGAAGGTCATCCAATATCTTTTGAAAGCCGGAAGCTCAATAAGAGAGAAAGGTTGAAATCCACGTATG
Source organism: Pseudotsuga menziesii (assembly GCA_001517045.1). Lineage (NCBI taxonomy): Eukaryota > Viridiplantae > Streptophyta > Pinopsida > Pinales > Pinaceae > Pseudotsuga > Pseudotsuga menziesii. The sequence goes on from LPNX011014149.1 coordinate 1,324,892, forward strand.
ATAAGGAAATGCTTTCCATTATACATGCTCTAACAAAATGACTACAATACCTCCTAGGGAGCAACATCTTGATAAGAACAAACCACAATAGTCTTCAATATCTCCTACAACAATAAACATTGTCAACTGAAAAACATAAATGGATAGAAACAATTGCTACATTTGACATGGAGATGCTACATCAGTGAGGCAAGAACAATGTAGTTGTTGATTCCCTTTCCCGAAAATATGAAGAATTCAAGGCTTATGCAATCTCAGTCGCAGTTCCAGATTGGTTGGACGAAATCCGAGGAGAATATGCCAAGGATACAAACACTTGCACCCTAGTTAATGATCCTAATCAAGGGCCAAAATTTGAATGGAGAAATGAAATCCTTTGGTATAAAGGAAGAATCTACTTAAGCACAACATCTAAGTTTAAGACCAAGGTGTTAAAATAATCTCATGATTCCCCAGCCGCATGACATGTAGGTCTTTCAAAACTTACTACAACGCCATGCAATCCTTCTATTGGAAAGGAATGTATAAGGGCATTCAAAAGCACGTAGCTGAATGTGACACCTGTCAAAGAAACAAAAGCGAAAATTCCGTGACTCCAGGGCTACTCCATCCACTTCACATTGCAAACCAGAAATGGGAGAAAATCTCCATGGATTTCATTGAAGGGTTACCCGTATCTAAAGGCAAGGACAAAACATTTGTAGTAGTGGATTGATTAACAAAATATGCAAATTTTATGGATATTAAGAAGACTACGCTAAACAAATTGCTCAAATATTTTGTAAAAATATTTACAAATTACATGGATTTCTAAAACTCATCGTTAGTGACAGAGATGCCAAATTCACAAGCAATTTTTGGAAGGAATTCTGCAAACAAATTGTGATCACTCTTAACATGAGCTCAGCCTATCACCCCCAAATCGATGGATAAATGGAAGTTGTCAACAAATGTGTGGAAGTCTATCTTCGTAGTTTCATCACTGACAAGTAGAACAAATGGTTACATCTTGCAGAATGATGGTATAGCTCCCCCTATCATGTGTCAGCCAAAAAGGCGCCTTTTCAAGCATTGTATGGTTATGCACCCCCCATATGGAAGGAACTCATTCAAGGTGATGCAAAAGTACCTTACATAAAAAATCAACTCAAAGAAAATAAGAGAGTAGTGCAAGTACTCAAGGATAATTTAACTATTGCACAAAATTGAATGAAGCAGCAAGCTTATCAACATAGAACAAAATAAGAGTTTGAAGTAGAATATTGGGTATATGTGAGACTTCAACTATATAAGTAATTGTCACTTAAGGAACAAGGAAAGAATAAATTGGCTCCCAAGTTTTATGGACCAGGTCAAATTACCCGAAAGATTAGCCCCATAGCATATGAAGTGAAGTTCTCAGATAAGAGTTGAATTCACAACGTTTTCATGTTTCGAATCTTAAAAAATTACTAGGTCAACATCAAATTGCTCACCACTTCCTACCTTGGACGAAGAAGGGAAACTTGTTTTAGAACCAGAGGTTATCATTGAGATTAGACAAACAAGACTACATTCTTGAATAATCAAAGAATACCTTATTAAGTGGAAAAATTTCCCAATAGAAGATCATTCATGGGAAATCGTGAAATTCAATCATCAATATCAGTCATTACCTTGCTTTGAGGACAAAACATATTAAAAGAAGGGGGCAATGTTATATATAAATAATTATATAAAAATATATAATATAACATAATTATTAAGTGTATAATATTAAATTCAATAGTTGTGACTTAATGAAAAGTCACCTTACAAACCAGATAAAGACTTATATATTCAGGAAAATCTGGTAAATTATTCATATCATTAGGACAATTATTAATAAATATTTTATCAGATTATTTCTTCTCTGTTCCAAATAACTTAGAAAGCATTAATGTTGATCCATGAAATCCTAACATTGATAGGATAGAAACCTTTACACTTCATATATGCTTCAAGAAAATACACAACCATTATGATCCAAGGAAAGGAAATTCCAAAAATCCAACCATGCCTTCAAGTGAAGAGAGAAAACCATCTTATAAGTTTTAACTCATATTCCTTGTACAACAAGATTAATTTCCCTTTATAAACCAACTATTTGCTCCACATTTTCCTAGAAATAGCAAACTCATGGTTAGATCCATTGTTTTTTCTGATGGAAATAATATAATAATAATTATCACGCAACTAACTCTTTGAGAATAGTTCAACAATAATTAACAATGGAACTGGTTAGATCCATCTAGGAAAAGAAGATTGGGTGCATACCAAGGTAAATAAATGCTTTGCCCAAGGTTTGACATCTTATCCAACAATTCACCCTCTAGAAGCTCCTACAAGTGAATAAATCCATTTCTCAAGTGATGCGCCCTCCAAGAGTGTAACAACTTTCCATGTGTGAGTGAATCAAGAAGTCTAAACAACTTTGGTAGATGTGCAATAAGTAGCAAACTTGGATAAAGGGATAAAATAAAATTTCTAGAAGATGAGGTTCCTTAAAACAAGTGCCTTCTTTAACCACCTTAACCAAAAATAGTATTGTGCCCTTGAGAGGGGCTTCCACATGCAAATAGATCCAACAAACTCCTTGGGGGATGTGTGATCTCCATTATAGCTTAACTAAATCCATAGATAGCATCTTTGACCAATACAATGCTTAAATAGGGAGTGTGCCCTGACTATTAATGAAAGGGTATTCCGCTAAAATATAAATAACAGGCCCTCAATTGTAATTCATATCAAATCTTATTTTTATCATTTTTTATATAAATTTGTATTTATGGATTATTTGTCATTTATGAAGTGGAAGTTCGAGTAAATGAGATTCTCTCATTACAATGGTATCAGAGCGAAGTTACAGTTTCGAGCTTTTAACCATTATATTAGTGTTTCCCAGGAAAATAGGACATTGTCCTAAAAATAAAATAAAGAATAAAAACAGGGTGAAAGTAAAACCACACGTGGTTTCTTAATAAGTGGGTTTGGGTTTATTTTCTAACAACCAACAAAAAAATGAGATTTGAACCTAGGTGAGAAAGGCAACAATCATTCCTCCCAACCACCCAATCTACACCATTTTACAAAACTTAAGAGGGGGGAATCTCATAATAATTGCTACTAAAAAGCAAGTGAGATTTGAACTTAGGTGGGGAAGGTAACAATCATTCCTCCCAACCACCCAATCTACAAGAAGTCTTTATGGGAAGAAATTAATTATTGAAAAGTATAGTATACTATACTATACAAGATAAAATATGTCTTTCTTTGATATATCTTGGGATAAGAAGCATAACAAAATGGAGTCTCATGATAAAAAACAAGGAAGATTCCCGCAAACTTTTAAGAAACATGCACCCCATATTAAAAACTTATGGGCTTATTCAAGAGAAGTATGTTTGCATTGCTATTTTCCCGACAACCAAGAATAATTGTATAAACGTTGACCTAGCAAACCAATTAATGCTTTTAGAATCAGATATAATAGACAATAACACGATTCTTTTTTATGAGAAATGTGAGCTTAAGAACCTACAACTATATGTTGATGATTACAAGGTCCTAACTCAATTCAGTATTTTTTTAGTGGTATCATTGGAGCAAGACAGGGTTGATATAATTCTAGGGTCAGCTTGGTTAGATAGATTGGGTACCTTCATGTTCAACACAAGGAAAAAGTTCTTGACATTTCCTTACAAAAAGAAGAGAGATACATTTCAGGATGTTATAATGAAGTCAACTTCAGGAGCTGTTTCGACTGAAGATTTTAAAGACATCTCGAAGGTGCTTTCACAAGAAGATCAGTAATCGATACAGAAGATGCATAATGAATTTGATAAAGGCATCATAGACAAAGAAGAAGAGATCTCTCGTCTAGGAGATCATAATCAAAAGTTACTTCTTCAAATAAAGAAGGCGAAGAATAAGGCACAATACAATCAAAATATAGAAGAGGAGAATTAAGATATTTAGAAGAAACTATTAGAAAATATTGAAGAGAATAATCACCTTAAGAAGCATAAACAAGATCTAATATATCATATTCTGAAGCTTAAATATGATGAGAAAGCGCAAGATGACATGTTAAGAAACCTTAAGAATGATAAGTATTCGTTAGAAAAAGAATCAAATACAAATCTAGTCCTTGTCACAGTTAAAAAATAAGCCAATCTAGTAGAAATACAACGTCCAATACATATCAATGCTCAAAAGACAATGCTTGTGAAAGAAAATAACATTGTGAAAATTCCCTATCGACACCCCAACCATATAAATGGGTATCCTAGAAAGTGGGAATTGTTAAAATATAATGGTACTAATGTAATCAAAGCTCCTGGCGACAAATTAGCAAGGAATCCCAACAATCAGCAACAAATCAATTTGGGATGGATTGATCCGTCAACATATCAAAAGTTATGCTCTACACTTCGAAATTGGTATTGGCATGTTTCGTCAACTACGACGTCACAAAGAACGATGCGACCACATTATAAGGCTTTGAGGACAAAGCCTTTCTAAGAGAGAGGCAATGTAACAAACTTAAATAATAACAACAAACAATAATAAAATAATAATAAACATCAACACACACACACACACACACACACATATAATGTCTTTCCGAAAAGACATGACTATTAATGAAAGGGTATTCCGCCAAAATATAAATAACGAGCCCTCAATTGTAATTCATATCATCTCTTATTTTTATCATCTTTTATATAAATCCGTATTTATGGATTATTTGTCATTTATGAAGTGGAAGTTCGAGTAAATGAGATTTTCTCATTACAATAGGTTAGTGCTCCACAAGGTTTTAATAGTTATGTCATGATAAAGCTCATTGTGTGTTAGGTGTCTTCAAATCCCATAGAGTACCTCAAATAATAATCCATTAAATGTCAATAAGAAAGAATGGTGCTAGTGCTGGTGCTAGTGCAGCCCAACACACGGCCCTAATAAGTGATTATTAAATTAACATAAAGTGCAAATTTTAGATACTTTGGTTAATTAGTGTGTTAAAATTATTTTTCTTGATTGACTTTAATTAATCACACAAACTAAAGAATACCCAAACGAAGAGGCTTTAATTAATCCATTACTTTAAAAGTGCAATTATTAACACTTCAAACTTAGGCAGACCCTAAGTTGATGGGTTTCCCATTCCATCAAATCATTAAATGTTAATTAATTGTTCTTCATTCATCATTTTAATCATCAATTAAGAGAAAACGCGTCATCTTATGGGAAATTTCACTAATTAAGCAATGCATAACCTCATAGCCAATCACCATGACCCACACTCAACCATAAGAAGCACCATCACTTAGTCAAGAACACAAGTGCACCCGTTGCCCATCCATCCACATGTCTAGCTATGAAGACTTGCAAACTCGATACCTATGAAAATTATCACAAGTGATTAGATGCTGAAAATCACATTTGTGATCCTCATACAGTATGAAGGGTAACACTACCAAACGAAAAAGGCTTAAGAGATTTTTTTTTTTTTAAATTACACTAATAAAATATATCAACATTCGCCTAATGGTTATGCTTCTATGGGCTTCGTGTAGACTTTATACATAGCTTATAAACAATTACAATGCAACTTGATGCAGTCTAGAAACCGTTTGTTGCGAATTTATAATGCAGAAAGGGTTATGGTACAAACGGTAATGCTCGATTTAATAGAACTAGGTGGCATGAAAGCACACATACATTATAATGTATTTCTACTTCATCATAGTAAATATAAAGCCTGTCACATTGTCACGGGTTTTGAATTGTTTTTGGCCTTAATTGACAATGGCAGCTCATGAAAAACCAAAATTCATGTCACCAAGGCATATAGTCCTTGAAAGAAGGAATAAAACCATCACATAATACCAAACAGAAGCATGGGTAAACCCATCCAAATGCCAAACAAGCTTCCATAGTTGCATATCACATGTTTCTACTAACAAACTATTTTGTGCACAGTAATCACAGATCATATTATGTATTGTGTAGCTTATAAGATTATTTGCATAGATTTTATTGCTCAGGAAAATCAATCATCTATGTTCATAAACCAACCACAATAAGACCAACTTGTTTCCTTAGCTCCTTTTAGTTCATGAACCAGCTACAATAAGACCAACCTGCTTCCTTAACTCCTGATTGATAGGAAGGACAATAATGACAATGTGATGCAGAACTTTAAGAAGCTTGCTCAAGCCCAAACATTACAAATAGAAAATGGAAAGCCCAGTGATATTATTAAACCAATGGTCTTCTTTAAAAATTTCCCATTAACCTAAAAGAAATTGCATGTCAATTATTTGTAAAAACCAAATCCTCCTGCGAGTTGTGCAAAACCTAATAATCCATCCCATTTCTCCATCAACTTGACTTCAAGGCATCCTTCTTATTAATCGCTTTTTCCATGAAGAGATTGCCTTCAACTAGAAAGCATGTAGAGTGATTTCTCTTTTAAAAGTCGCCCAAAGGATCTTCTCATATCCTTGAAGAGTTTGGTTTTACTTCATATTGAATGTTAAACATGCTGTAACATTGTAAGAACTCCAACCACACCTAAATATTTTAGATACAATGTAGGTGTCACCTTTAATTTGTTCCAAGCTTAGAGAGCAACAGTGAGGCTCAAAATCTATCCAATCATCAGTAAATTAACCCATTTCAACCACATGCAAGCCATCTCCTATTAATGAACATTGAAAACACTATCAAAGAATAATTAGAATCGAACCATACAAACCCACAAATACAGGAGGACCATCTCATTTCCTATGCTTCTACTGCTAACTGTCATAGAATGGCAGGGGACCATACTGCACATTAATTGGCCACGTGTTGATTTGCACCATAAAATTACATATTGATATCAAACTCCAGGAAACTTAATCATTCGTTTGAACAACATAAAGTATGGTTGTATGATTAATAGATGGTTGTAAAGTATTTCAAACTTGCAATGGCTAAATCTCTTCTCCAAACTTCCACAAAGAAATGTAAATTTGTGTTGAATTTACCATGCATGTTGAATGGCAATGCTTAATCTTACACTTGTGTAAAAATAAAAACAAAAATCTATAAATTTGTCACGGATAAGATGGATGACACCATACAACCAACAAAACATAACTGCCTGCAAAAAGAAAGGCATTCTCAGACAAGTAAAATAGAATATAAAACTTGTCTCTTCAAAAAAGAAGATATGCCAGAAACAGTTTCGCAGACATGAACTTAGCAAATACACTCCAATAGTTTCAGATAGTATTTGGGCCATATTTCTTCCTAAAGCCAATAAAATGGACATTCCAAAAATACTTGAAGCTCAAGTCCTTGTAAAATAATAAAATTGCCAAAACAGATTTTTGGCAAAGCAAACTCCACGGTACTTAATACTGAATGATAGTTATCCAGATGACCTTTGATTGTCTGAACATGCTGGACGATCACAAATGGACTTTGAGTATAATATTTATCATCATTACAACAGGTTGGCTGATTTTAGTAATATCTTGAATCAGTTCAGTACTATTTCCAGGTACTTGTATTTTCTACAACTCAAACCTAATATCAAAAGCAGGCTACTTGTGTAAAAATTAAGTGATCCATGGAAACAGATATTCTGCTCAGAATAAGTTGCAATGTTAATGCAGATTCCACCCTGTTATAAGATTTACCAGCTTCTTGAAGATAGCCACTGTCATGAATTGGTAACAAATGCTGCTGACAGTACATATGGTAACAAATGCTGCTGACAGTACATATGCCTGTTCAAGCCTGAGAATGAGCAATCATTTAATGTTGCAATACACTTAAAATTGAAATAAGTGGCACACTTCCATTCTTATTTCAGAGAATTTAGATGCAAGCGATAATTTGTCAGAGCCATACTTGACTAACGAGTCACTTGGGAGCAGGTGCAATGGTAATACACTCTTGGACCTGTTCCTGTACTAGCTCTTCTGAGATGTCTTCTGTATTATTTCAGGTGTAGCAAATTCAACTCAATGAACGTACATGAGCGAATGAGCTTTTCATCCTGGTAACAAAAATTCTGCCTGAAAAAAGGAGCTCAGTTGGAAGAATAACCTAAGTGGAAAACAATCAAGCCTATCATCTTGCCAAAATGAGAAATAGGAAAATAAGTGGTGGTAGAAAACATGCATTTGCAAATCTCCTGCTCTCATTACACTTGATAAATAAGCATCATAGTGTACCAATAACATGTACACGAAAAGGTGGACCACTGCAGAAAATGGGCTCCTGTGTTGAATCAGTTCTTGCACGGGCTCTCAGAATTTCATTTGCGTGGTGTATAACTGCAGCTCCTAGAAGAGTATATTCGCCAGGCACCAAAAAGCACACAGCAAAAGGGTGGATTGCCTCTCCCAGTGGAGGTACTTCCACTTCAATTCCACTCAAAACACCTGCACAGCAAATTGCCCATATCGCCCATCAAATTCCAACCATCTACCAACTTATACATGCTTATATAAACAAGTATGCATGCTTATAAACATTAATAATGTTCACCAACGCAATCACCTTTACAACCTACTTAAAGGTTATGCTACATTTTATGCGTAGACATGTAATGCTAAGTTACGACAGATAATGAAAATCACCAATAATTGGAGCATAAACCTTACAACAGTACCAGATTGTGTCTTATCCTATTATCATTAACAAAGTGTTCACAACAATGATTGCATAAATTAAGTCCAAACATAAAAAAAAAATTCATGCAATGGAATGTGTGATAAACAGATATGCAAGACTACTAAAAATTGAGTGCAAGAATAAAAGGAACACATCGCATCTTCACTACAACAACCACAAGCAACTTACAGTAACAAAATCTCATAGGCGTACTTGTGAAACTTTCAGCACTTGTGTTTGGCTTTTGCACTGTCTCCCAAGTGCACTAGACCTATCTCTCTCTACCGCACTTGTCAAGAGGCCATTTCAAAAGTTAGGCGAGATTTGTTTCTATTATTTTGTTGACCCTTATAAATCTCAACACTATTGGCCAAAATTGGTTATAAGAAGGATGTGATCAATTTGGTAGATTGCAGGCAACACAAACCCTGCCGTTTAAACGAAATAACCTCTTTGAGAAATATGGCTAAGCATCTCTAGTTAGGATAATGGAAGAAGGTAGAGAGAGACCCCCTGGCATCTTTATCTTGACTTGCAGTCGGTGAGAACACACCCTGAATTGCCAAAGAGGGATCCTAAGATCATGTGATCAATGCTGCTATAGATAGTTTAGAAGACCAAAAAGTGAGATTTATTTTAATACTCAATGTCCTATGAAGAAGTATAGCTTATGTCTTTCAGGATATTGTGATTTGTTTTGACTTGCAAGTAGTGAGAACACACTCTGAATTGGCCAAGAGGAATCCTATGATCCTATGACCAATGTTGCCAAGAGCTCTACACAAAAATTCTCCTATTACCCAAGGTTGATAAAATCCTAGAAGAGGGGACAAGTTCGGTGTTGCACTCATGTACATGAAATTATGCTCAACAAGGGAAGAAACAACAAACCCTCTGTGTCGAGCACTTGGAACTAGTATGGCAAGTCGACTATCGATAACTAGAGTAAGGAGGGCATTGTCTGACTAATTTGCTATTGTCCACACAAATATCTCTAATATTTTGCATGACATGTGGTGCTCCTAGTGGCCAAGATTGGTTAAAAGAAGGACATGACCAATTTGGTAAACAGACAAGCAATGCAAGGAATGTCATTTAAAGGAAATCACCTCTTCTAGGCATAAACCAAGCATCTCTAGTAATGATAAATGATAGCAGAAAAAGTTAGAGAGGGCCCATCCTAGAGTCTTTTTAAACAAAATGAATCGCTTCTATGTCCTACTAAATGGGACACCAATTTCAATTGTGTGGCACTCCCAGTGACCAAGATTGGTTAAAATATGGATGTCGTCAATTTGGTAAATCGAGGAGCAATGCAAGGTATGTCATTTAAAGGTAACTGCCTCTTATAGACAGAAGGACAAGCATCTCTAGTTAGGATAATGGAAGAAGGTAGAGGACTCCAATCAATCCTTGTAAAGAAAATGGATGCTCTCTTCGATGTCTTCCCTTGAATTGCTGTGAAATTTGATGTTGTTAGAGGTGAATTATTGTGATCTTTCCGCTGTTGTTTTACACTTTAATTTACAGCAATCCTAAAGGCCGAAAATTCTATGGCCAAGATTTGAGAAACCTTCTAGAAAGAAGGTGAAATTTCGGTTTTGCATTAATTGTCCAAGTGCATGAAATTTAAACATGGTATCAAAGCTTGTTTTGGCTGAGATCATTCTTGAGCAATGTTATTAGAGCCAGACCGGTGATCGAACCGGTAGAGCCCAAAATGTGAACCAGACCGGAACTGGAAAAAAAAAATGGTAGACTAAAAAATACATAAAATATTCATATTTTGTAATAAAACATATATATCCATGTGCATACATATGAATCCAAACCATTAATACACAAATATGCAAAAGTTTCTCATATATATAGCAAGTACGGGTGCAAATACCCAAAATAGCACCGAGTGCAATACATGTCTAAAGTTCTAAACCAAAATACAACAAAGAGGCTCTAAATGGTCCCTACAATCCAAAAAATAAGCATAGTACGATGAATAACTATAAACTATTAACATGAAAACTACACCAAAAGCACCCAACAAACTCAGCTCAAGAACACTCCATAACTACCCAAGTAACTTAGCTCTCAAAATCTCCAAAGAGATGGAATTAATAGTGTGAGTATAATAAGCAATGTTCCCCCAAGTTTTCAGGACACTAGAGCATGGGAACAGGGAAACGCGCATTGGGGACGTGTGGAGACCACCCCCAAATTTGAAGGAAATTTGGGGGGGACAAGGGGACATCGAGGTTATACAAATTATAAATCCCTGCAATAACAACTCATCTCGTGTAAATATAGTTTAAGCTACTCTCTGTAAATACAATCTCATTCTCCAATGATTCAACACACTTCAACATTTTGTGAATCCATGGCATAGATGTTGTAATCGGGAAATGTGACCAAAGGACCCAATTACTTCAGGATTCCAGAGGGCATCACATTACTTGAGACTTTCAAGTCCAACATACAATTATGCAAGAGTGAACTATTAATCCTATATTGGGATCCTATTCATCGGTAGCACCCTGTGCACCCCTCTAGGATTTTAGCCCTTGCCTCTACCTTGAATCTTGAAGTTGATCCTCAAAGGACATTACTCGACACCCTAAAATTTGGATAGAACTTCCTAAACCAAGCATAAAAATAAGATAGAATTAGAAAAAAATTCCCATGCTTAATAAGTGATTTTGCTTGACTAAAGGGTACATTATGATTAAGGTCATGATAGAGGAGTTCAACAACCAGCACCACCAACATCAAGGTACATAGAGAGGTTGATGTGCTTGATTAAATGACAATTCCTTAACCTCATACATGATAAAATCCAGTGGAAACGTTGCAATTCTGAAATCCTGAAAAACTGTTAAGTTTGTTGAATTTTGAATGGGATCTAAGCTTCTACTTTTTGCATATGAACCCCAATGAGGTTGGAACCATTCTCAAACATCCTGAAACAATTAATGATAATGTTAAAAATAAGTAGAAGGATAAAAAATGAAAGATAAGGAAAATACCACTTTTACTTTAAGAATTTAATATTACCATTACTATTGGAGCGCTCAAGAGCCCCCCACTTCACCAATGAACGATTCAAACTAGGGGAACGAGCTCCCCCTGCGTTTCCTCAAGTTTCGCCAAATTGGGGACGAGGAGAAACGTTTCGCCAGGAGCCCACAAGTCCCCGAGGCATGGGGCGCGAGAGGGGCGCATCCTTGTCCCTGGGGAATGCGTCCCTGTGAAACACTGATAATAAGGGGTGGGGGGATGGGAGTGTCTTTAAATAGCATCACTAGGGACTAGGGCTAGGTTAGATGCATTAGATTAGGGAATTTTATGTTTTTTTTTTTTGAAATTTGTGGGTCCTCGAACATTGTTCTATGGCACAAGTACGAACCAAACCAATTTCGTATAAAACTGGTCAAAGCCGGCTAGTTTGGTGGTTTTGGGTCGGTTCACTAACGGTTCAAACTGTTTTTTCGGGTCAAGCGGTTTGGACCCCAAACCAGATTTGCCAAGCCTCTAAACCGGTCGAACCGGTTGGTTTTGCCAGAATCAGACCGATTCTGACAACAATGTTCTTGAGTAAGAGGGAGTTTGTATTTTAGTTGGAGATTACTTAAGAGAGGTACTTGACTTGGTTAAGGTCATTGGATGACAAAACATAGATTGCTTTGACAAAGCACTTGGACTCAAGAAAGGGATTTGTCTTCTTCATTCATTGATGATTTGTTCTTGAGATGAGCAGTTGTACCTATGATATGTTTTGGTGGGTTCCTTGCGTGATGAGAGATGATTGATCTATTACATTGATGGCTATTATGGATGTACTTTTCAACTAATGCGATGCCTTCAATGACTAGTAATAGGTGGTTGATTGTGTTCCAACGGTTTCCTGTGATAGGTGATAGATCTAAGTGATTATTAACTCGCATGGGTTTATTAAAATTATTTTCTGCAGATGAGATACTACAAAGGACTCGAGATAGGTGACCGATTTGTCCAGTAGATGCTAGTTTGTTTTTACCCTACAATAGTGACAAAGTGTCCTCAGACACAAAACTTTATTAATGAAGAAGGAAAATAATTACATCACAGAGATGTGAGGGCTAAGTCCCGAAAGATTACCTCACATGGAAAACTTGGTGGATTTAAATATCCAAAAAGTAACAGCTAATTTACTGTTACTGAAACTAACATAGGGACACCTCACATAATCACGTGAGTGTGTAGATGCCATTTTACATTTATTAAACTAAACATCTAAACATAACATTTTGGATCATAATTCCTAACAATCCCCCCTTTGATCCAAAAATTATTTTGAACAAATACCAAGTTCATTTCTAAACTTATCAAATTTGACCCTTCTAAGAGATTTTGTAAAAATATCCGCAGTTTGATCTTCTGATGGACAATACTTTGGCTTGATGATTTGTTTGACGACAAGAGCCCGAATGGAATGATACTTAGTATCCACATGCTTAGTCTTTGAATGAAAAACAGGATTTTTGGCTAACTTGATTGCTGATTGATTATCAATAAATAATGAAGTTGCTTCTTTCTAATCATCTTTGAGGTCTTGCAAAATCCTTCTTAACCAAACTATCTCACAAGCGGCTTCCCAAGCTGAAATATATTATGCTTCTGCTATAGAATTCACAATTGTATCCTGCTTTTTACAACTCCATGCCACTGCAGCTGATCCCATATTCATTAAGTAACCTGAAGTAGATGCCCTGTCATCAACATCTCTAGCAAAATCCGCATCTGAATAGCCAACAAGCTTGAAATTTTTGTTTCTTTTAAACTCAAGTCCAAAATCCTTTGTTCCTTGAAGATACTTTATCACCCTTTTTGCTGCATTCCAATGACTTTATCTAGGTTCCTGCATATATCTGGAAAGTATGCTGACTGCATAAGATAGATCAGGACGAGTATTCATCAAGTAAATGAAACATCCAATTAACTGTCGATATCTAGTACAATTTACAAGTCCCCCCCCCCCCCTTTCAAACTTAAAAAGTTTTAAATTTTGCTCCATGGGGGAAATCGTTGGTTTACATTCCTCCTTTCCAAACTTCTTCAATAATCTAGAAATGTACTTAGCTTGAGAAATAAATATGCTTCCTTCCCGCTGCTTTACTTCAACTCCAAGATAGTAATGAAGTAATCCCAAGTCTGTTATTTCAAAACCTGTTTGAAGTTCTTGCTTAACCTGAAATATATGATCATTATTGTTACCTGATATGAGCAAATCATCAACATACATAACCAAGATGATTAAGTTGTTTTCCTGGATTCGAACATACAAAGTATCATCTGACTCACTACGAAGAAAACTAACTTTCTGTAGGTAGGCATCCATTTTTGCATACCAAGCTCTAGGAGCTTGTTTCAATCCATACAATGCCTTAACCAGTTTACAAACTTGATTTTCTTTCCCTGGAACCTCAAAACCAAGAGGTTGAGTCATATAAACATCCTCTTGCAAATCACCGTTTAGAAATGCACTTTTTACATCCATTTGATGCACTTTCCATCCATTTTGTGCAGCTAAAGCTAGCACAATCCTGATAGTATTCCATTTCGCTGTTGGAGCAAAAGTTTCTTCATAATCAATCCCTTCTTTCTGAGCAAAACCCTTTGCCACCAATCTTGCCTTATATTTATCAATATCTCCATTTGCTTTGTACTTAATTCTGTAAACCCACTTACAACCAATATTTTTAACATCATGTGGACAATCAACAATTTTCCAAGTCTGATTCTTCATTACTGCATCATACTCACTTTGCATGGCCATTTTCCATTCATCATATTCAACTCCTTCATCAAAAGTAGCTGGTTCAACAACTGAAAGAGCAAAATTTTCTGAACCCATATTAGAACTCCTTGTACCTGTTTTGCCTTTTTCATCAGACTTAACATCTTGAAGTAACTTAGTTGCCCATTTTGGTTTCTTCTTTCCAATGTTAACTTGATTTGAATCATCCAAGTTAACTAGTGAAGAATTCAAAGTATCTTCAACCTGTTCGTCATCCTGTACTTCTAAAGTGAAATCAAACCATTGTTCATTCCTTGTCTTGTTTAAGTGTTGCATCCTTATTTGTTCCTTAGTTACTTTTTCCTCTAAGTGACTTAGTTGTTTTTCAATATCTTCTACACTTAAACTTTCTGTTTCATCAAAAATCACATCCCCGCTGACAATAAACTTGCCCTCTGACGGAAGTTTATACCCCTTTTTCTCATCGGAATAACCAATCAACATGCACTTAACACTTCTAGACTCTAACTTCTTTCGCTTTTCTTTTGGGACAAATGCATAACAAACTGAACCAAAAACTCTCAAATGTTTGACCATAGGTTTGAATCCATACCAAGCCTCAAAAGGAGTTATTCCATCAAGTGATGACGAAGGAGATCGATTCCTCAAATAAACTGTTGTATGAACTGCTTCAGCCCAATAACATGAATTCAACCCTTTGAAAATAACATTGATCTAGCCATGCCCAATAAAGTCTGATTCATCCTTTCTTATACTCTATTTTGCTATGGAGTATAAAAATTGGTCAACTGTCTTTTAATCCCTTTTTCCGGACAATAAGTCAAAAAATGATTTGATGTAAACTCACCATCGTTATCAGTTCTTAAAGTACCAATCTTTTCCTTTGTCGCTGTTTCAACCAAATTTTGAAATGACTGAAACTTTTCAAACACTTCTGATTTTTCCTTCAAGAAATACACCCAAACCATCCTGCTAAAATCATCAATAAACAACAAAAAATATTTACAACCACCAAGTGAAGTTTCCAAAGGACCACAAACATCACTATGAACAAGCTGTAATCTCCTTGTTGCTCTCCAAGTGCTTTTTGAAAAAGCTATCCTTCTCTGTTTGCCATAAATGCAAGCTTCACACTTTGCATTTTCCTTCCGAAAAGTAGGCAACCCCTTTACCATTCCTTGTTTTTGGAGCTGTACAAGACTATCAACATTCAAGTGCCCAAAACGAATGTGCCACAATCTGATAGGTGAAACATCAGTTTCAACTAAACCTGCAAATTCCTTCAAATGTTCCTTTGATCTAGGAATGACTATTCCCTTCATCCTAAGAAGCTTTCCGTCTTCATAACTTGTCATAACTGTTTTGTATGCATCCTTTTTTGAATTAACCAAAATAATACCATCTTCCATTACAATTTGATGTCCTAACTGGCGAATGACAACTAAAGACAACAAATTTTTCTTAAATGTAGGCACATACCAAACATTAGAAATCAATCTTTCTCCAATTCCTGGCAATTCAACCTTGACTGTTCCTTTTCCTTGTGGTAAATGAATAGAATCATCTGCAAGGAAGATTGAATTTAAATGACAATCTTCATAACCCCAAAAGAAATCTTTCCTGTTTGTCATATGCTGAGTAGCCCCTATATCCATAATCCAAGCATCTTCAAAATCATTTTTGAAACAATAAGAAGACTGGACAAAATTCGTTGATTCCAACTTATGAACTTGAACAAAATCTATTGATTCTGATTGTCCAAGTGCTGTAAAAACATATTCACAATTTTCATTATCGTCTGCATGAGCATAATGTGCCGCTGATGAAGATTCTTTAGATTCTCTTTCTTTTAGAATTTTTTCAAATGAAACTCTACACTCTTAAGCATAATGTCCAACTCTATTACAACGAAAACATGTGACTTGTTTATTCCCTCTTCCTCTTCTAGAGACCTGTTGGTTTTCTGAACCTCTTCCTCTTCCAAAAAACTGTGATTGTGTACTTTCTAATTCTTTAGAACCTCTTCCTTGATTTCTATAATGTCCTCATTTGATTAGGCATTGAGGAACAAAACCGCTAACCTATGTGATTCCTATGGGTTCGAGCGGTTACTGACTGTTAGGGAATCATCTAAGATTGATGCCATCTATAGGAAATCTAGGGCATCATCATGTTATCACCATTAGGTCAAGAAGGGCCACCAGGGCCAAAGGCCACCATCATGCATGCCATCTAAGCATTATTTAATGATGCATGCACTCATTTAAGTCTCCATGCGCATGCATGCAAGTCAACTGCAAATTAGAAAATAAAGTGACCTAATTAGGTCAAAGATTAGGGTTTTCGCAGTTGAAAGGTATAAAAGGAAGATAAAGTGAAAGGAGACTCACTTTTGATGATTATTATTTTGGAGCTCTTGAATAGTAGCACAGCAATTGGGGTTGGAGACAGCGTCTTCAGCTAGCGGGGTTTCGGCAGTGAGATATCTGCCCTAGTCTCATTCAGGGTAAGCCATACAGGTTCACAAATTGTTCTTCCATTCATTCATAGTTATCCAGTATACTATAGAGATTGTTGCAAGGGCACGTGTGCAGCCGTAAGGGGTTTTCAGCCAGAAAGCCCTAATCATTCGTTGGGTCTTCAGATCTCAGTTTTACTTCGCAACCCAGGCACCATTCTCATCATCGGCATCTTACTCTAGTACCCGGTGATTATCAAATCCGATCGTGCTCATCCTCGGCAGTTATCAGCCATTTCGAGATCAGGGGGGCGTGAGCAGCTGCACCTCTGGAACAATTCGCTAGCCTGCCTAGAGATCTCAGAACTTCCGCATGTGCCAGGCATTCTCTCCGGCACAGGAAGGCTATCAGCCCTACAAATCAGCAGCTTCATCGGACACCTCCTTCACTGAAAATGTCACCCTTAGCTGATCTGGAGTTCATGCTGCTGGGGTTTCACCGGAAGCAAAAGATATCAGTTCATCTCCGATTCAGCTCTTGATGCATGCCTACTCTCTCAGGAGTAGTCCAGCCAGCTTATTAGTGGTAAGTGTTCATTCTATCCCACAAACCCTAACCCTAATTTTTGCTATAAAATAGGGATTTTTGCATGGCAGTTTGCATGCCCGGTTGTATCAGCGTATTTGCTTAGACTTAGAAAATATCAGGATTTGGGATATTACAGTGGTATCAGAGCCATCTTCTTGGCCAACTGTGGGCTTAAGAAATGAGACATAGATGAATACAGAAGGAGACCCTTTTGTAACCTATAGGAGAAGAAAGAGTAGATACATAGGGGAATTTAAGGATATCCAACTAGAGGATATCAGTTCAGACATGGAACAAACAGGTATACACTCTGATAAGGGAAAAGGAACGGGAGAAGAGGAGGACGAGATGGAGTTTCGCAACTTAGTATTTGCATTGCAAGACTTAGGCAAAGGGCAAAAAGATGTACTCAATGCAATCAATAGATTATCAACAGTACACCTCCCTCACTGGTAGATCGAGGATCTACAAGCAGCAGTGGAAAGGTTGCGTACACTAATATACAGAATACACCGCACAAATATAGCAAACCTTCCAACAGGCCTACCATGCCTCACTTCTTGGCAAATACAGTAGGTGGTCCAGTCATGTAGGTAGAACCTAGCGAACCTTTTGGGGCTTATTTGCAGGAATATAGAGACTTAGGGGATGAGTTTCATGCTACCATGTCTTTTTCGGATTTCTGCAACATGAATAATAGGAATAGGCCCAGGAATTTCAACAAGGGATTCAATCACAACTATGAGTTGCAGAAGACCTTGGGCAGGTTGACCATCCCAAACTTTGATGGGACTCGCGGAGGTTCAGCGAGGATATGGGTTCAAAAGTTGGATACCTATTTCCAACTCAATCCCATGACAGAGACAGATGCCATTAAATTGGCTACACTCCACCTGGACAGAGAGGCTCACTAGTGGTGGTACCACGGATTGGTGACATTGGGTCACAACACCATACACTCCTACGATGAGTTCACTTAGAAGCTCATGGAGCGGTTTGACAGGAAGGATCCAGAGATACATTTCAGGGAGTTGGTTCAACTCAAACAGACAGGTAGTGCAGAAGCCTTCATCTCAAAATTCCAGAGGATAGCGGTCATGGTAACAGATGTGTCAGAGAGCAGGTTGACTATGTTATTCACTGAGGCCCTAACAGAGCCACTATGGGGATGGGTGAAAGCCTACAAACCCCTCACTCTGCAGGATGCCATTAGCAGAGCCAGAGATCTACAGGATTCAGTCTCCACGAACAAGTTCTTGCTCAAAACCAACTTTCCTGTTAGGGACAAGGACAAGAAACCTTTCCAGCAGGATGTTCCCAAGAAAACATGGTTTGACGAGGACACTAGGAAAGACTTGAGGAGGAAGAAACTATGTTTCACTTGTCAGGAACCATGGGTACCAGGACACAGGGGTGCAAGGAAGGCGAAGGCTCACTACATCGAGGTATATTCGGACAGTGATGAGGATGACTATGAGCAGGAGGCCACAGAAGAACTACAGGCAGTTGAGGAAGAATCACACCAGGGTGATACACCAGAGGGAGTCATTGCCACATTATCTGGAGTACCAAGATTCCATACTCTCAAGGTTAGAGGAGTAGTACATGGTCACAAAGTAGGAGTATTGATCGATGGGGGAGCAACCCACAATTTCATTGACTCCGCTTGGGTAGCCAAGAGAGGTATTCAGATCGAGAAGTTCGAAGGATTCACTGTAGCAGTAGCCGGGAACTCCAGCATGGAGTGCAACTACTAGATTCCAAAATTGAATGTCACCTTAGGTAACTATCAGATCACAGATTCCTTCTATGTAGTAGATGTATCAGATACTCATGTAGTATTGGGTGTTCAGTGGCTCTATTCCATAGGGAAATACACTACAGACTACAGGGCAATGGAAATGGAATTCCAGGGGCCAGACGGCAAACGAGTAGTTTTGAGGGGCATGAACACTTATCCCCCAAAACCGGTCTCGTAACAGAGAATGGAGGCAGTACTCCAACATGATGATATAGAATGGGAGGCAGAATGTTTGGTCACCTTTAGAAAACCCCCAGAAACCAGTACACGACACCCAAGTGACATTCAAGCCTTACTACAAAAGCATGAAAAGGTTTTTCGGGACCTTCCATCTGGTAGACCGCCAGACCGAGGCTTTGAACACATTATTGAGCTAGAGGAGGGGACACAAGCAGTCATCACCACTCCTTACCGGCATCCCAAAAAAAACAAGGATGAGATCGAGAAAACAATCAAAGAATTACTGGAGCTTGGATACATTTGGCCCAGTTCTAGCCCCTTCGCATCCTCAGTAGTATTGGTCAAAAAGAAGGATGGTACACTGCGAATGTGCATCGAATATCGAGAACTCAACAAAAAGACCATTAAGAACAGGTATCCCATCCCTAGAATTGATAAACTCATGGATGAACTTCAGGGAGCCAAATACTTCTCCAAGATTGATCTTCGCTCGGGGTACCATCAGATCCGAGTAAGGGACCAAGACATCTCCAAAATAGCTTTTCGTTGTCACTATGGTCACTATGAGTTTTTGGTCATACCTTTTGGACTTACCAATGCTCCAGCCACTTTTCAGTCATGCATGAACCATACCTTCCAAGTTCAGCTACGTAAGTTTCTGCTAGTATTCTTTGATGACATCCTGATTTACAGCAAAACATGGGAGGAGCATCTGTAACACCTGGATGAAGTACTGAGCATTCTAGAGGAACACTCGCTTTACGCGAAAATGTCCAAGTGTGAATTTGGCATGAAGGAAATGTTGTACCTAGGGCACATAATCAATGAGGAAGGAGTACAGGTTGACATGGAGAAAATCCGAGCTATCAGAGATTGGCCCGCGCCAAAAACAGTCACAGAATTGAGAGGTTTCTTAGGACTGTGCAACTATTACCGACAGTGCGTTAAGGGATTCTCCCAATTTGCAGCACCCCTCACTAATCTCACAAAGAAGGGAGCATTCACCTGGACAGGCTTAGCACATAAAACTTTCGAGGAGATGAAGGTTATCATGAGTTCCTATCCAGTTTTAGCATTACCAGACTTCTCACAACCCTTTGCAGTGGAATGTGATGCCTCAGGGGAAGGGTTAGGAGCAGTATTGATGCAAAATCATTACCATATTGCATTTGAGAGCCGTAAATTGAAGAACTACGAGCGCCACTACTTCATATATGACAAAGAGATGCTAGCCATCTTACATGCTCTCACAAAATTCAGACAGTACCTAGTGGGCAGTAAGTTCAAAATCAAAACAGATCATAACAGCCTCACGTATTTCCTGGAGCAGAAGGAACTGAATGAGCGCTAGTAGAAATGGGTCAACAAAGTACAAGCCTGCGATTTCGAGATCGAGTATGTAAAAGGTAAGCATAATGTAGTTGTTGATGCATTATCCAGGCGTCCCGCCTCACTATCTCTCAGGAGTATATCCACAGATTGGAGGGCACTTCTCTTAGTAGAATACTCCAAAAATAAATTCGCTTGCGAATTATTGGATGGGCAAATTCAGGATGACAGGTACAGGATTGTTGATGACATCATCTATTACAAGAACAGGATATACCTCGTCCCAGAATCCACGTTGAGGAAAAAGATCATTCAGGCAGCACATGACTCTCCATTATCAGGACATCAGGGTTTCTTGAAGACCTACTGATAGATCCGAGTGAGGTTCTCATGGAAGGGCCTCAAGGGGGAAGTTATGCAGCACGTACGGGAATGTAGCATCTGTCAACAGAACAAAGTTGAGAACATCCATCTAGCAGGGTTGCTTCAGCCACTACCAATTCCAGAACAGAAGTGGGAAAGCGTCTCTATGGACTTCATTACAGGGTTGCCCAAGGTCCAAGGGCGAGATTGTTTATATGTAGTTGTTGACAGACTGACCAAGTTTGCACATTTCTTTTCTATATCATCAGATTACTCTGCAGCTCAAGTAGCTGAGTTATTCTTCAAGGAGGTCTTCAAGTTACATGGGTTACCTAAGACCATTGTCAATGATCGGGATAGCAGATTCACAGGTGCCTTCTGGCAGGAACTATTCAGATTAGTGGGGACCGAACTGGCTACCAGCACGAGTTATCATCCCCAAAGCGATGGACAAACTGAAATAGTCAACAAGTGGATTGAAGGATATCTGAGGAACTACATAACAGGGCAGCAGCGACTAAGGTCATAACCCCTTCTCTTTGCATTTTTATAAAAATTCTATTGTATTTTTATTATAAAAAATCCTAAAAAATATAATATTGGGAAATTCCTAAAAATTAGAAAAAATTATATCTCAAATTACTTGGAATTTGAAACTATTGTTCAGACAAAAAAGTGCACCATAGGCACTTTAATGTTGAACCTTCAAGGGCGTTTTAATCTTATGGTTAAATTGCGAGATTCTCGATGAATTGTGCTTATTAGGGTTTTGTTTTGCAGATCTGTCATTGCAAGTACAACAGGTATATTAATCATTTCAGCCAAGTTTGTGTTGATTGAATTGTCATTAATGCCAATATGGGACTTGCAGTGGCCCCTCAGGTAGTCATTGATGCCACCAAGTCCCTCTTGCAGTGTGAGCCCCATACAAAGATGAGTTGTGCTTTGGAGCACCTTGTGGAGTCCTGCAAGGTCCTTGAACCCAAAAAGATTGGATCTTAAAGCCACCACCTTGGCGATGATGCTGAAGACCCTGTTGATGATGATGAAGACCTTGGTGATGATGCTAAAGCCCTTGTGGACGACGGAAAAGCCCTTGATAGGTTGAAGAAACATTAATAACCCATTCTATGGTCATTTATGTTTTTGATGAGGTCATGGTACCCCTGGAGATGGTCGTGAGACATAAGGAGGCTTGGCACCCCCACAGGAGGTAGCATTATGGATCTTTATTCTTGAGTCTTGACCCTTATAGGTCCTCTTGTGTGGTTGAGGTGGTTGAAGAAGCCCATGAAGCCTCTTGCATGGTGAAGAAGCCTTTGGAACACCAAATGGGCCAAATGACCCATTCTGTGGTCATTTGTGGTTTGCATGGTTAATGATGGTCTTGAGGTCATGTGCATACCCTTGGTTTAATGGTCATTGTACCCTTGAATGAAAGGTGAAGATGATGTGGCCCATTAGTGTGTTGATGGGGTCATGAAAACCTTGGAGATGGCCATATGTTGATTGGGGTCCCACACACACATAATGTTGATGGTCGTACATGTCATGGTTGCAGCCCTTGTGATGTGGGTACACTTGGACACTATTGAAGTAATGATGAAGCTCTTAAACCTGATGACATGAGCTGAGTTAAGAAGGCTCTTCAAGCCCTATCCCAAATCCTTGAAATATGGAAAGGCTGAAGTTGGCCCAGCTGTAATTTTAAATTCTTAATGATTAAATGCTAAAGACATTATTACATCTTGAGATCGGCTCAAAATAAAATAAAAATCAAGATAAATAAATAAAATTGTTTTTATGACAAGTCGGCTCCACAAAATGTCACAGAAAATGAGTGTAAATAGGAACCAACGCTTCGATTTTGAAGTGTGGATTTCAGATAAGAGACATAGATCTGATTTTCGTGACTGAGGAAATTCGGATGGCAGCAGTCCACTGTGGAAAAACGCAAAAAAACACAGCTCTGATTTTCTTGGACTATTTGAAGACTGAGGCAGCCAAATAGGAGACCAAGATTTTTTTTTCTTTTTATGTTTTTGGAGCTCTGAATTTCGGTGAAATGGTGGGCTGCTACAACAACAGTAAAAAAAAATTATGTTTTGTTATGTGACTGAGGCAGCCACAGTAAAAAAGACCATCATAGGGAGCAAGTTTGAATGTATTATCTCTCTCTGTCCTTGGGTGTGTACAGTAGGAGCATGCATCAAGATTGAAGAAGATTTCATTTTTCTTTTCAACTTTGTATAAGATACAACAGACGTGGAACAACCTTCGTAGTATAGAATAGAAGCATATCCTTCTCTGAATTCGGGTTAATGATTGAAGACTAAGGTAGCTACAAATTGTGAACAAATACATAGCTAGTTTGTGGTCTTGCTGAGGCAAATGCACCTGTACGATCAAGAAAACTAGCAATAGTTTGTTGATCACTGAGGTGAAACTTGTGGTATGAATCAGCCCTGAGTCAACCGCAGTATGAAGTCATGCTTTGATTTCTATGAAAGAAATGTTGCAGCAAGGAGTAGATAAATTTTTCTCAGGTATGAATTAGTCCTAGAAATAGCAGCATCTTTTGGCTTGACAAATAAAGCAGTTCATTATGAACTAATCTGCCAGTACAAATCCAAAGTTGGCATTATCAACATGTTATGAAAACCCTCATATGTTATTTTGAATGTTACATTGTCACTGTGCTAAATCGGACTGTATTTACTTGGGCTGCATATGTATAGAAGCTATCTCAAATCTAATTGATCTGAGATGTATATTGAGATAAGTATTAATCATGAGAATGAGAAGTGTATTGACAGAGTGATGAGCATAGGAAGGTTAATGACCTTAGCAAGTAAATAAGTTTTGGGGCATGATGCAGTCTTGAAGTGAATAGTGACAGAGAGAACTTGTGACTTGACAATGATGTACTTGAGAAAGATCAGACTGACTTGACAAGGATGTACTTGACAAAGACTAGACTGACTTGACAGTGTTATACTTGAAAGTGATCAAATGACTTGGCATGAGGTACATGAGCAGAGGTTGATGATAGTGATGCAAGTTGAGTCTTGCACTTGAGTATTGGACTCCTCACATTTTCTTAATTGGAGCTAAGAAAACCAGGTTGGGTCCTGTTATAAGAGTTGGTGCTCTTCTTATCTGTTGATGCTGATTGTAATCGCGAAGATTGAAGTCTTCCATTGCAAATAAATAAAGTTTACATTACATATATTGTTGTGTCTCTTTATGATGTGATTATTGTGCTTATGGCTCATAGTTGATTATGTTGATATAATTGGTAACATAATGCTTGATAAACTATGATTGATTAATAGAATGTGAAAAAGGTTTAAATCGCTTACACATTGATTCACCCCCCTCTTAGTGTGACCATTGTTTCCAACAGTTTGAAGGCTTGAAAAGCAGGGTTTTGGGCCTAGATTGATCCCTGGGGTGTTAGACTAAGAAGTTCATTGGGGAACATGATATGCGAGACCACCATCTATTTGAGGGTTTCTCTAAGGCATAAACCAGATCTGATTCTAAATTTTCAGGTCTGATTTAAGGTCTCTTCTTCACCCTATTGCACACCCCCCTTACCCTACTATACAAGGTAATCTCATATGGTAAGGTTGAGATTGTTTTGGTTGATTTTTATCAAGTCTTCTGAAGTGTATTAACTGCTGCAATCTTATAACAGCAGTAACATATTGAAGTTGTCTTTCTTGGGATATGTGATAAAGTAACATAACTCCTACCTCTTATGCAGTGTTATTATTGCATTCATATTTTGACTACATAAGGCTGAGAGGTTTCTTGGGAAAGGTGTTTGTGAGTTGTTTAAGAAATTGCAAATATCATTCACGGAAATCTAGGGACTCCCCCTTGACCTTAGGAGTTGACCTAAAGTGTTAAGGAGCTAGGTTGTGGTGACATTGGGCACTAGCTCCTCTCGTCCTTACCACTCATTGCACCATGATCTGTGACCTTAGTTGGGGTGCTATTTTGAGCAATAATAGGATCCATCTCATTTTAGATACCTTCAGTTGATATGCTTGAGTTGGATTTTGTTTTGTTTGTTTGTAGTTTGAAGAAGCATCTTCTTTTAGTGTCTTGTATGACATATGTACAATGGATAGTTGCTTTTGGGAGATAGTAGTGCAGTGATTGTAGTTTAGTGAGCCTAAAGACTTTGGCTAGAGGGGTTAGGGAGGGTGACCTTTATAGGTTACTTCTTGATCTAGTGGCACTTGTAAATTCCAGTGGGCCACTAGAAGAGCCTTCTAGCTTTAAGGAGGCACATGCTTGGCAAGATACCATGGTGACATGTTTATAACCTGTTTATGGATACATTGATACTCCTACAACTTACATAATCGAGATTTCGACACAATGGGAGACTGTGGTAAGAAGATTTGATAAGGATGTAAAATCTTCTAGTTCATAGTATTCACCTTTGGTGCTTGAGGAGAATGTAGAGGTTGTTGTTCAAAAGATTGATTCAAAGACTCAAGATGAATCGGATTTAGAGATTCGAGATGAGTCAAATGCAAAGGGAGTTAAGGTGAGATTGAGTATGGGCATTCCCTCACCTACTCCAAATTGTAAGTAGTCGTGATGGCCTGCTCAAACATTACAGCATGCATGGCGAGATACCACTGAGACAGGTTGTGATCTAGGCAATGAAACATTGAATGTGTCTCAAGTAGATGTGAGATCATTTAGTGCGTAGGGTTCTTCTGTGATCAGGGAAAATGTAGAGATTGTTGATCTAGTGGCTCAATAGCATATAGGAATATGTGTACCTCACAAGAGATATGCTAGTCATATAGCATTGGTTTCTTCCATTTAGAAGACTTCAAATTGTACAGAGGAGAAGAGGTGGGATGATGAGGCTGACTTCACCCATGAGCCTTTCAGTTTTTCAATGGAGAAAAGGTGTGATTCCTGATGGAGGATGTTGCAGAGATGCAATTGATCGGAGTATATACAAAGCCAAGGATTTTGGATTCTCTCAATAGTAATAACAATAATAACCATCTATTTTTAAGGCCACAGCCTAGTAGACACCAATTTGGTGTATCAGACCCCCTTGTTTGTGGGACAAGGCCCCTCCTTCCCGCAACATTCAAAACATATCATAGACTTATATGGTTCTACTTCTGGGTTGGTAATAAACATGAATTAAATCTGCTATATATTGCCCTGACTTTGATGATTTTCTTATGGGAATGTTGGAAGGAATCTTCCCTTTTCTGCCTCTAGGGTTGGATGAAGGTTTTAAATATCTTGGTTTTACTTTGAAGCCTACCAATTATGGTAAAGAGGAATGCAGGTGACTATTGTCTAGAATTGAACAAAGAATTGCTTTTTGGTGCAATAGATGGCTATCTAGAGGTGGGTCGTTAGTTCTAATTAACTTTGTTCGTGAAGCAATCACATTTTTTTGGAATACTTTAATTCACATCCCAAAGGGGATGCTAGAAAAAATAAGGTAGTGTTGCTTCAATTAACTTTGGAAGGGCAGCAGTGAGTTTTTGGGCTCAAATTTGGCTAAACGGAAATGAATTGCAACCCCAAGAAGCAAAGAGATTGGGGACTTGTTATCACATACATTATAGCTGGGATACCATGATGCAACAGATGGATATTTTCTCTTTTTCAAAGCCAAACATATTGATGGGGATACAACATGGATCATTATTACAACATGAGCCATTTAGAGACTTCATCCAGTACCAGATGCAGAGCATTCCCTTGCCATGACTGAGATTTCCTAGTCCATGGAGATGACTTTGGTGATGACATAGTCCATTCAAGCAGAGCAGCAGAGATGGTACACGGTTGACAGACTGGCACTTTGTGTAGAAACATGTGTGGTCGAGCAGGTATACAGGTAGTACTTGGATGTATTTTCTCTCCATTGGTTATTTTAGTAGCTATGACTTGGCATTGATTAGCTTGTTGTGGTACTATTTTGCTTAGATGACTTATATTATGAGTGACTATGCAGTCTTTTATGTAAGTCCTTTATGTATGCTTGTCTTGAACAAACTTAGGTTATCCTGTTCTGTTAGGATCACCTATCACTTTCTCCACCCATCTGTATCTTCCATTTGACATCCACCCAGACTTGAAATTTGACTTGTCAAATTGAGAACACCTTTCCCCCACTTAAGTTTATGATGACAGACCCCATGTTGTTTTTTTGTCTTGGCTCTGAGTCGTGCAACAAAACTTGCCAAAGCCTTGATCCTTTTGGTCCAAGAGAACCCGCTGGTGTTGGTTCCTGAGCATAGGCGAGTTGGGTTTTGAATCCTTGACCTCTCTAGTCGGTTGCCCCCAATGTTTGGTCTTAACTATGGATATTCCCCCTAGTTTCCCGAAGCGTTGTAAGCTAAAATTTGAAGCATTATGTCTACCATCATTACATGCATTATGTTATATGTGCTTTATCTATTGAAATCCAAGCCCATGAATAAAATTGCAAACGGTGTCTTTAGACACACCTAAAGAGGCTATGGAAATGAAATGTGAAAGGCCTAAAAAGCAATGGATAAATAAATGCTAAATCTAAAGATTGTTGGCCATATTTGAAAATGTAATGATTAAATTCCTCACGAAGCCTACGGGTTGGGATGTCAGATGGAGTAAGGGACAACTAATTCTAAGTGTCCCCTAGGATCTCTTCACTACAGTTTCTTATGTACTCACAGCAAGGGTCCTAGAAAAGAACCTCACAGAGCTTGATCTTAGCTTGGATATGAGCAAAGACATTTGTCAAAGTTGAATGGACACTTTTCAAATCAACTCATCCATTTGTGAAACACTCCAATTCCCTAATGTTCTTTGTTTGTCATGAATGCAAGTGGATTCCTACTTCCCATGTCCAAAAGATCACTATGTTAGAGTCAACAAGTCTTCCCCTTCATCTTAAGCCTTCGTTTCATCACTTCACCCATCAAAGCTAATTGTCTAAGTCTTGCAAATGAGCATACTTAAGGGGATTTGTAAAAGTTGAATGGTTACTCTGATTAAAGTCCGATGATTATTTATGTTTGTGTAGCACTGTCATGCTATTAATGTTTTAAGTTTGGATGCTAACATAATCATGTGAGATTTATTCATCTATGATATACTCAAGGTCATCCAGAATGTTGCTCCACCTTCAGTTTGGGTACTTTGACCAAGTCAACCCTGTTGACCAAGTCAAACACGATTCCCAAGGCAATGACTATAAAAATTGATATTGGCTATATTTGTTCCAGACTAAGTCACAGGGTTTGTCGAACCTAATCCTTTGGTGGTCTCTGCTTCAGCTACGAGACACTCGTCTTCATTCGCAACCGCTTTGGACACCATCTTGGCCTCTCAGATTGTCGATTCCTAATCTCCCTGCCCTTATTTCCTCAAAGAAAAGGCATCCTCCATGCCATGCCTTTTCATGCTTTGAGGAGGGCGTTGAATGATTTTGCAGCATTCTAGGGGTTAGATGGGGTATAACGCCCTCCCTCCAACTCACTACAGCCTTTCGTTCGAAGTGATTCGCTTATTTGAGCGTGTTTTGGCACCTGGAGATACAAATACCCCAGGTAGCCGACCTTAGGCTATATTTTATTATTATTTTCTTTTAATTTTAAGTTGACATTTTATAATTTCAAATTGACTTATTTTAAGACATGTAAGCCTGGATATTTTAAAAAGTGAGTGTGAGATCATATAAATAGATCTCCTCACTTTCATTTCAAAAACAGAACTTATGGGATAATACACTATACACTTGTTTTACCCCTGCTAGGGCTCTTTGGATGGATGCACTCCTCTTGAGGAAGTTTTTCTGGGTTAATGCAAGCGTTTCTAGTAATTCTTTGGTTAAGTTCTTTGCTTGGTGATGTCTTGATTTGTTGAATGAACACGAGCACAAAAAGGTCAGGATTCTCATCTTTTTGTTTGAATGATGGTGGATGTGCATGTTCAAGTCTTAGTGGTAGCCCTAGTGTTGCACTTTTTCCTAGGATAGGCCATTACCTTTCATTCTTCTCACCTTAGCAAACTGAAGCATGTCTCCTTGTGAGGGTGCCCTAGGGTTTCTCCTTAGTTTCCCTGGGCTAGTTGCTTGACCTAGGAACTCTTCCTCTCTAGGTTAGCCATCCTCCATAGATGCCCTAGGTTGTGGTAGGGCTTTTTCTAGGGTTAGTTTCCCTTGGTTTTCACACATTCTTTCTTTCAAAAAACTAGTCTAGGGTTAGATAGATTGCATTTGCATGTGTAAATTTGCATTCTCATGGTAAAATTAGGGTTATAATTAGGTCTGCATTTTAATGTCGAAAACCCTAAAAATAAAAATAAAAATATTTTTTTTGCATTTTTTGGCCTCCCTAAAATTTCGGCCTCCTTTCCTAAAAATTTGGCCTAGCCTCTAAAGCCCTAAAAACCCTAAAGTGGAGTTAAAGGGAACCCTAAAAATACAAAAATCTCAAAATTTGCCCTAAAAGGCCCTAAAACAGTCATAATTCTTCCCAAAAAGCCCTAGCCTACCTTTAGGACCCTAACAGACCTTGCCTAACCCTCGCTACCCTCTCCTAAGGCCATTCTCTACCCTCGTTGCTACCCTTTTCTACCACCCTAAACTCGTCCTAACCCTCAAACTTGTCCCTAGGATTTTACCCTACCTTCGTTGGGCTTTCCCTCCCTCTTGGCTACCCTTCACACAACACTAACAGACCTTAGGTCTGCTGCCCTCTGTCATACTTTGTGACAGCCCACTCAACCATCATTTAGGGCTGCCCTTACAGTGGCAGCCCCCCCCTTTTCTCAATCTCCTTTGAACCTACACATCAACGACAAAGGAAAGGTTAGTTCATGTAGGTTTGATATTGGAAAGTGGACTGTTTACACCTTGTATCTTCACACACAAAGTTCGCACACAAATTGGCACTTCAAAGTATGGTCACATTTATATACTAACATTATAATGCTGCTATGAATAATGGTTATGAATTATGACTGATATATATCGCCATTAACTATTAGTTACTAAAATGCCACTATAATGTTGTCCTCGTATACACATTCAACCTCAGATTTGTTAAACTTTATTTGAATTTTTAGGATTTATTTATTTATTTAAATAAATAAATTCAGGATTTATTTATTTAGAGTGAATTTTCAGGAATATCAACCTCCCATTTGTTAAACTTTATTTGAATTTTCAGGATTTATTTATTTAGAGTGGATTTTCAAGATTTGTTAATTCTTCTTTCGATTTAATTATCAATGAACACAAATATGTTAATAATAATTTTATGTGTTCTAATATTTCAATAGAACAGGTTGGAGAAGATGACATGAATCTTAATCGCTCGACTAGATGTTGTTCAAGAAAAGAGATTTAACTTTTTCAAGAAAATGTTGATTAAAGTTTTGATTTACATGAAGGATTATCAACTGATCTTGATCTCAAACCAATTTCTTATGAAATGTTTAAAGGTACATCACCAAATTTTATTAAAAATGATCAGGTAATAAAAGAGAAATCGTTTGAAAGTTTAAATATTAACGATCTTTCTAAGTTGACTCTTTTAATTTCCTCACCTCTAATTCTTAATTTTCTATTTATCCTGATTTATTTTCTGATTTTGATATGCATATGATTCCATCCAAATTACCTAGCTATGACTTCAAAATCATATTTTTATGAGATATCTAACATTGGTGATTCACTTATTAAGCATGAAGTTGAGGGATTGGGACATATTTTAGATCGTCATCTGATACAATCTTTCAAAGAGAAAGAGGGTTCATTGCAAGATAGTTATAGTCAAACAATTTTTGATGAAATTAACAAAACAATTTCTATGGAAACTAAAATTGCTTGTTCATATCAGAATCACTTACAAGTTATATGAGAGATCTAACTTTATTGGTGATAATAAAATCTTTGTCGAAGGGTTTCCTATAATTTGTAATCACTAAAAACTTGCATCGTTTTCAATTGATTAACCTTTAGCTATAGGCCCTCTTAACAAGATTACTTCTTTCGATATTAGGTCAATACCAATTCATTCACCTATTATATCATTTCATGATCCTATTATGTATTTGAAATCAATTCTTCCAATTGTTAGTGTGACTAGTGCTAGTAACTTGATTCTTCAAATTAATTCTCCTAAGATATGTTTGCCACATATGAATTTCATGTTGTTAGACCATACTTTGCATTCTAAGCTTCATGACAGAATTGCAGAGTGGCTTGAAAATTATTATCTTAAGAGATTTCCAGAAACTGGTAAATTTGTCTTATCATATAATAGAATTTCAAATGGTAAGGATGATAGATTTCTTTTTAGTTTTCTTTTATTAACATATCATTTATGGTTACTAACTTACTATTAGGAAAACATGTCATTCTTACAGAATTAGAAATGTTTCGTTGGTTTCACTGGTTCTTTCACTTTACTTAGCTCATGTTGTACATTTGATTGTATATATGTACATATTTAGTTTAGCGGTAGTTTTATATTTAAGTTTGTTTTTCTTATTACAAGTAGTTTGCATAATGTGCAGTTAATAAATGATGTGTTGATTTCGGGATGAGGACGAATTGTCGTTCAAGGGAGTACTCATAATCCTTTTATCTCTTTTAATTATTCATTAGTCATTTCATTTAACGTATTATTAAGACTTGATGATAGATGGTAAAAGGTTTTAGTCATACATAATTTTGCACTCTTCTGAATACAACTCACTCATTCGGTAATTATTTTCATAAAACTGTACAACTTAGAATTTTCCTTTTCATTTTTTTTGTTTATTCAAGTTTACCCATTTGAACTTTATCACAACCTCAAAGAAAGAAGAAATTTTATAATTGAAACATTTTTTGCAATAAAAGTCTCAAAATTCGACATTATGACGACCTTATTAAGTTTTGTATATTTTATCATATATTTTTCCTACGTGCATACTATATCACTATCTCCCTTTTTCTATCTTTCATTTGACCTTTTGATGAAATTATTAAGAATTCAATCCATCGTATTACTATATCATGGTCAATTTAAATATTGGGAGATTGGTCGTCGTCCTTTGGTATGCATATCATCATTTCATGATTTTTACATTATTTTGTATAGCTCGTCTCTTTTCGAACTTCAAGTTTATTTACCTTCTTCGATAGCCAATTGAAGTTTCGATAGATTTTAAATTTTTGCTTACCATTGAAAAAAATGTCATCTTTCTGAATACTTAATTCTTCTTTTCTTTTGGATTGTAATACACAAATTTTTGGTTGAAATTTTGGTTTGATCAGGTCCTATTCTGTATATACGTTTTTGCATGTTTTGATTAAATTAGTGATTTTTATTTTGCATTTTTTTAATTTCAAGTTTGTTTGGTTGATTGGTTTCTATTTTTTTTCTTTGTTTTTAGTTGGCTTAAAGTAAGGGGGTTGTTATCACCAAACTTGTAGTTGCCTCTATGAGGTGGATCCAAAATGGATGGCAGAGGGAAGGGCAACTAAAGAGGTGGAACCAAGATAGCCTTGACACGCCAATCGAGACAATCTTCACTTGATGTTATCTTAGCCCAAGACAACAATGGGGGAAACCCATATCTACTCCCGACAAGAAAGATCAAACCTAAACACCAGATCAAATCAAATGGAGTTAAAGTATGTAAGGTGTAAGGTGGAGTAAACCCTAGATCTATGGATGACATCACAAGGTGAACTAGGGCTTGGATCAGGGGTTCATGAGATGTGAAATTTGATCCAAGTTAGAAACACAAGTGACCTATAAGCATGTTACTAGATCCGGGACCAAGGTACTAGCAAAAGATGAAGATATTCACTGCCTTGGGAAACGTGACCAATGCAGAGAGGGTAAGAATAGGATTGGGGCTATCTAGTACCACGGGATAGACTTGAAAGAAGGTATAACAGTATCAAAGTACCCAAGCCACAAGGAGAAGATTAAATCGCAAGAGGAGGCAACATGAAGGGTAGCGCTAGGGTTTAGAGAACAATGCCTTGGGATTTGGGCCAAATGGAGTCACTTTAGCAAAACGTTTTTGAAGACCCACTTAGGGTTTGACCCAATCTACAAAACCCAGAAATGGTTTGCCTCGAGATCAAGCAGTTTGATCTATAATATTTTTTATTTTTAATATTTAGGGTTTAGAGAACAGTGCCTTGGGATTTGGGCCAAATAGAGTCACTTTAGCAAAATGTTTTTGAAGACCCGCTTAGGGTTTGACCCGATCTACAAAACACAGAAATGGTTTTCCCTAAGATCGAGCGGTTTGATCTATAATATTTTTTTATTTTTTAATATTTAGGGTTTTAACATGAAAATGAAAACATCAATGGATTGAGATCTAGAAAAGAAAAACTAACCTGTAGATCTTACCTGGAAAACCTTGTAGATGCCTTGATGATGATGATCTTGCCATCCCGATCAATTTGAGAAGATTTGATGCAGGCCTCTATGTAAAACGATTTTCCCAAGGAAGACACTGCGCTCTCTCTCCTGCACAACAAACGTCAACCATATCAGATTTGATGCATCAAGAGAAAAGAACAAATGCTACATAGATGAAATCATAGATCGCATTGATACTAATGAAAACCCCCTGATACAAGCACATCCAAGCCAAGCGAGTTGAGGAACCCCTACAATAACGCCCAAGTTGAAGTCGCCCTCCTATAGACAAGACAATGTTTATCAAAAAATATAGATCTTACAAAAATACCCAAATTCTAGGAAGCAATAGATTTTCCAATCACCATCGAAGAACACCAGATGCAAAGGAGATCCAAAAAATTTCCACAAGAATAATATTTCTATTATCCAGATCCAAGAGCCAAAGACCCCTTACAAATGAGAAGCTCTCTCCTTTAAATAGGAATGAGAGAACCAAAATCCTAACCATTTTTCAAATGGGTGGCTAAGATTAAAAGATACAAATGTTCTAATCAACAGTTGAGATGAGCTCAACATACAATACATGGATCAATGAGCTCAACATACAATACATGGATCAATACAATAATATAATATAAAAGTGGACTAAATCACCCTAGGAGAGGGGATCCCACTAAACAAAAAATAAATGAAGCACATGGTGGGTCCAGGGAGTGTTAACTAACTCCCTTTGGGTGTCTCCATGGCACAATAAAAATAATATAATTTTTAAATTGTGAAATTGTGCCTCCTTGAGGAAATCGTGAGCCTCCAAAAGCTCCAGAAAATAATAAAATATGCCCGAACAATGGATGTGGGCCCACCCAAGTGCTGCAACTGTTGGAGGAGTGGAAGACATCACACTCATCATCAGAACTCATCCCATGCCATTTCCTTACCTCAGTAGCCCAAATCAAATTCTTTAGTAGCCATTTTAATTATTTTGTATCTGCCTCAAGAGACATGATATGCCAAAAACAGCCTCCTAGGGTGCCTGCGTTATTCAACTGATCCCACCAGGCTCTTTGGGAGGGGGGTAGTATGGTACAAACAAATGGTTGGACACCCCATCCCTCATACAGCACCCTAGGAGATCCAAGAAAATCATCTCCCTTCTCAAACAGGCCATCCAGTATGGCAAAACTGCACTAGAAAGGTACAATGAACTAAATCATCTCTGCAAGTGCCCGGAACTAAAAACAAGCTGTCTCATTGGACTCGAGGAGTCCAAATCAATCTAAGGTGTATACTCATACACCCTATAGGTCTCTGCATGATCATCTACAACATCCAATATACCAAGATAAACAAAATAATAATATGTAAATGACCAGATAACCAATAATATAACTCAGGCTGACATCCATCTGCGGCAAGTATTCAAAGGTTAAGTCATGCTCTACAAATCATTCAAGTAACAATTATAACAATTAGCGGTCATTCATTGGCGATCTATCAACCAAATGTATAGGGTTTCATTTATTTATTACAACTCAGACCAGACTTTCAAGACTATACTCACTTCATAGTTGTAATCAATTTGCTAGTGAAGGGTGAAGGCTAAAGTTCATAGGGCTAGGCCAAAGGATGACGACCAATTTGACATTGTGACACTTCGGATATGGAAAGAGAATACTCACTTCGGATATGTGAGACACTGACAACAACACAGGGGATGCCAGTATCTCACAAATGGGTAAGTTACGTTCAAAGGTGCATATTCACCTTGACAAATGCTCACAATCCAAATCAAATACAAGTAAGGCCAGCAATCTTCAAATAGAACTTTTATGAATCATTTCTTTTTGGGCCTTTGATTTTCCATAGCCTTGGTCCACGTATTTATTATACGGACTTTTATTATTTTAGGCTTTATGCATTCATGTAGGTTGAAAAACACTTCTTTTCATGAATGTTTTAAGATATTCATTTCAATATATTTCAAAGCCAATTTCATTAGGCTAGCCTTGCATTCACGTATGTTTAAAAACACTACTTTTCATGAATGGGCTTTTTTCATAAGATATTCGTTTCATTTCCAAATACATTGTATTGATGGCAGCGCTACTTGTTTCAGGTTAGCCAACACAACCTAGGCAACTCGAAGCCAAGACACAAATAAACAGGGAGGCTTGTCCAACAAAGGCTCTAGTGGGGAAAGGTCCTCCATGCCACAAGTCAAGTAGTAGGTTGGGTTGAAAACATAACTGGAAGGTAATCGATGGGTGGAGATAGTGAATAATGAAACCAACACTAGCAAGCCAAAGTATGGTGGGAATGACTACCTCTATTCTCCCTAAGGAGGGTAAAACCAATGAGTAAAGATCAAGAACTTCCAAGTCTAAAGAGGGACATCAATACATAATACAGATACATCCAAGTCCACATATTTATATGACCGCCAGATCATGACACTAAATGCTAATACATGTCACAAAAATGAGTATAAGAGCAATGATAACCATAACACAAGATAATATAAGCCGAGTCATAAACATGTAAATAATCCATCTGAACCAACATCTGTCCAATGAGCAAACACTAATACAAATATGGGCACTACAAACTGCTCTGCAAATGGCTAAATAACTACATCAGTCCTCAGATCTGAGTGTCCTGAGACTCAATCATGGCATGGGAGAGTACTATAGTTCATCAAACAAAATAATGATCCATTATAAATGCTCATCTCAACAGCTCATATGTAAGGTAGCTGGCTGAAAAATGTACTGGAATCTAAAAAATAGAATATCGTCGCCCGACTATTATATATGTGATAACAAGGGTATTTTAAATAAATAATATTGTAATGACACATTGTTGGGTGTAGATATGTTTCTCTACTGATAAACCTGATATCTTTTAAAAGGGACTGTTGTAAGAGGCTTCTTGCTATATCAAATATTCTTACTGTGACGAAATCACTCCTACCCTTGAAACATTTCTTATGAACTTAGCCAATCAGTCAGTTGAATTCTTGATTATTATTCTTGGATTTTATTTTGAGAATGATATCATTAGCTAGGCAAGTTAGCCTACCAAGAAGTTTTTCTCTCAAAAACTTTTCAATCAGTTGCATTAGCCATCATTGGGCCTTCCATGCTATTTATGGAGTTTTATCTTGGTTATTTTTCTCATCCATTAGAGTGAATTTGTTAGTAAATAAATAAATAAAAACTTTGGTTGAAGAATAGATTATTTGAATTTTCAGGATTTTTTGACAATATATGATTTTAAGGTTTTTCACCAAGGTAAAAGAGGACACTCTTAGAGATTTGTGGATAAAACCACTAGGGCGAAATTGTAGGGTGGACCATAATTACAAACTCGCAACTATTTTTGGAGTTGTGAATTTATTTAGAATTTTAGGGTTTTTTAGAAATTTTAGATTTTTGGGGTTTTGA
The DNA here is from genome assembly GCA_001517045.1 of Pseudotsuga menziesii. Lineage (NCBI taxonomy): Eukaryota > Viridiplantae > Streptophyta > Pinopsida > Pinales > Pinaceae > Pseudotsuga > Pseudotsuga menziesii. Next base: position 1,361,965 of record LPNX011014149.1, read on the forward strand.
TGCATAAAATTGCAGCCAAAATAAAGACAAGTAAATTGTTAAAAAAATGAGTAATTTTAAAGGCAAGGGGATATGATTTTTGTCTCAATCCCTAGGGCACTGAGAGACCAATGATCAATGTCCCTATCTTAAAATGTCTTTCAACACTTGCAAGCTAGGGCATCAACTAGCAACCTCTAGGATTCGGTATGAAAGCCTAACTAGGGCAAATGAAGAAGTCCAAGGCCCTAATAAGCAATAGAGAATTCCTTGGGAGGACGTTATCTTCATACAAAGTTGACAGAATGTTGACAAAAATCCCTAACAATTCAGAAAAACGCACCATAAAAGCACCATTTAAACTAGCTAGGAGCATAACTTACCAACATCCAACAAACAGTGAGCAAAGAAAAGCCTTTAGGTCACACTTGTGCATGAGTTCTTCCAACTAGTCTAGCATCAACCTCTAACATGTGCTAGATCAAGCCCTAAACATTCCATCATTCACCTTCGATGAAGAAAGAGCATTCCAAGAGAAGTGTGCATCACATTAAAGCCTCATAAAGTAAGAGAAAACGAGTAAAGATCATATTTTAACCCTTGTCTTATGATTTTATAATACGCTGAGGTGATCTATTTATATAATTTCATCGTCAAGCTTTTAGTTTTTGAGCCTACAAATCAACATTAAATTAGAATATTTTTAGGGTAACTTCCCCAAAAATTGGGGACTAAGCCCTAAAATAGACAAAATAGCAAATAAGTCTAAAATAAGGATTCACTTGATGAAATAGTGAGCCAAAGCGAGAGGTCATGCCCCAACTAATCCCAAAATGATGTTTATCCCTCAACGCAACCCTTACCAAGTTTGTAGGATCAACTGTGGAAGGATGGCATCATAGGCCAGAGAGCTAGAGGAGGGGTTTCTTTGTGCTAAAAAGAGGTCCAAGTAGGTGAAGGAGGTGTGCTAAATAGGGGACAACAGCCCTTTACAAAACGTAATCACCTCTTCATAACAAAAACCAAGGTGGTCATGTTCCCTGGTGGGTCACCCCTAGAAGCCCCAGACACCAACCCATGGGCTTAATGTCCTGCATGGTGGGGGCATCCACACACTGAAGGGGCAATCAGTTGTGCCACAAACCCAAGTACTCCTAAGAGAAAAACCAAGGGGGCCTCCCATGACCAATCCAAAGGGACAACAACCCCTAATCCAAATATCCATACAATATAACCCACTTTATCCTTCACAATAAAAAAAATTAGACCCCTTGCTCTAGATTTGGCCCTGTTGGAACATTGCAATACTCTGAGGCATAATGCCGTGGATAAGAGATCAAGTTTGTGTGTTTCAGAAAGACATTGGCCGGACCAGTTTGTGGTCTCACCAATTGAGATTGATGGTAGATATGGAGCATTTTGACTAAACAACAATTTTAGCAAAATGAAGTTGTGGACTTCGAAGCTCTTATCACAACATTAGCTTAGAAAGGCCCTCCTCAAAACCCTGAAAACTCTAGCTTTGTGAAGAAGGCCTCAGAAATCCCAACAGTAAAAATTTCAATATTTTCTCCAAGGTGTAAAGCCCTCTTATTTGCAGGAAAAAAATTGATAGGAAAGTTGATGTGCCAATGCTCGAGTCATATGACCATTGAGCTTTGGTTGGAAGAGGTTTGGCAACCCTTGATGAAGGGATCACTCAAATTCTTGCAAGCAATGAGATACACCACTTACTCTTCTAGCTTAAGGAAGAGCAAGATTGAAAATTTTTAAGAACCCCAAATCGGTTTTAGGTTCAGTTTAGCATATGGTTCAATGCCCAAACCCCATCATTGCATGTGCATTAAAAAAAAAAATTAAAAATTACTAAAAACATAAAACACATGAGATTTATTTTCTTCATTTTGAATTCAGAAAATTATAGCAGCCCTAAACTCTTACTCATAAAGTTTAAAACCAACCCCACACATAAAATTCAAACACTCAGATTTCTGGTCGAATTGACCCAGGAAAAACCCCAAAGGGAAAACCTATATGAGAGAGAAATTTTATTAATTCTTCAGGCAAAAATCAAATCTGAACAACAGTACTTATCTCCCTGATAACACCTCGAAAATCGTGCCAAAACTTCACTGTACAGCTGCCTCAATTTTTGTGTTGTATGACCTCGATTTTTGTGTTGTTTTCCTGCCTCGAAAAGCATGTCATGTTGCCTCGAAATCTGTGTTGTACAGACATCATTAAATGTTGTACCTTCACCTCGAAAATCGTGTTGTACAAAACTGTACAGCCTATTGTACAAATTACCTCAAAACTGTGTTGTACGGAACTGTACGGTACAATCTCAAAATTCGTGCCTGCTGCAAATTTGTCATGGGAATCATGCCCATATTTTTCCTCTTCTTGTTTTCGGAATATTTGTAGAAATTCTTTCTCTCTCTCTCTCTCTCTCTCTCTCTCAAATTTTAGAAATGAAATTTCTCCAAACCCTTGTTTCTTCTCATGCTCCTACTCTCAAAATTCTCTCTTGTGAACGTGAACAATTATCTCTCTTTGCCTTTTCCAAGCCCTTTTTGTTTGAGTAACTTCCACCTTGAGATCAATGGCTTAGATTAAAATCCAACTAAATGAGATCAAGGGCCCATCTCATTTCCTCATTAAAAAATCACTTTTTAATTAATAAATGAGAATTTAATGCACACCCTCATTATTACTCATAAAGTCACTTTTAAAATATAAACTCAAACATTCATTAAAAATGTCACTTTATCATAAAGTCATTCTCACCTTTTAATTTGGCTAGGGACCACATTTTAAAGTGTCCTTGTCCACCCCAAGGCATGAGTGGACAAGCACTTCCTTGGTAAAAGTTCAACACTCCCTCTTACCGAGGAAGGTGTCTTTCACCACTCCCATCTTGTCTCTAAAACGTATATGTTTTCCTCTTCCCAAAGACTTTGAGAGAATATCTCCCACTTGCTCATCTGTAGAAATGTATTGTAACTCAACAGCTCCTCTCTGGACATAATCTCTAATGAAGTGGTGTATGATCTCAATGTTCTTTGACCTATCATGAAACACTGGATTCTCAGAGAGCCTGATGCAACTCTGATTGTCACAGTGAATGTTAGTAGGCCTCAGCTCCTAACCAAATAAATCAACCATGAACTTGCGAAGCCACAATACCTCGCAACTAGCCTGACTGACTGCCATGTACTCGGCCTCTGTAGAACTCAAAGCAACGAACTTTTGCTTCCTACTGAACCATGACACAACTACCAAGCCCAACCTGAAACAATCGAAAGTACTCTTCCGGTCCGAAGCATTGCCTACCCAATCTAAATTCGTGAAGCCAACCAAGTCCACTCCACCTGACCTCTTGTAATCCAGACCATAATCTACAGTCCCGGCAAGATATCTCAAAATATGTTTTGCGGTTGTCCAGTGCGCTCTCCAGGGCTCCACCATGAATTGAATGAGTGTTCACCGTAAAACTCATATTTGGTCTAGTGTTGACCAAATGCATCAACGAACCAATAAGTTGACGAAACAAAGTAGGATCCACCAACTCTCCCTGAGAAGCATGAAGATTCTTCCAGTTGGTGATCATGGGTGTGGACATGGGTCTCAAATCCTCCATCTGAAATATCCTTAGAACATCTGCAGCATATTTTCCTTGCCCCAAGAAAACATGTCCGTCCTCTTGCCACACCTCCATGCCTAAATAGTAGTGCATCAACCCAAGGTTCATCTCAAACTTCCAAGCAAGATCTTTCTTGCATGCATCAATCAGGTGCCCCCCCTTCTGTAATGAACAAGTCATCAACATACAGCGGAAGAATGAGCGAAACACCTCCAACCACAATGTAGTAAAGGTTGGGATCCACCTCACTCTTCTGAAACCCAATCGAAAGCAAATAAGAATCAATCCTCGAGTACCAAGCCCGAGGAGCTTGCTTCATACCATACAATGCCTTTTTTAGCCTACAAACATGAGAATCTCTCTCATAAATCTCAAATCCTTGTGGTTTCTCTAGATATACCTCCTCTTGTAGAAGACCGTTGAGAAAAGCGGTCTTCACATCCATCTGATGGATCCTCCAACTAATCTCTGCCACAATGGAGACCACTGCTCTGATCAAAGAAAATCTAGCAATCGGTGCAAAGGTCTTATCATAATCAACTCCCTCTATCTATGAGAAACCTAGTGCAAAAAACAGAGCTTTGTACTTCTCGATGTTGTCATTTGCAACATGATTGATTTTATAGAGCCACTTGGAAGTCATAATTGACTTACCCTTTGGTCTAGGAACCACCTCCCACACACCATTCTTCATGATGGAATTGTACTCTTCCATCATGGCATCTCTCCAAACCTAATGTACTGAAGCCTCCTCATAAGTAGTAGGCTCGGACTCACGCAAGCAAGTCACCTGTTCCATGTAGCTAGAAAATCTCTAAGGTACCTTGCTCTCTCTGACCTCTCTCTTGGGTGGCCCCACAGACTCCTTTGCTTCCTTCACAAGCTCCCTAAGCCAACTTGGCTTTCTCTTTCTGAAAGTAGCATCCTGTGGCAGATCCTCCTCTATATCCTCATCAAACATATGTCTCTCTAAAGAAGTACCTACGGTCTGATATCTTGTACCTGCTAAACCTAAACCTGAACCATGTGTATCTGAATCACATGAAGGTGAAACCTATGAACTTGTGATCCGTGAACCTGTACCTGTACCAGAAGTCCATGTAGCATGAGTCCCTAAAACTGATGTACATGTAACCTGTGACCCTATGTCGTGACTCGTTGAACTCTGAGATGATGTCACCTATGGAGTAACCTGCTGCTCCTCTATCTCAGAATCTCGAGATCTCTTGAAGGCTTGCTCCTCCTCAAATCTCACCTTCCTTCTCACTACAATTTTCCTCTGTGTAGGAAGGTATATATGATAAGCCTTCGAGACCTCATCATATCCAATAAAAATACCTCTCTCTCCAGTAGCCTCCAACATTGTCCTTTATCTCAAAAGGGACATATGAGTATGTAAGGCATCCGAAGATGCGGAAATGGCCCATCTCAGGCATCTTCCTGGCGAACATCTCCTCAAGAGTTTTGCACAATGCAGACTCTTGTTCTGCACAAAAACAGTTGTACTACAGGCCTCTGCCCATAGAAAGAAAGGAAGACTCTGATCATGCAGCACGGCTCTAGCTACACCCACGATCGCATGATTCTTCCTTTCAGCCACTCCATTCTGTTGTGGAGTGCAAGGAACGGTCAACTTCCTCCTGATACCCTCATGTCTACAAAACTCACCGAAAGCATGAGAAGTATACTCACCCCCATTGTCTGATCTGAGTACCTTGATCTTCTTTCTTGTTTGGTTCTCCACAAGAGCTTTGAACTCTTGGAACCGAAGCAAGACCTCCTCTGACTTCTTGCTTCTCAGAAAGTAGATCCAGGCCTTCCTGGAAAAGTCATCAATAAAAGTAATGTAATACTCAAAACCTGTCAATGAGGCAGAAGACATAGGACCACATAAATCTGAATGAATCAACTCCAACACTCCCTCTAATATGTTGTCACTGCTCGGAAAAACAGTCTAGTTGTACTTTCCCAAAGCACACCCTCTGCATACACCACTTTGCTCAGTAGTGAAATCTGGCAAATCTGTGGTCATGTCTCTCAACATCCTCAAAGTTGAATGATGAAGGTGGGCCATCGTCCTGTGCCATAACTCACACAACTCATTGCTGCTCTGAGTGTGTGCTCATGCATGATGTGGCTGGAAGAGAAGCTTGCACAATTTCCCGCATTTGACTCTATTCACATATGAAGCAGATGGACCCTCTGCTTTGCGAAAGATGTAAACTTTCCCATCTAAGACATATACCCCAAGGCCTCTGCCTTCAATCGTGGAAAATGACACAAGGTTCATTTTCATCCCACGGACGTACAAGACATCCCTCAATACCATGGGCTCCATGGACTCCCTGTCAAAGCAGATTGTCCCACGCCCAACTGCTCTCACCATTGTATCATCACCCAATACAACCTCCAACTCCAAGCCTTTCTCTCAAATCTCGGTGAACATGTCTCGATCAGCTTTCATGTGACTCGAAGCTCCATTATCAATGTACCAAGTGGAGGAAGTAGTGGAAGCACTCAGTGAATGCCCAACAATCATGGAATGCTCCATGTGATCCTCAAAGTCCTTGCTAGTGATGGATGATGCTCTCTCTACACAACCACAAGCAAAGAGAGAAAACTCTCTCTCAAATCGAGCAGCATACTCATCAATCTCTGCTAAAGTTGTTGTCTATTGTTTCTTCTTCTTGTTTGGGCATTGTCCAGCATAATGCCCAAACTTCTGACAAGCAAAGCATTTCACTTTTCTCATGCCCTTCTTCTCTCCATCCTACTACTTGGTTCCACCCTTGGAACCCTTCTTGAACTTCTTCATCTTCCCCTTTGCTACTAATGCCACATTCTCTTCATCATCCTTGCTGTGAGATGTACTGCCCTATACATATCCCCTACAGGTCTCCTCCTGTATGAAATCATCCCAAAGACGATCCCATGAAGGCATGTGCTCACGAGCAACCACTGACTCCACAAATACAGCCCAAGGCTTCGTCACACTATTCAAGACTACACACACCAACTCAGCACTCTCTATCACCTCCCCAATAGCTCCAAGCTCATCACAAACATGTGTAATCCTGGTGAGGTAAGTAGTCATATTCTCACCCGTGTTCATGCGAATGCTTTTTAACTTCTCCCTTAATACCATTTTCTTATTTTCATTGGAACTTTGGTAAAGGTTAGTTAAAGCAGTGCACATATGATGGACATGATCTTTACCTGATATGTGCAGAATGACATGATCATTTATTGCATCAAGAAGGATTCTTTTGGCCTTTATATCTCTCTTGTCAAAAGTAGCTTTAGCTCTAGCATCTACGGGAACAGTGATTGGGATGACTATAGTGTTGTTCATTATATCTCATAATTCACTATAATGTAAAATCAACACTATTCTAGCCTTCCATGGACTGAAATTTACAACCCTATCTAACATGTCTTCTATTCTAAGACCAGTAGCTATCACTACAAGAAAGTTCAATAGCCTGTTCTTTTTCAACCACATTGTTTTCCCTTATTTCTCCAAGTCTAAAATTTATTTCTGTGTGCAATTTTCAGCCTTCAATAACGCTCTTATACCATGAAAAATTTTAAGAACCCCAACTTGTTTCAATTTCATATTAGCATATGGTTTAATGCCAAAACCCCATCATTGCATGTGCATTAAAAAAAATTACTAAAAACATAAAACACATGAGATTTATTTTCTTCTTTTTGAAATCAGAAAATTATATCAGCCCTAAACTCTTCCTCAAAAATTTAAAACCAGCCACACACATGAAATTTAAACACTCAGATTTTTTGTCAAATTGACCTAGGAAAAACCCCGAAGGGAAAACCTAAATAAGAGAGAAATTTTATTAATTCTTCGGGCAAAAATCAAATCTGAACAACAGTACTTATCTCCCTGCTAACACCTCAAAAATCGTGCCAAAACTTCATTGTATGGATGCCTCGATTTTCGTGTTGTATGGCCTCCCACGTGCAGTTGTATGACTTCAATTGCTGTGATGTTTTCTGCCTCAAAAAGCATGCCCTGCTGCCTCAAAATCTGTTGTACAGACAACATTAAATGTTGTACCTTCACCTCGAAAATCATGTTGTACGGAACTGTACTACATGTTGTACAGATTACCTCGAAAATTGTGCTGGTGTACGAAACTGTACAGTAAAGTCTCAAAATTTGTGCCTACTGCAAATTTGTCTTGGGAATCATGCCCAAATTTTTCCTCTTCTTGTCTTTGGAATATTTGCAGAAATTAACTCTCTCTCTCTCTCTCTCTCTCTCTCTCGCTCTCTCTCGCTCTCAAATTTCAGGAATGAAATCTCTCCAAACCCTTGGTTCTTCTCATGCTCCTCTTTTCAAAATTCTCTCTTGTAAAAGTGAACAATGATCTCTCTTTGCCTTTTCCAAGCCCTTTTTGTTTGAGTAACTTCCACCTTGAGATCAATGGCCTAGATTAAAAGCCAACTAAATGAGATCAAGGGCCCATCTCATTTCCTCATTAAAAAATCACTTTTTTATTAATAAATGAGAGTTTAATGCACACCCTCATTAATACTTGTAAAGTCACTTTTAAAATATAAACTCAAACATTCATTAAAAAGGTCACTTTATCATAAAGTCATTCTTACCTTCTAATTTGGCTAGGAACCACATTTTAAAGTGTCCTTGTCCACCCCAAAGCATGAGTGGACAAACACTACCTTGGTCATTTTCCAGATTGGGGCCTTATTTCTGGGCACAAAGGGGCTATATTTGAATTAGTGAACTCTTGATAACCTGCAGGAAGTAATCCCCAAAGAAAACCCAGTTTGGGTCCATCTATCTCACCTTCCATTGATATTTTTGGATGATCCGATCTTCCAACTCTTTGGTAATGGGATATGGATTCTTAGATAGACAATCCCAAAAGTTTGCCAATATTCTTGTGCAAGAATCTACACAGAAGTAGACTTCACGAAAGGGATTCCGAAGGCATTCGAGTTGAACCTAGATAGTTAATGCCACATTTAAGAGTTGGCCTATGTAGCACGGGAACCGCTCCCAGGTTTTAGGAAACTCGTTCCCGAAGTTCCGACATTCCAGGGAACTTTCCCAATCTAGTGGGAACCGTTCCGGATGGTTGGGAACTTATTGGGAACTTTTACCCTCTAAAATCGGGAACTTGAGGACTTTTTTTGTGCATTTCCTTCATCTAGAACTTCCAGCATTCATGATCGCCATGTTGGTTGTTAACAACATTCCTATTTTCTTTCAACCATACATAAACATGGTTGACTCAGAATCTTTTCTCTAGAAAACTAAGTTGCAATAAAAGTATTTTTCATGTTACCTTCTTGACTTGGTGCACTGATCTCTGTCTACCACTTGTGCTAGAGTATTCACTCGTCCCTACGCTGAATTGCAGTTACCACTAATTAATAATAAATGTAAGTCTATTTTTTACTTTTTATATATTATTAAATAAAAGAAAATAAATTTATTATTTTACTATTTACTTTATGAATAAAAAGTAAACTTTTAACTAATTGGAAATGGTTTTAGATCTTACTTTAAAACTAAACTCATATATTACATTTAAATAAAAAATATCTTGATTTTTTTTTATAATAATTTAAATTTGAATATTTATACACTTTTGCACATATCCTGGCATGGAATATTGGAATTATAATATTCTAATACATTTTAATCATATTTGACACAACTAAAAACATACTCTATACATATAGTCACGCTAAGAGGTTTTAGTTACAACCGTAATACAAGGGATAAGTTAAATCATCCGATTTGTGTAAATGCTTCTTTTCTTCTCTATGATCCATATCTTCTCATGTTCTTTTAATTATTTTTTTTAATATTTTTCATATTTTTTTAATATATATTGTTGGCGTTCCCAACCTGTCATTTCCTGCAAATTTGGGGGAAACTTCTAGACGTATTTGATACTCGTACCCAGGTTCCCTACGTTCCCGCGTTCCAGAAACTTGTGCAACATAGGAGTTGGCCTATGAACAACTCCCCTTCAAATTTAATTACAAATATATGCCATGAGTTTAATAACTTTGGTAGAGATTGCAGCGAAGGGGTTGTTCCTCTGCCCATGCAAGAACAGCATCACGCCACAAGAACAAATCATCAACTTTTCCTTCAACCAGAGTCCCAATCAATCAATTTGAGGTTCTTTCCAAGGTCAAATATCAAGAAGAACCAGTAGTAAAGGTAATCTACATAACAGAACCAGAGGAAGAAAAAAGGTGCTCAACTGGGGAGCCTGCAAGAATGTCACAAGGTTCGGGTTTGTGTTCAGGTTCGGCGACCTTCAGGTTCGATTCGGGTTCGAATTTTTCGATGAGGTTCGGATGGGGTTCGACATAGGTTCGTCTATATTCATTTTTCAAAAAATATATATATATATATATATTTGAAAAATGTATATAGACGAATTACTAAGCTCGAGTCGTTCAAACTTCAACTCTTGTTCACCAAGCCGCCAACAGAGTATACCGAGGCATTCAACTCGTTCATTGGAGGGTCGAGGCATTCACCTCATTCATTGGAGGGCTCAACTTTCAAGTCGCAAGCAAACGAACCTAAAGTGTGTATATATATATTATATTATATAATATATATATAATTCTTGGCCTTCCCCTGTCCCGCTGCAGACTCCTTAGACCCCATGGACCATTTTTTGTCCTTTGATGTTTCCTTGATCATCCCTAAAAACATATGAAAAATGATACACGCGATTTTTAAACCTATAAGCCCGTATATACGCGGGTTTGACCACTAAAACCGCGTACATCGGGATGTGTGCATAATCCAAATCCTTTTGGAGTTTTCCTTGACATGGATCCGACTCATTTGACTCTTGGCCTTCCCCTGTCCCGCACGGCATCCTTCCTTCCCTTAGTCATAACTGAGTAGCACCGAAGATATTTCCAGGAATGTATTCGTATCTGGGGGCTCTTTCGAGAGTTTCGGGCTTTGCTACCCTGCCCATACGGTCAATCCCGCCTGCGACTGTCCACCTGAGCATTGATTATATTGAGGTGACCTTAGTGGCCTTACCTAGGATATCGAGGGGGTACTTTGCAGGGGTTATTCTGCAGGTGTCTCGGCCAGGTCAGGGTCGGATAGCACAGTCGCTTTACGCGTTGAAGCTGAGGGCCACAATAATTGGTTACGTACCTCCGCTTGTTGTGTATGGGAGTCTCAAGCCTCTCCTAGGCGAGACATACCTGCTTCATTCGGGAGCTCATTTATTCGGGTGCTACTCAGGGGAATTTCTCTTCGTAACAGAATTATATTATATAATATATATATATAAATATATATATATATATACACACTTTAGGTTCGTTTGCTTGCGACTTGAAAGTTGAGCCCTCCAATGAACGAGGTGAATGCCTCGACCCTCCAATGAACGAGTTGAATGCCTCGGTATACTCTGTTGGCGGCTTGGTGAACAAGACTTGAAGTTTGAACGACTTGAGCTTAGTAAGCAGATGCCCGGACTCACCACTAACCCGACGGGTCGAGCTTAGTAGCCAGACTCGTAGGGTTCTTTCCACTCGGGAGTTGGAAAGGTGCAGTTGCAACCTACAGGCTTGAAGCTCGGGAGGTTAGTGTCAAGTAACTTGTAGTCGAGGCTTGCAGCTCGAGAGCATCGAGAGCATACAGTCGAGTCACTTGTCGATGTTGACGCTGGCAGGAGAGATATAACCCTACTCCGTCAAAACCATGGAGAAAAACCCTGCTCGATATGTAAACCCATGCCTTTTTTTTGCTTTGGGGTTCGTTTTTATTAGGTTCGGCGAACCTGATAACCGAACCTCAACGAACTGGTTCACGTTTCAAGTTCGGAATGAGGTTCGGCGAACCTCAACGAATTTTTTAAATTTTTTTAGGTTCGCCAAATTCCGAACCTGAAGGTTCGGGTTCGGCGAACCCTGAGACATAGCCTGCAACAGGGATGATTGAAGAGAAACACAAAGAACTTCTACAGGGAGAGGAAAAGAATAACCCAGCACAGGAGGATCCTACCCCATGTACTTCTATGTACATTGGGGCTCTTGAATAATGACTTAGTCTACTGCCATCATCCCACGGAAAGAAATCGAGGAAAGAAACTCGAGAACAACAAGCCAAGCACAATAAATCAATGGGATCGCAGTTGTCTTTGGCCAAATTTGGCTAATCCCTGCAGCAATCTTCCTCAAAGAAAGATGCTATTTTTATGCTAATTGTTAGGGAACCAAATCGTTAAACAGTATAGTAGCCATTCAATTAGCCAAAACAAGAAAATAGAGAGAAGGGAAGTCCAATCTCCTCCTTATGTTGTAGGTTCTATGGAGATTGGATCATTGTGTGGAAAGTAGCCTGCCTCACTTTTTGTATATCCTCAAGCTATGTGAGTTAGACCACAGCTCTTTTTATTAATACAAACATATCCATTACTGTTTTAAAAAAATTAGAAAGGTTTTATATCAAACAGAAAAAAATACAGATAGAAATATTCATTTTGAAAACAAGATGACAAAATTGAAGAAAGATGATCACTTCAAGTAAATGCAGTTATCAACATCCATACTTGAAAATTCCTAAAAATGATCAAACATTCAAAATAGCCTATTTGAAATTTTCTACTCTACAATTAGAAAAGTTCAAAACTTCATCATGCATTTCAACATTTATTTACTGATAATAATGCTAGTCAGTATCCATTCGATGCAAATAATGTGCAGTCTTGCACCATGTCAAGATCCTAAAACTAAGCTACCATGATCAATTTCTCTACTTTTGGAACACTCAAAGCCTAGGACAGAATGTATGTCTTTGTCACTTGGCCATATTCACAGAGTTCATAATATTCAGTCTGTGTTTCCATCATAATCCAATAAGCATTAAACTAACAGTACCACACAGCACAAGATAGGAAACAAAGCTTTTGTTTTGTTTGCCCCAAGCAGTTTACACTTGATAAATGAATACATACTGAGTACAATTTGGCCACCTGTGGGATGAAGTAGTCACCCATTGTGAAACTGGAATGCCCAATGAATTTGTAGAATGAAAGAGGCAAATACAAAATCTATTGACAGAAAAGATCTTACCTTTACATGATGCAAAACCTATTTACTCAAAAAAAAAGAAAACTTTGCAAGCATACTAATCACAAAAAATTGAGGGAGACTAATCTAGCTACACTAATCTCCAGCATTCTCACTGTCAAACAATTCCTCTACTACAGTTGTACATCTCCAATTACTCCCTGATAATGTAATGGTCCTGACTCTTCTCAACCATCAATCTTCTTAATATATTTGATCCAATCATCCATTACTTTGAAGTCTTGGATGTTCACTTCTTAAGAAACCATCTACAACTCAAAAAAAAGATTATCCAAACTTCCACACTCACACATGTATGATGGTAGATATTTCTTGATGGGGCTATAGGCTATGAGTAGTTCCACAAGGATCAAGTCTAGCCATTTAGTATTTTCCTAAATGTGGTCCCTTACAAACTTGTCAATGGAAAACATTGAGGTTTCAAGTCAAACAAAAATATATGGCATACAGACTGATAGCTGGTAAAAAGAACAATTTGAGTCTTAACGGTAGCTAGCCTTGATATCATCAGCTACAGAAGAGAGTAAAGGTTGAGAATCATACCAGCCCAGAGGACAGTTGCCTTGCTACCATCAAAGCAATTTTCTCCAGCTACATCTCGGCAAGTGATACTCAAGATCATCCTGATTGCCTCCTTTGTGTTATTACGAACGAGGATCTCCAAAGGTGTCAAGTCATGAGCTAATATAGAACCCTTTGGTTGACCTTTTCCAGGAAAATCAGAATGATGACCGGTCTCAGTTATGTGGGTGTTTAAATTAGCTTCCTGTAATGTGTCAATGATGCCATTTGAAGAATGATTCCTTCCAAGCCTAAAACCAAAAGTTAATGGATCTGGCAACAAAACATCCATAACAGATGTCTGCAATGCCTCTTGAACTGCATCTTTGATGTTCATCTCTCCAAAACTGTTCCTTCCAGACTGCCATTTTACTTGTATTCTAGAAGTCAAATCTTTAATAGCTGCATTTAATTCAGCCTTTGTTTGTTTCTCTGCATTGCTTGAAATTTTAACCACGAAACCTTCCTTCCCTTTGGTTTCCATCCCAAAAAAAGATTTATCAAGAACAGGTAGTTTGAAATGCTCCAGTGGTATCAAAACCCTGGCTGCATAATCCCTATCAATTCTTGTGGTTGGATAAAGGCAATCCACTGCTTGTCCATCTTTTACTGTCTCTTTATTTTCATCTTCTCTTTTGTTTCCCTGGATGCAGACCGTTATCTCAAACATGACTTCTGTTGGATTCCGGAACTCAAGTTCAAGAAGACGCAGTCCCCAGCTTCCTCTGTATGGATCAATTTTAACTAAGCTATCAGCATTATTCTCTGTTGGTGTGCCCCCATCCACGATATATTGACCTGCAGCACTTGGCGCTGGAAGGGTTCTATTGATCTCTGCTGGAATTTCCATTGAAAGCAAGCGAGCCTGCACCAGGCATAGTCCCTGCAGGACACGAACCTGTAATGGAACAGCCAGTCGTCTACCTGGGGGGTATGCACAAGAATCATTCTGTATGTCATCTCCTAGTTGTGCCAATGTTCCTGTCAAGCAAATAGAAACATTTAACATAACCCGTGAACTAATGCTCCAATATCAATTCAACTGCAATGCGCTGGTCATCCCATTGATAATTGCATCAAATACATTGCAAAAGCATCTATAAAACAAACCATAGATACCACAGAAAGATCAATAGTGATAAACAATAGATACCAAAATAAAATATTAAAAAAAAAATATTGGACATACAATTTTCATAAGACATTTTAGGTAAAGATCAGGATGGATTTCAACATAAGTATCTCAATTTCTGCAATGGACTCAGCCAACGAAGATGTAAAATAGCTCCCAAAGAGTATTAATTCAAATCACTCCTGGCAGTGAATAAATCAGAAATGCCATCGTAAGGAAAAAAATTGGTAAAACCATAAACGTGAGTAAATGGAAGAATCAATCAAGGGTCGACCAATCAAAATCCTTCCAGTGCCAAAAGAATATAAAAGAATAACCATGACTGGATAAAACAGAAAAATTTGAAGTTTGGGGTAAAAAAATCAGCTTTTGCCTTTCTTAGTTCATTTTTGTTTTTTCTATGTTGTTTGGGTGGGGCCATAGGGTCAATGACCAAATGCAGGTCAACATCCAATGATTGGGTATTAACCACATTTGATGGGCATTGACCACTGACCTGCTATTGGGAAAAAAATTGTCTGCTTTTATGCAGAGATGACCATGCTTGACAAATTCTGTCAAACCCCTCAGAGAATGGATTCAGCAATAGGTATAAAACGAAAAAAGATTTCTGATTGACAAAACAGTCAATTTTAAGCACCAAAAGTTTGAATGGAAAGCTCAGAAACCTAAATAAAAATTGAGCACTGTCAATATATAGCATTTGTCTTGTAGTCAAACCATGACATCTAAGTAGCTATCAAGAACATGGCCTAGGCATAGCATAATACCAAAGCTATTACAATATCTACTTTAGAGATATCAAATCTTTCATGATTCATCTATATCCTGCACACTTTGTCTATGATCAAGCTTTTTAATGTGATAAGTATTCTTCGGAAGTAGAAATCTCATGGTTCACAAACACTTGTGGTAAAACTGCAATGGGATACCTGTTTCACTTTTTCTTAATACCCATGAAAATGGGACATTGCATCACAACACTAGTGTTCACAGCAATGAGTTTTTCAACTGACAGAATTCTTCCACGTAACCTTTTTTGAAGTAAAAATGCAGCTTGGATTTCCATTTCACATTCAGGGATGGTGATCTTACAGCCAAAAATAGCACTAAACCCCATAAAATACCAGACTCCAGGCCAAGCAGAAAACAACCATCCATTCCAAATCAGTACTAAGCAATCAAATTCTAGTCTTGTGTGGCATCCAATTGCTGATTTATTCAAATCATGATATTGCTGCTACTTCAGGCTAGCTGGCACCAAATCCCTATCAACCTGCAGAGTACACAGTCCAGCTTATGTGGAGGTTTATGTCTAGTAAAGGTGGTCACAGAAGATAATAAAAGATAAGATAATTTTTTTAATGTCCAACTAATGACCACAAAAATAGTTCAATAGGATTACCGAGTACAATGATGTCATTACCAAGCTGGAGTACCAAATGGTCTCCTGTAAAAGGCGGAAGCCGGGAAAGGAAAGTAACGTAGAACGGAGGGTGAAGTCTATGCTATGTCATGTAAAACATGAAAAATCCTCAACCCCAAGCATGGGAGAAGACCACACAAGTGTGGAGATTTACAAGAGTAAATGATTCATGAGAAAAAAGACCTGGAAGTAGGGCAGGTCTATGATGGTATAGACCCATCTCTCCTATCATTTTAGATCAACAGAAGGAAACCCAAAATAGTATGATGTCCCGAGGAAGAGTTGGTGGAAGACCTAGGCTGGCTACCGCACTGATGTGGAGAGGAGGTATCCCATTGCTCGGGCCTTGGGGGTCTTGTCTACGTCAAGGGGAGGGATCTGGTCCAATCATGTTGTTGAGATCCTGGGGACTACGGGAGGGTCTCACGAGTCTGCACTGAAATGGAGGTTACAGTTGCGTTGATGTTGGATTGTCTCTTACTACCCCTTCCTGAGGATAGCACTATGAAATAGGAAATAATATGTTGGGTTGAATCTAGTCGAGCAAACTTTTAAAGAATATGGGCTCCGAGTTTGATGGTCTCTTGCATAGTTTTAAAACTCGATCAACTTAGACTTGGACTCAATTGAGTTGACCATCAACCGAGTCGACTAGGCCTTCAAGCTGAATCTTCAATCGAGTGACCAATTTGGTAGCGAACCAGTCAACTCAGCCGAGTCCCGACCTGAATTGGCTAAATTAACTGTAAAAAAAACCACTATGTTCAATAAATTGGTATACTCATTAGTATTTGGTAAAACTAAATGGTAATATTAAATCCTTAAAGTACATTACCATTAGTTGTTTCAGTATGCTTAAGAGTGGTTTCACATCAAACTTCATATGCAAAAGGTAGAATTTTAGATCCCATTCGGAATTCAATAGACTTAATAGTTTTCAGGATTTTAGGATTGCAAAGTTTCCACCAAATTCTATCATGTAAGAGGATATGCGATTGGCATTTAATCAAGCACATCAACACTCTATATACCTTGATGTTGGTGGTGTTGATTGTTGAACTTCTTTGTCATAACCGTACTCTTCACTCAAGCAAAATCACTTATTAGACACGGAAAGCTTTTTCTACCTTATTGTAACGATTTGATTAGGAAGTTTCATCAAAATTGTAGGACGTTGAGTCAATGACTAATGTCATTGGAGAATCAACTTTGAGATTTAAGGTAGAGTCAAGGGCTAGAGCCTAGAGAAGGGAGGCATAGGGTACTCTTGATTAAACAATGATTCATCGACATAAACAATAGGATCCCAATATAAACAATGATTCATCGACATGTATGATTTATAATTTATGTTTCACATTCATTTTTTAAATGTCCTTGCTCATTTATTAATTTAAAATACACACACGCACACACACACACACACACACATATATATATAGATAGATAGATAGATAGATATCACATTTCTCCGTTTCTAAATTTTGGGCGGTCATGTTTTCAATGTGTCCTCGTTTCCCTGTTTTGTGCAACTTAGAAGCTATTCCTAACCCTAAAGCTATAATATGAACCCTAACTTCATGCTTCTAAGTATTCAACTAGTACTACTACTACAGTTGTTGATGACCTTGAGTATGAGCTTGAGCCAAATGATGATGCCATTTGTTAGTCCTGAATCCTTGATTCTAGTTCTAGCAATGGTGATGAGTTTGATGATTGATCAAGTTGATCATTGGCATGTATGATATATGATCAATGATGTATTATGTATGATGTAGTGGCATCATATTAGCATGTTCCTTTTTGGACTCTATGGGCCATTTAGGCCTCGTTGATTATTTTGTCCCATATATGTATTGTGCATTACACTTCATGCCGTATTGATATATCCGCCCTTATATTGTATATACATGAGGTGACTTTGGATATTTTGTCTCTAATGCTTTGGAATCATCGATTAGAATCTTTAAAATATTGTTTTTCTTTAAAAATTAAATGTTTTTATGTAATTTTGAGTAAATCGAGTCATTAAATTCAACCCAATTGAGTCATTACCAATTCTGAGTCCAAGTTCAAGTTGACCTTGACCAATTTCAAGTCCAAGTCAAAGTTTTAAACATTGTCTCTTGCATGTGTAAAGCTAAGCATCTCTAGTCGAGATAACGAAAGAAGTTGGTCAAGATTTGAGTCCCCTTAAAAAGGCAGTGGAACCTCCCTCTGTTCTTGTAGTATATGGGCAGCAGAAAAAGAAGTGCTACTCTGTCTCAGTTTCTTGAAGATGGCACAGTTAGAAGATCCTATCAGAATAGTCAATCTAGCGGTCTATCTATACCCAAATTCTATAAGAGCCCACTCTACAAAGAAGGAAAGATCACTAATACCACCCCTCCCTGATCATGATCCATGGCCTAGCATTACGCTGCACCTATACCCAACACACCTTCAGGTGTACCAAAGGGAGAGAGGGCCATTTTTTCAACCAAGAGGGGTGTTATCGAGCAATGGTGATCATGGTTGGGCCCTTTGGTCCATCCTTTAGGAGTATTATGGCTTAATGGCATTGCTAACTACCCTTTGATGGGGTTTTTAACCTCGGGATTAGTGTTTGGGGCTCCTAAGGGTTGACCACTAGGTCACATAGCTCCATATCCTGTTTACAAGCTCTAGTGGCCTCTGCTTCAGCTACGAGACGATTGTCTTCATTCGCACCCACTTTGGACACCCTCATGGCCCTTCAGTTAATGGGCACCTGCTCTCCTTGGCCTTATCTCCTCAGAGGAAAGCCACCCTCCATGCCAGGCCTTTTGATGCTTTGAGGAGGGCGTTGAGTGATTTTACAGCATTCTAGGGGTTAGGTGGGGTCTAACGCCCTCCCTCCAGCTCACTCCAGCCTTTCATTCGAAGTGATTCGCTTATTTGGGAGCACTTTGGCACCTAGGAATACAAATACCCCAGGTAGACTACCTTGAGCCTACCTTAGCCCATATTTTATTATTATTTTCTTTCAATTTTAACTTGACATTTTATAATTTTAAATTGACATGTTTTAAGGCATGTAGGCCTGGATATTTTGTAAAAAGTCAGTGTGAGATCATATAAATAGATCTCCTCACTTTCATTTTAAAAACAAGACTCATGGGATAATACACTCATAGTTTTAAAAATCGGCCGAACTGGTTTCAAAATCAGCCGATTCACCGATTTAAGGGCTGACCGAGTCAAACTGGTGAGCAAATCGGATCGGTGACCGGTTTGATACCGAATCGGCCGGTTTGGACACCGAATCGGCCGGTTCAGTACTGAACCGGTTTGCTCGGCCGATTCATGACAAAAATCGACCGATTTTTGTGAAGATCTGTGCACTCAAAAATCAAGTTTTTTAAATATTTTTTTTCGTTTTAAATTTTTTTTTCCTAACCCAACCTATGACCTCTTTATTGACTACCCCTGACCCCCCAACCTTCAATTCCATGTGTTGTTAACTTGTTGGCATCATGGAAGCCTAGAACCTTGGAGAGTTAGCGGTCAGTGAACTCAGGAGTTGGAACACTAAACCGTGAAGTTTGAACTTTAAACAAACTGTGGAACTTGAACAGTGGACTGTGCAGTAGTCACTATTATGTAGCTAACTATGTAGCATGTTATTTTTTGGACTCTACAAGACATATACCCTAGGGCCTATAGGCCTCATGGATTATGTATTTTGTTACATTTCCAGTCTGCTAGATATGTATTGCACAGTACACTTTGTGCCATTTTGAGATATTAACACTTATATGGTATATACATGAGTAGACTTTGGATATTTTGTCTCTAAAGCTTTGAAACATGGATTAAAATCTTGAAAATGATGTTTTTCTTTAAAATTTAAATATTTTATGTATTTTTTAGTAAACCGATTCATTAAATTCAAATCGACCGATTTATGACCGATTCATTACCGATTCCGATTCCGATTCGGAGTTGACCCTCGACCGATTCCGAGTCCGATTCCGATTTTTAAAACTATGAATACACTATGCATTTGTTTTACCCTTGCTAGGGCACTTTGGAGAGATGTGCCCCTCTTGAGGAGGATTTTCTAGTTGATGCAAATTTTTTCTAGTAATTCTTTGGTGAAATTCTTTGCAAGGTGATGTTTTGATTTGTTAGCTAAACACGAGCACTTGGAGGTGAGGCTTCTTAATTCTTTGTTTGAATGTTGGTGGATGATGCATGTTCGTGACTAAATGGTAGCCCTAGTGTTGCATTTTCTCCTAGAATAGGCCATTACCATCCTCGTTGTCACCTTAGCAAGTTGAGGTGCATCTCCTTGTGAGGGTGCTCTAGGGTTTTTACCATATTTTTTCTAGGCTAGTTGTTTGACCTAGGAACTCTTCCTCTTTAGGTTAGCCTTCCTCCCTAGATGCCCTAGGTTGTGATAGGGCTTTGCTAGGGTAGATCTCTCTTAGTTTTCACACATTTTCTCATCCAAAAACCTAATTCTAGGGTTAGTTTAGGATTAGTTTTAGGTTAAATTTAGGTTTGCATTTTGTACCTACAAACCCTAGAAAATTTAAAAAAAACGATTTTTGGCCTTTCTAAAATTTTGGCCCTCCCCTATAACTTTGGCCTGCCCTTTTTGTCCCTATAAACCCTAGGGCGAAATTTTAGGAAGCCCTAAAAAACCAAAAAAAATATAAATCAGAAAAACCCTAAAAAAATCCAAGAATATCACAAAATCCAAAAAAATATAAAATTTTCCAAAATTCTGGACCACCCTCAGATTTCAGCTCCCCTCCCTAAAAACTCGGACTGCCTCTTTGACCTGTAAAAAACCCTAAAACGAAATTCAGAGAGGCCATAAAATTATCAAATCCTAAAAACCTAAAAATAAACCTAACTCTACCCTTATTCCTCCCTTCTAACCCTCACTGCCCTATTTCCAGCCCTTGGCCTCCTCTCACATCCTATTTGGCAGTCTTTCTTTCCCTCTACAGTCCCTTCTTGCCTTCATCCTAGGTCTGCAATATTTGCAACCTGTTCATTCATCTCTGCTGCCCTAAAACCTGCTGCATAAGACATCAAAACAAGACAACAAAAAGTTAATAAATGTTAGGCAAGACTTATACAAGGAACACTTAATTACTCTCTAGCGAAAACTAGCAAAAAAAGACTGTATTTCGTTACTGTTTTCATGCTACAGAAGTTGTATATCGGACCTGATCTATAAAGTTAAAGTGTTCCAAATTGTGCTAGCAGGATTGATCTTTGATTGAATTTGGTCTGGCTGATATCTAAAGGTGCTAATTACTGTTTGAACCTCACAAGTGTTTGATATCAGTGAATGAAATCTTTATCTAAGTGTATCGATTGTTCATTAATGTTGAAATTGCCTTACGTACATTTGTTGTAGCAGTGCTCATACAGTTGCTTCTTTTTTTAATGAATGATCATTGATAACATGCCCGAGATAACTGTTTTGTGGATGAAGTTTTGCTACAATAGTGATACATTACTTTGGTGTGATGACACATATATTTTGTCTTTTCTATCCTTAAAAACACTTTCTACTGTTGTTATAACATGCACTCTTGCAATGAATGTCATTTCACTTGATGCTGATATTAATGCATGTTATAAAGAGCAGTACTTTTAGAATATACCCTTGATTCTTCACATTACACAAAGTCTGATACACTTTCAATCATTACACTTTGAAAGTTACAAGTAACTTGTCCATTTCTTCCAAGTCATAGAACTTATGTGCAAATACACTTGTCCATTGGATCGTTCATGCATAAATAAAGGTTGATCTTAAATGTTAAATGATATAAGATTTTCAAGCTAAATCTGTGCATAATAATTACTTGTGTTGGAAGGTTGCAAGAGTATTGTACGTTAAAACGGGATACACCCTAAACAATATATTGCAGATACTCACACATCTATATTTGATATGTCTGTCTTCATTCTTTATTTGACTCCATGAGGCACTGGTCACTAATTCGATTGCATGGAAAGCTCTAGTTTGGTGTCTACATGTTACAGATATAACAAAAGGGCTCTCCCCTTGGAGGATAAGTCTCTCCAAAGAAGTTTGGAAGAAGTGACTAAGGTGACAGTGGTCACTCCCTCCTTCATATGCTTACCGGTGATTAGGACTGCTATTTCATCCAGTAACAGCCTAGAATGGGCCATTTCAAATCTAACTCTTGCGGCTGCGAAGCTCAAATCCAATTGATTTTACCTCCTACAAAAAGACTATCTATGTCTTGACTTTTTGAAGAACTCCTCGAACAACTTGCTTTCTACCTGGGATTGTCATCCCTCTAACATTCCAAGAAAAAAGGGAGAACTTCATTCAAGGAACAAGGGATTGGTAAAGAAGCTATACTTATTGGTCATTGCCAAGGAAGGTGCCCCCCTCTCAAGAGAGTAGGACACATCCTCCTTCAAGTATTTCAATTTTGGAGTCGAGCTCACAATGCTACTAGATCTCTCTAAAGCAGCTGGAGACGAAGTCCCTTTGTGCTTGTTAGATTTGAACTGCCATCCTGCATCAAACTACATATTATGAATCAAAACACTACCACACGCTGAAGCTATCTACAAGAACTGGCACTTGGGGATGATTAGGGGAGCACTCAAGCTACCAGGAGCTGTCGATTGAGTCAAACCTCCAATGTCTTTGTGTACCTCCTGAACCACATCTCCAACTATCCTCACACTAGGTCCGAGCGTCGAAGGAGGAACAGTCTTCCCAGCAGAAACCTAAGGTGTGCCTTCCTTAACGACCTAGACAGAACCAACTGAAGAGCCACTCTTACCAGGCTGAGCCACTGTCGCTAAGACACCTACATCCCCTAAATATTGGGAAGCCCCTAAAAGGGGTTTTTGGTGAGGACAATCATGGATAAGATGATCTTGTGCTTGGTAGGAAAAACATGCATACTGCAAATTCAAATACCGCACCTTCTGTTGCCGAACACCATCAACATCTACACAAACAGGCCTTATTGAAATAAAGGAGGCAGTTTTTTTTTAAATCAACTTCTATGCAAACTCTTGGATTGATCGAAAAGAGTTATGTTTGACGTCAGAAATCAAAACCTTTCCAAATCGTTGAGCGAACATATCAACAAAGGGCCTCAAATCAATAGGGAGTGCATGAAACTCGAGACATAAAGGATAGTTGGCCTACCCTTTATCATCTGGGTTAGAGTCGGCTCTCCATGATTGCACAAAAGCTAGGGAGCCCACAATATGCCATGTACCATATTGAAGAACATGTCAAGATGCCACTTCAGTGTTAAAAAGAAGACAAACATATGGAAGAGGCTAAACGCGCAACGGTTTTTCCTTTCTAATGGTTTTTGGATGAAATCCAGTGATTTTTTTTCCTCAATTCGACTTTTTTCTACAACCCAAATCCTTTTTTGGAGTGCAGAAACAGATTCAACACTCTTAGAAATCCTGGGGCACCTAAATCATGCAAGTTTGACAGTTGTTATGTGGAATTCCCAAAAATCGTTATCGGACTCAATAAAAAATCGCTAGGAGAAAGACAAAAATGATGAAAAAGTCTCATGTTAAGAGTCAAGACTATACTCAAACATATTTGTAACCAAAGCCCCAATATGAATTCAATGAGACTCCTTTTGCCTCCCAATTCGAAAAACACCACTTGTTCAAGGCTACTTCATCCAACATGTGGTGAAGAAAAGATAATATCACACCTCGGTGTTCCAGGTTAGGTCGTCCTTCTGCATACTCCTTGTTACTGGACAAAAAAAATTGAAGTCCTTGTCACTAGCTTCAACATTGTTTTGAGGGGCAAGGGTTTCACCTTTTCCAACCACCGCAGTGGAATAATCAGGATGGTTCAAAGTGAGGGCCTCAATTCTTCCAGTCAGGAGTTTCCCATCTATTCTATTGTCTCAAACATTGCTTCAATAATCAAAATGGCTAACTGCAACTTAGGTAAAGTCAATTTTGAGGCAAAATCTTCATTTAGCAAATTAGAGACTTCAACCATCTGCAAATCGGAATCACTTGCCAAGTTTACCACCAAATTAGGCTTAAGAGGTGTCCATTCTTCATTCTAGCTGACAGCAGCAGCAATGGCAAATTTCTAATCCAGGGAGACAGCAACACAACAAGAACCCTTTAAATCTCGACCATTCAAAGGCACAAAATCCAAGGGCGATCTCT
The DNA here is from genome assembly GCA_001517045.1 of Pseudotsuga menziesii. Classification (NCBI taxonomy): domain Eukaryota; kingdom Viridiplantae; phylum Streptophyta; class Pinopsida; order Pinales; family Pinaceae; genus Pseudotsuga; species Pseudotsuga menziesii. The sequence goes on from LPNX011014149.1 coordinate 1,386,034, forward strand.
CTCTTGAGCGAGCCTTCCTCACGTATACTTATTTGTCATTTTGACTGGGAGAAGGACCACAAGAGGAGGATCGCCCCTTGGTCTATGTTTGGAGGAGTCGGCCATGAGCCTTGCGGCTCAACCCTTTGCTGAAAACTCTCACACGAACCCTCTCTCTGAAGAAAAACCCGCGGCTTGGCTACTCTCACACAACCCGCTACCCTTGCACATCCCAACTCCACTCTCCAATTCTAGAAAAAACAAATCTTGGTATATTATGGACGACGAATTGGTCAGCCCAATACTAGTTACTAAGACAAATATGGTGACTTTAATTTGCTACGATTTGGATCAAAGGTGGTAGGGAAAACTTGTCTAAAATCTCCAAGCACTTACTTTCGTGGATACACATGGTGGGGATCTTTGGCTCTCTTCCTAGAACGGACATCTTGACGGCACACAATCACATTGACCTACTTTTGGGGTCATCGGTTGGACATTAATAGAATTGAGTCAATTATTATGAGCCTTTGCCCATGTTGACATGCATACTTTTTAGGTGTATCATCATGTCTATTGCCTCTTTTTTTGATTGGCCTCTTTACTAGATTAGTGAAAACATTGCATTTCTAAATGGAGGAATTGAAGCAGAAGTATACACAAATCAATCGGGAGGGCTTGAGGTGCATGGGTGAAATACTCATGTGTGAATATTGAAGAAGGCCATTTATGCATTGAGTCGATCAAGATGATCTTTGTAGTCTAGGATAGAAGAGTACTTGTTGAATCTAGGCTTCTCCAAGGCTTGTGCCAATTCGAATCTTTATTATTTGTACGAAGAGACTGATCTATTTGTCTTGGTGCTATATTTTGATGATTTGATTCTTACAGGGAATTCTAGGAAGCTTATTATATGGTGCATGAAGAATCTAGCCAGTGTATTTGATATGAAGGATATTGGTCTTCTACATTATGTTTTGGCCCTTGGGTCTATAGGTATTGCAGGGTGCAGATGAAGTCTTCCTTGGTCAAGGAAGTATATGGTAGATATTTTGATGAGAAATCAAACGTTTGACCGTAAACCATTGGCTAACACCTATGGTAGCAAATCCCAGATTCCCAAGTTAGCTTGTGTTGATAATGACTTGGTTGATCCTACTTTGTAATTGTATAGTTTGTTGATTGGTCCTTAATGTACTTGGTGATTATGAGGCAAGACATTTGCCACTGAGTGAATACATTAATCTAGTTTACCATTGATCCTCGCCACACTCATTGGAAAGTTAGTACGCATGTGCTCAAATATATGAAGAGCTCAATACATTAAGGTATGAAATATTCTAGAGATGGTGAGATCCTGCTACACAGATTTGCAGATTCAGATTGGGCTAGAGCTGTTGGTGCTCAGAATCATAGTAACAGGAATCGCGAGTTGACTCGCGATTATTCGGAGTTTGACTCGGATCGGCAACTAAACGAGCCCGTCCCGAGTCAAACTCGGGCTTCCCAATTTTACGCGAGTGAACCGAAATAAACCGTCGATTTAAACTCAGCTCGACAAGTTGGAGACACGATTTACGCTTGTCGTGAATTGAAGCCACCTTTAAAATGCCATTTGAAATCCGTTCTTCCACTGTTTCGAATTTTCGGGCAAAGATGAAGAGCGGACGAATAGTCATTGTTTCAGTTTTTACACTTTACTCAGCACTCAGCAGCAGGTCAGGCGTGAAGGATTTAGGGCCATGAACAGAGGTAGAAGTTTAGAACAGAGAATCGGACAGACTTGACAGAGGAGTCATGAGTCACAACCAAGGAAATACAAAAATGATTTTACTCGGCCACTGACACTAGGGCATAAAAAATAGATTTTAGTTTTTACGAGAGTTGATATATTTTGGACATCTATTGATATCTTGAAGTATATGGATATGGCTCTTTTGAAAATTTATGAAAATTGTTTTTTTAATTCAAAATATAAATATATATTTAATTTTTGTATTTGCCGATTTTTTCCCAATTTTTTCCCGATCCAATTCAAACTCTTCGCTCTTTTGACTCACCGATTTATTGCCGATTCCGAGTCTAGTAAGTGTGCTCAGAATAGTACTTCTAGGGTTTCAGTTTGGAATAGGTATGACTCCTAGTTTGGCAGGATGCAACCAGAAGTTTCTTTCAATTCATCTAACACAATGTATATGTCAGAGTTGACCAATCAATTGTTGGAGACCACGGTTGTTCTCTGTGACAATCAAAGTTACAACAGGCTCTCTGAGAATCCGGTATTTCATGATCACTCCTAACATATTGATATCTGATATAGTTTCCTAAGGGACTGAGTTCAAAACGGAGCAGTAGTGTTGGATTACATTCCTACACGTTTGCAGGTGGCTTATATTTTGACGAAGGCCCTCGCCATGGGGAAGCTTAAGATGTTGAGGGGAAAACTGGGGTTATTGGAACATCTTTCTCGCAAAGAGGGAGTGTTAGATTACTTGATGCTTTATATGTTGTTCACCTTCACCTTGGTCAACCAGAAACATAATTCTCTCTTCATCCATGGCGGGTAAGCAGTAGCAGTAGAGGAGGGTGAGTTGTTTTTATGACTCTCCCTCCCTAGTTTTTGGTTAATATCAGCCACAGTGCATTTAGGTAGGGTGCATTACTAAGCATTCTGAGAGAGAGTTCTACCTCAGAGACGAGGGGTGCATTACTAAGCATTCTGAGAGAGAGTTCTAGTTTGTGTTTCAGTGAGAGCAAGTGTAAGGAGCCTGTGTATTAGCCACCTGTGTATTGCTGTTGGATTTCACATTACTGTTCATAATTTGCAGAAAGCAAATGAATGTATTAAGCTTCCTACTATCTGCGGTTTTGAATTAACACAAAATAATAAATATGCATTGTCTTCACTCGTGAACTTAAAATACAGAAGTTTTAGTATATGCAAATCTAAGCTTTGATAAGCGTAACTAAGTTCCCAGTTTGAGGAGCTGTCGATTTCATTCTTTCAGCATGGATCTGAACTATGATGTCAAGTTTAACAAACCATCCCCTCTTACCCTCAGGGAAATTGGAGCTTTCTAAGCAGGGATTGGCTTTGCTTGTAAAAGCAAGATTCAGTATTTCCTGTAAAGAAATTGACTCCCTAACTATTGGGGCAAAGGCTCAAACGTTAGTCTTTTAGGATTTTTGGGAAAGCAACTTCCTTGTAACCCTGTTATTATATTGGCATACCTCTTTGTTCCACGCAGTAATATATGATACATTTCTCTTTAAAAAAATGTTATAACATAACCATATGCACTCTGTAATTATTAGCACATACCTGCATAATGAATCACCAGTGAAGGACTGTTTCCCTCCTTGAATATCCTTCCAACATTCCCAGGACCATTTCTATTACTAACATTTTCTAGTTCCAAATTCAATTGCCCAGCTTGTAGCCTGACAGGGATAACCACTGATGCACCAGGCTGCAAAGGAAGAGCTGACTGTAACGTTTCATGCCCAATAGAAATTACATTTTCCTGTTGCTTCCCAGAAAGTGAAACATTTGCCTCCACCACAGGAACAGCACCAGCATTTGCAAGACTTATCTGAATATCCCGGATTTCCCCTTCATATAAGACAGTTGATCCGTCTCCTCCAACCACATTAGGAATCAAGAGCGGTAATGATGGCACCACCGATATATTTGGATTGGGAACATTTCTTAACTTGGGAAATCCCGAACTTCGAAAAGGATCAACCAAGACAAGACCTTGTCCTGCTCCAAGTAAAAGATCATCAACATCTCTAAAAAGGTGCTCAGTTATTACACCAAAACAATGAACAATGCATCCTTCAACTATCAATGGACCAACAGAGGTGGGAATCCCAGACAATGATATTATCTGGGATGTATTGGGTAGAAGAGTCACACTCGTGGGAAATGCTTCAAAAATCTCAGAATTAACAGAAAGATATATGCTTTCAACTGACAACTCAAAGGTGCACGGGTTTGCTAGCTCTACTAATACTTGAACAGGTTCCCCAACTATCCAGATAATTTCCTGCTTCTTGTCATCACTAGCATCTCCTTTGCCAAAAGGCGTGTAAATAAATGGACCTGAGGGAGCAGATCCTGCCCACCAGTCTTCTTTTCCAGGAACGCGCTTTACAATCTCCATTTGTGAAGGAAGTGAGGGGATTGAATACAACCTACAAAAAAATTGTGAAGAGAAAAAGTTTACTGCACATAAAATGTCACTTAAATAAGTGTGCCCCAGATGATGATAAATACGTACACAAATTTGCATAATTTTGTCATTAGCCACTTTTATGAATTTATAGTTTCTGAAAGCTCTCATTTTCCATTTAAATTTGAAATCCCTTATTTACCAATCTAAATATTCAATTTTTTTCAGAAGGTAGTGACATTCCTTGAAGAAATCAAAGCTAGTTACCAATGATACAATAACAATTAAAAGGATAACAAGCAATCATTGTAGGCATGGTACCATATACAAAAAAATATGAAATTTGAGTGCAAAAACATTTCCAACATTGATGATACTACAAAGATAAAGAATTACACAATGAATACTGCTTTTTATTGACTGATTAAGAAGATTAAAAAATGCATTCATAACCATAAAACATTGGCATTAACGGCAGAAGGCAGAAAGTATTCCTGAATTTTGCCCATAACAAGTCCAGCAAATTGAAATTACAGCTGCTAGTGCCAATTATGTAAGCAGCTTTCAGCCATATGTTTAAAAATAATAAGTTGCTTATGCAGGCTAAGAATGGTTGTATCATAAAAGCTATGCTATTCTCATGCGACTGGCGAGACCATAGTAACTTCTCATGTATGCTTTGTTATAAGCTTCTGAGGCAACAAGAAAGCCTAATATTAAGAAAATTTAATGAATTCCAAATATAAAGATTATTTTAGTAAGAGAAAAATTTACCTGGCATAACAAAAGTATTAAAGAAGCAAAGCCTAATATCTCATAATTACATATAGTAGAAATAATATTTATACCTTATGAAAGGCAGAGCAGGATCTGCACACCGTGTTCCTGAAGGAAGTCTTTCAGCTGAAGTTGTAAGTGCATTAGCAAGGCCACTCTGACCAGCCGGTGGTATAAGTGGATAGTGTGATCTCAACAGTCGAGCTGCGGCACTCCATGCAGCAAAAGGATCACCAGCACGTATAGCAGACAACAATATTTCCTTCAGCACAACCATTTGCAGTGTGCTCCACTGACTTTCAAACAATGCAGCTATTGATTGGGTTTGTGATCTGCCCCCATCACTACAAGCTGATTGGACTTCCTTTCATAGAGGAAAAAGAAAACTACATAATCAGATTTTTTTCTCAGGATGAATAACCAATACCAGCTAAATATGAAAAAGACTGTACTTTCTACACAGTTTTACGTGTAGCAAAAACTATTCCAGTCTTGTTGGTTCCAAGTAAAAACACATTTCATGCATCTAAATGTCTTAAAAGTACCAAGATAAACTTTATTATTGGGATGAATGACCAATATTGAAGAAATTCTCTAATTCATGGAAAAAGATTCTGCACTGTAATACAATTCCTACAGGAAACTCAAAAACTGCAGAACTAAGAACCTGTTAAAACAGATCTGTAATAAATGCTAGAATCTATAAACACATGCTCTAGAAAACAATAAACAGAATTCAGTCAATAGACGACTGTCAAACTTAGATTTGATAAATAAGTATTAACATATAACAGGAATCTAACTAACCTAATCTCCTATCAATACAAGCATCAGATAAATCAATAAACATAAATGCAAGACAAGATAAATACAGAAGAGAGGACAGAATTTACGTGGTAAAACCAGTGTTTTAAAACTCGGAACTGGGAGTTGAACCGGTTGAGGGTCAACTAGGACCAGAACCGGAACCAGCAACGTACCGGAGCAGTTTAATTTCAACGACTTGGACTATTCAAAATATATAAAATTTTACAATTTTAATGAAACTATATATATTTAACATTCCAAGCTATGATTTCAAACTATTAGAGACATAATATCCAAAGTCTATTCAAGTATATACCATTTAAGGGTGAATATATCAAAATGGCACCAAGTGCAATACATATCTGAAACAAAATTGAAAATACATAATCAATAAAATCCTTGCCTATATTGGGATCCTATTCTGTAGGCTCTAGTGTTAATTTTTGTACCTTGCAAGTTGTTCCCCATACTGATTTTGCCCAAGTCACAAGGAAAGGGGGTAAAGTTCACATGACTTTTGTATTAATGACTCGAGATGAACATTAAATGCACTTTAGAGGTTAAAGTGTGCTTTAAATAAAAATTAAAAAGGTGGTTGATGTTAAAGTTAGTGCAGCTGCGAGACCCATTCTCAGAGAATGGTTTCCTAGTCAGTTGACTAGGACAGAGTAAGACCCTAGAAGGTACCCTAGGGCCCCCAGTAGTCTCCTGGGGTTCTTGGTCTAGGACCAAGCAGGTCGATGCCATGGCAAAGCCCCTAGCATGTGGCTAGGGCCCCTATATGCCTCTAGGGTATTTTGGTCTGGGACCAAGGATGTGATGTCCAAGTAGAGCCTACAGGTAGAGGCAGAGATATATTCTGGTATAGGACCACGGACACGATGTCCAAGTAGGTCCTGCAGGTAGTTGATCAACTTTCAGTGTGAGACTGAAACTCAGCTTAGTACTGAGAACCATTCTGCGAGAGAATGGAGGACCCGGTTAGGGTCCAAGGATTGATCAACTTGATTCAGTGTGAGACTGAAACTCAGCTTAGTACTGAGAACCATTCTGCGAGAGAATGGAGGACCCGGTTAGGGTCCAAGGATTGATCAACTTGATTCAGTGTGAGACTGAAACTCAGCCTAAGGCTGAAAGCCATTCATTAAGAATGGAAGATAATGATGTCCCCTCTCCTAATCGGTTATTGCTAGGTTGATTCTCAAGGGACTGGCCACCCCTTGATAATGTCCCTAGTACCTAACCCTTAGGAGCAGTGTCAAGGACAAAATGATTGTACCATCCGTTTGGATCTTCCCCTTATACAGTGATGACAAAATATATAAAACTATGTATCTTGAGAGAGAGAAAAGTCTTTGGTGTTGTTGGTCCTAAATGTTGATTGTCCACTTTTACGGTTCACCTGATCTTATGGTTGTTGGCTCTTGGTCCTATTCCTATTTGGTCCTAGCACTCTCACTTGTGTGCACCTTTGACTATGATGTCTCCTACTTTATGGAGTGTATTTACCTAATGGTTTATTAAGGACCATATATTGTTATGGTTACCTTATGTTTTGTTAAAGGACCCTTGACCCACTTATGGTTTTGGTTTTTTTTACCTCATGTTGGATTTTTTGACTTTCACTTTATTATAAATACATTAAATAATTATTTTATAGTCTTATTAATAAAATCTTATGATTTTATTAATAGACTTTTGGACCATTTTACTCTTATGCTTAAAACCTTTTTACTTTACATAAAACCTTTTACTTTACCTAAAGTACACTTCTGTTATTTTTTTGGGACGAGTTACTTTATGATTTTATTATATTTATTATAATAAAATCTTATGTTATTTTTTTGGGGGGGACCAGCTACTATATGATTTTATTATATTTATTATAATAAAATTTTAGACTTTTTTTTTTACTTTTATTTAGGACCACATTATTTAATCTCTTTTGATTTTTATACCGTAGCCTATAAAAACCAAAGAGCTATCCTTCAATACGTGTGATTTTTCCTCACGTGGATGTTTACGGTGATCTCTACGATTTTGAAGATTTTGAAGGATTTTTCCCTCACAGGCTCTGCGATTATTGAAGTATTTTTTGCCTCTGTGATTTTGAGGATTGTGGTGACCTTCAGTGATTTTCCCTCACGGGCTTGCACATTTTACCTCTGCGATTTACGGACTGTCTGCACTGTGTCTGCGGGTTTATTGTTTTTCTCTCACAGGTTGTCTACATTCTTTAGACTTTTCCTCTCATGAGCTTTTGCGATTTCTCTAAGTGAGCTTCTGCGATTTCTCTGAGTGAGAGTCTTTGCAATTTGGTTATTCTGCTATTTTTGTTTATTGTGACTCCTCACCGATATTTCTCACGGGATCTACCTGATCTCTCTCTGCAATTTCTAAATTCTCGATCTCTGTCATTTGCCGAACTGAGTCTTATCTCAGCGTGTTTGCGATTTCCCTCTGCAGCGATTCTTCCTCAGCGTGTTTGTTTACGGGCTTGACTTCCCTCTGCTGCATCTGATCTCTGTGTGAGTGCTGTAGGTGATTGCTTATGGTCTTATCTCTAGACACGTCTCTGGGATTGAACTCTGTGTGAGTTATTATAGGTGGGTAATTGCTTACTAGTTTTGCAACACTTATGTGTTTTTCCTTACCCATGGTCACTTGCATGTTTTTTTATTGAAGCACCTGAGATCTATTTAGTCCTACCTAATCCCTCTCTCTCAAGGTACGTATATGGTTTAACCAGTTTGACTTGTCCTTTCAGTGACAAGATTGTTGATTTTTGTACCTAGGCAGATGTTCCCTAGGTGACTTTAATTTTGCCTAAAGTCACTTTAAGAGGGAAAAATGTGACCCTCACATTAAAGTCAC
>LPNX011014149.1:1400318-1419887 GCA_001517045.1 Pseudotsuga menziesii
AGTGACCAGCAGAGCGTTAAGTTGAAAGAAATGAAAGTTATGTTGTTATGTTTCATTATAATTTAAATTTTACCTCAGTTTTTATATGTTCATGTATTGAAGTTTAGTACTTGTATTAACACTCATCTAACCTGCAAAATTTAACAGTTGAGTGGAAATTAATTTATGGAGAGAAAAAGTGTTTTAACTTTTATCTCATCCGTCCATCTAATTGAATCTGGGCCCTTGGATTAGATGGCCTTCATCTACCCAAATCAATTTTTATTTAAAGACAATTTTTCATGTGAAGAGGCATTCGACTTGAAGCATTTTGAGAGAGAAATCGATTTCCTGAGTGAAAGAGAAAGACGCAGCAGCAGAGGAAGAGACTTGGCACAATTCCCAAGACAACTGTACAGCATTAATTACACATCACAAATCCCAAGAAAAAGCTGGGCACAAAATTCAAGGCACCATACAGCAGCATTAATTGCAGAGACCGTACAGCAGTAGCACGAATTCACCAGCAGAAATTCTGGGCACGCAGTTCAAGGCAGAAGGCATGAATTTCGAGGTAGTCTGTGTTTGCAGCAGTGGGCATGCAGTTCGAGGTGAAAACAGCAGAATTTTGCACAAAAATATAGGACCGTACAGTCATGTCTGTCAGTCCGTACACTGAGATTTGAGGCATGATTTTCGAGGTGTGGGATTGCACAAATTTTGAGGCAGCTATTTGCACAGAATTCTAGACGCCTGCTGAGTTTGATGGTTGAGATAAGTTGAAACTTGACTCAGTCAAATTGCTGTACATTTGAATTTGAAAGAAATAAAATCTCTCTCATAACATTTTTTCCCCTTGTGGGTTTTGCCTGGGAAATTTCCCGAAAAATTAGTGTCTGAAATTTTTTCATGGTGTGCTCTATATTTATTATTTATTTTCTGCCTGTAAAAAATTGGTATTAAATCTTGTGTTTCAAGTACATATTCTGTTTATGAGAAATTAGTCAGTTGCAGCAATAAAATACCTCTGGGTTGGGCATTAAACACTTTTTTCAGATTGAAACCGGGCTGGGATTAAACTTGAGAAACTTTCATGGTATCGCAGCTTGGGGGCAGAGTTGGGTATTGAAATTTTCAGACTGTCAATGGGTCTTCTTTTGACAATGAGCATCATCTTTAGGACTTTGAATTTGCATTGAAATGGCCACCGGATTGAGGTTGTAGGATAGGCTTGATGGGGCAGGGAAGTTTGTTCCATGGAAGGCTGGGATAATGCTTATTTTGGAGGGGATTCTCTCCCATGCAGTCACGTGGCAAGACAATATCAGATTTCCTTGATCAAGGTGGTAGGGATGACGTGGATTCAGAAGTGTTTCGGTTTCTCTATGCATGTGGCATACCATTCAATGTTCTTCGCTCACCCTATTGGCATGAAATGGTAGAGGCCATCTGCACTGCCCCAACGGGATACAAGAGCCCCGGGTATGACAAAGCTAGAACTGTGGGACTTGACAAGGAAAAATCCAAGATCCATAATGCTTTGGGGCAATACACAAATGCGTGGAATGAGTATGGGGTATCAATTGTATCAGATGGTTGGACAAATGTAAAAAGCAAGCCATTGATAAATGTTTTTGGTGTCTCTGCTACTAGTGCAGTCTTCCTTTCGGCACATGACTACTCAAATAAATTCAAGACTGGCATGAACGTTGCAGAGCTCCTACTCAAAAACATTGAAGCTATTGGTCCATACAATGTCATCCAAGTCATAACAGATAATGCTGCTAATTGTAAGGCAGCGGGAGCAATCATTGAAGATAAATACCCCAACATATTTTGGTCTGGTTGTTTGGTACACACACTGAACCTTTTGATGCATGACATTATTAAGTTGAAGGAAAATGAATACAAATGGATTGGTGAACTATACAAAAAGGGCAAGCACATGATAAGATTTAATACCAACCATAGCAATGCCCATGGCATTTTCCGCAATCACTTAAAGTTAGAGCTATTAAAGATGGCAAAGACTAGATTTCCTAGCGATTACCTCGCCTTCAAGCGCCTTTTGAAGATAAGAGAGGCATTGCCTATCATGGTGTCAAGTGAATCATGGCAAGCCTTGAAAGACAGGGCTACATCCACATCTAACAGGCTTGATTTTCAGGATGTGGAAGACATCGTTCTTGATGGTCAATTTTAGGCAACTGTCAAGTTTGTCTTGCAGTTCATAAAGCCCATTTATCACATGATTCGATTTGCAGATACAGATAAGCCAGTAATTGGGGAGGTGTATGAGCAGATGGATAGCATGTTGGGCCAAATTAAAGATATTGTTGAATCAAAGGATCTCGTCCTGTATGACCATATTCACACACATGTGGTCAAAAGGTGGGAACATCTCAACGTTCCACTGCATGCCTTGGCATATATATTAACACCAAAATATTATTCTGTGTCTTGGTTGGCCAAACCACCACCTAGGGGTGGGGTTAGGAGAAAGCCCCACACAGATCCAAAGGTACAGGTTGGGTACATGGCTACTATAGACAAGTTGGTCCCTGATGAAGAGGAATGTGCCTCATTGCGTAGTGAATTAAGCAAATACCTCAGTAATATTGGTATGTTTGGTACTTTGCATGCTAGAAAAGATCGAGATAGGGCACCTGCTATTGAATGGTGGAACATGTATGGCTCATCATGCCCACGCTTGCATAAATTGGCAACCAAAGTGCTTTCACAGGTGGTAAACAGTTCCTCTACAGAAAGGTGTTGGAGCACCTATAGCTTCATCCACTCAATGAAAAGAAACCGATTAAATGAAATCGGGCAAAACGCTTGGTTTATGTACATTACACCTTGAGGATGTTGACTCATTACTGTGAGCGAGCCAAAGCTGATAGATCATATGTCACTTGGGACAACAATCCGGAGGAGCATAACTTGGAGGATGGAACCTTAGCTTTAGAGCGCTTGGAGGATGAACTTTTGGGTAATGAGGATGGCCATGCAGCAACAGCAGCAACAATAATGCCACCGCCATCTTCTACCTTGTTTCCAAATGCACCATCTTTGCCTAGAGGTTCAGCTCAATGTTATCAGAACCGGACTAGTCATCGAACCGGCAAAGCCCAAAATATGAACCAGACCGGTCATCGAACCGGCAAAGCCCAAAATGTGAACCGGACCGGAAAAAAACCAGTAGACAAAGAAATACATAAAATATTCATATTTTGTAAAAAAACATATATATTCATGTGCATACATATGAATTCAAACCATTAATACACAAATATGCAAAGTTCCTCATATATATAGCAAGTACAAGTGCAAATAACCAAAATATCATCGAGTGCAATACATCACTGAAGTTCTGATCCAAAATACATCATTGAAGTTCTGAACCAAAATTTGAGTTTTGTGGGTCCCTGGACGGCTTCCATACAACACTGTACGGATGGGACCGGTTCAAGCTGGTTTGGTCCGGTTCAGGTCGGTTCTGGGCCAGTTCAGGCTCAAAATCCAGCCCACGCAGTTCGAGGCCTTGACCGGACCAGAAAACCCTGTAAACCGATCGGACCGACCGGTTTTGCCTGAACCGGACCGGTCCTGATAACACTAGTTCAACTTCACGACCCCCATCTGCATCAGCGAGGGGGGGTCATGCAGGACCAAATCTTGGACGTGGTTCAAGCCACTTAACATTGCTGGTTACTGGGGATGATAATCCTGCTCCCTTTGTTCATAGACCACGGGAAAAGAAAATAGAAATTTCCCGTGGCAAGAGAAAACATCCATAAAATCTACTTTCCTTGTCTTTTCTTATTTACAGTACTTTCAAGTTTTTGCACTGTTGAGTCATTGACTCTTTTATATTTATTATGGTATATTTTGTGAATATTACATGACAATTCAAGTTTGAAGTTTGAAGTTGAACGTACCTTTGAAGTTCACTATTTGCAACTTTGAATTGTTGAAACTTGAGTCATTAACTATTGGTTACTGCATAAAAGCATATTATTATAACTCTTTGGTAATGAATATGATGCTTTGTGAATTGTTTCAAGTTCAACTTTCATTTCATGGTTGAAGTTTTCTATTACAGACTATAGTTTCATAACCATTACAAGTACAATTTTAGCGGATGACAAAATCATGTACATTGAAAATTTGAAGCTGTAAGGTTGATAACTTGATGTTATGGATAATGGACCTATGTTTGATGAATTCACTACTATTTGATAATGATTGATGATTGATGAATGATGTTATATGGTATTATGGTTTATTTCATGTTTTTATGATTGCCATAACTAATTCAACATTCTACAAGCATTTGTTGGCATATATGCAAAAAAATATATTATATAAAAAAACGCTACCGAAACACTCCCAAACCGGAATCTTTTGAAAATTTCACTTTTTGCTCCCGCTCCCAAGTAACCTTGTGTGGGATAAATACTTTTCCACCTCTTTAATATAAAGAAAACTATCATGAGAATAAACCCCATGATGCATGTGGGATAAACCATTTATGATTTTTCATAAGTTAGACAGTTATGAAAAATATTATGCCTCGTATTCTAGGTAGGACTCGTTATATTTACAAAACGCCTTAAGCTAATTCTGTACAACAGTAAGTGAGACCACTAGACATCAGAAGGAGGAAGATGTCATTACATTAACAGTCAAAACCTGTCGCTGCTTTTATTAATTCTGAACATGAAAAAATCTGCTACAGGAAAGTACCCCTAAACTGATAGCTCCTAAACTCAAGACTCAATAAATGAATCTGTATCTATGCCCTTTCTCTTTTAAACCTGAGAAGGGTCTACGGGGATTTACAAAATAGGTTTGCATGTGACTCAAAACTCAGAAATAGAATTTGCTTTATCCTAAATCAGACTCAGGAGTATAATTTACTAAAAATAAAACAAAACAAAATTTTATATTTATTGTGACTCCTAAAAATAAAACCAAACTGAATCTTTAATGGCTGCGCATGCCTCTAGATTAGTTGACGGTGTCACATGCCTTATCTAAGAATAGCTGGCAGACGCATGCAAGTGCCCTCTCCCCCTCTCCCTCTATAAATCAATAGTAATGTGTCTCCTTGAGTACTGTGATGTGCACTCTCTAGCTTCTACAGGACACAAGTTGCTCTCTGAATAACTACTCATGCTTTTGGACACCTATTGGGCAACTTGATTCACTTTTACCTCGGTTTTGGATATGTTTTCTATTGCAGCAAATGAACCCACTCATTCACCACACTAGGCATTGATTCACTGTGAGTTTACTTTCTGCAAAGTATCTTTTAATTTCCAGAATTTATGATCTTAACGTTCATGGTTTTTATTTTTCAAGTGATATCTTTTGAGTATTTACAGTTACGTGTTTGACTTACTTGGCATTTCAAATCTTACATGTTCAAGCACTATTTGGTCTAATCTCACACATCTAACTAAGTTACAACTAATCCCCTTAGCTCTCTTCAACAGATCACCATCTAATCAACCCTAGGGAAGCCCCTCTTGACCTTCAGAATTGATCAAAAGTTATGGAAGTTAGCACTGAGCTGACAGTGGTGCTTTCTTACGAAGTTGGTCCTTGATAGCACTAGCGGATTGGGACTTTCCCACCCAAGTGGTAAATAAAGCAGGTTTACAAGAAACCCCTATTAATAACCTCTTTATCCCCAATGCATCGTAAACAATGGAGAGTCAAATGCCTAGCAAATGTTGTGAATATTGGGATAGACAGCAGCATAACAATCAAGTATTCCCCCCTCAATCATGCTGCCTCTAGATCAACTCATCTCTTCAAGTCTAGTGTTAAATGAAGAGCTACAATAGCTTCTCTCCATGTCTAGTAAAAGCCTTGGAATCAAAAACATCTCAGTAAGTTCTTCCCCTCTAAGATAAATTCCACCTTAGATGGTTGAAGAGTTTTTGCAAGGGGTTCCCTACAACCCCCTTGGTTTGTAGTCAATTGGGTCAAGCTTGGGTGGTTGGGAAGAATGATTGTTATCCTCCCTGCCAAGTTCAATTCCCGCAAGTGACATGCTGAGCTCTCAATAATAATTGTGATAACAGCCTTCAGTCCTATGTTGACAAAGCCTCAAGCTTCTGCAGAATCTAGTTTACCCTGGGTACCATCCTCAAAATGAGAGTAAGTACCCGGTGGGTTTCCTCAGAATATGTATTTCATGCAAGAAAATAAAACTTTGTTAGTCTAACCACCTCTTCTCACCGGAAGCACACTCATGAAGACATCATTACAGTCAACATCATGAATTTTGTGGTGATCAACTACATCCCAGAATCTTCCAGTCGCTCAAATTAAAACTAGTCCCTTTTCTTGAGTGCGGTCATATTCATCCTAATTATTCCCTTATACATTGTATAGAGTTTGCTTCATTGAATAAACCTTTATCTTTCTGTGTTTTATCTTCTTACATTATTTCAAGCCTAGCTTTTTACTCTTTTAGGAGCTGCAATAGAAATACCATATTTTTCCATTTGTACTAACCGCACTCTTCAGTCCCATTGGCCTATCTTTAGTCACAAGTGGACATTAATATAATTTCATTTCATTTCACCGCCACAATCCATTCTAAGAAATTTAATCTTGTTTGCAACCATAGCCCTGAATTCTTTGAACATTTGAAGCGCCTCTAATTTGTCCAACCAAGCTTTCCTTCAAAAATCATCAAAAAAATGTTGTAATTGTAGAGTGATAACACTCAATAATATCAGATTAACACCCTGGACATACATCTATAACAATCAAAAGTAACCACTGCATACAAAAATAAACAAAAGGAGCACTCACATTTGAAGAATGCCGGGACTTATTGGTGGCCGTTTTACTTTGAACACGATACGATTTGGATGTCATTGCCAAGACTTGCAATGCACTGATAGCAGCCCAACAATTGTCCTGCTGCAAATATAGCTGAGCCACTTGCCTGGAAAAAAAAGCAGCCTTTCTCTCATAGCCCAGAGCACCAAACAAACGAGCGATTTCCACATTCAACACCAAACGATCACTAGCATCTATGAGAGCTTTTGCACCATCAGCAGCACCCATAAGTAATTCTACTACCTCCTTAGCAATCTCCCTTCTGCTGATTTCCAATCCATAAGAACAAAGTCTTATCAATTTTCTATAGAATGTGTGTTTAAATATAATAATGAAGTCTAATTACCTCCAAAAAATTGTTCAATCTTGTCATAGCTAGTGCTGACTGTCAACGTAACCAGAAAATCAGAGCTAGTCATCCAAAAACAGCACCCAGCTTGAGAATTTCTAATACTAATAAAAAATTATAAAAATACAATGACAAACTAAGAACATTGAAAAAAGCAAATTTTCCAGCATAAAGATTGTGACAAAGTAGAGAATTATATAAGAAATCACATGGTAAGAATGATAAATATAGCAGGTTTGGACACTCAAATTTTGGATATCCTTAAAAGTAAGAAATTCTCTATAGAAAAAATGAAATAGACATAAATATCAGCATCACATGACATCACTGTTGATTTTTGCACCTAGGAAAGTGTTCCCCTAGTGATTTTTGCCTAAGTCATTAAAAGGAGAAAATTAAAGTGACCCTTGCAATTACTTGAGATGAGTTTTTAATTTTCACTTTAGAGAATAAAATGACTTTTTGATAAATTTAAGTGAGGTGAGTGAAATTAATTTTGGGGAGAATTGAAAGTGCATTTAATCTCATCCATCCATCTAATTCATTTTGGGCCCTTGGATTAGATGACTATTCAGCTTCCTCATTTAGACACCAAAAAGGCAAGGGAAGGCATTAGAGTCTCATTCTGTTTTTCATGAGAGTTGAAGAGCACAGAAGGAGAAAAATTGCAAGTTGAGAGAGAAGAGCAGAAGGTGAAAAATTTACACAGTATCAGAGCTTTGTTAGAGAGAGAAAAAATTTACACAGTGAAAATTTTTAGACTGTCAGTGGGCAGCAAGCACCCTGTTGAGACTTGAACTTTGCGGTGAAAATGGCAACAAGACTTAGGTTGGAGGATAGGCTTGATGGGGCTAGGAATCTTGTCCCATGGAAAGCTAGACTAGCGCTTATATTGGAGGAAAACGAGTTATGGGATGAAGTGGTTAACAATACAACAGCAAATCCTATTGTTGTTCCTGCTTCCACTGATGCACAAGCACTTTCTGCCTTCAACAAGAAGGACATTAAGGCTAGAAGGATCATTCTAAATGCAATTAAAAATCATGTAATCCCACACATTTCTAGTAAAACCCGTGCATATCAGATGTGGGATGCTTTGACCAGCTTGTTTCAAAGCTCAAATGAAAATAGAAAAATGGTTTTGAGAGAGAAATTGAAGAGTATCAAGATGGCCAAAGCTCCAAGTGATTCCCTACCTTACTAGGATCTCTCAGGTGAGAGATGAGCTTGCAGCAGTAGGGGAGGTTGTTCCTGGTTTTAAGCTAGTGCGGAAAGCTTTGAATGGGGTTGCAAAGCCTTGGACTATTTTTGTGGAGGTTATAGTAGCCAAGGAGAACTTGCCTTCTTGGGACAAGATTTGGGATGATTTTGTTCATGAGGAGACCCGGAGAGGTCTTGTGCAGGGCAACTCTTCAGGGAGGATGAGGAGAATGTGGCTTTGACTGCCAAGGAAAAGAAAAAGTTCAAGAAGGGTGGGGCCAAGCAGCAGGATGGACAGAAGAAGGACTTGAGCACTGTAAAGTGCTTTGGTTGTCAGAAGCTTGGGCACTATGTTGGACAGTGCCCACATAAGAAGAAGAAGAAGAAGCAGCAGCTTCAGCAAAGGTTGAGGAGTTTACAGCTAGATTTGAGAAAGAGTTCTCTCTGTACTAGGCATGTTGATAGAAAGAGAGCATCCATCATCGCCAGTGCAGACATTGATATTGAGAGGGAGTATTCTTTGTTGATT
Source organism: Pseudotsuga menziesii (assembly GCA_001517045.1). Lineage (NCBI taxonomy): Eukaryota > Viridiplantae > Streptophyta > Pinopsida > Pinales > Pinaceae > Pseudotsuga > Pseudotsuga menziesii. The sequence goes on from LPNX011014149.1 coordinate 1,409,240, forward strand.
GGCCATTCTTTCAGTGCATCCACCACCAACACATGGTATATTGACAATGGAGCTTCGAGCCACATGACAGGTGCTCAAGAGATGTTCTCTGAGCTTTCACAGGCAAGGATAGATGTGGAGGTCGTGTTGGGGGATGACACGGTTGTCAGAGTTGTTGGGCGTGGAACCATTATATTTCAAAGAGAGTCCATGAGTCCCATGACTTTGAGGGACATATTGTTTGTACCTGGGATGAAGAAGAACTTGATATCAATTTCCATGATTGAGAATAAGGGTCTTGGGGTGTCTTTCCTGGAGGGACATGTGCATGTTTTTCCTAAGACTACAGGACCATCTGCCTCTTACAGTGGGAAACTGTACAAGCTCTTGTTTCAGCCCAAGCATGCTTTGACACATAGCAGCGGCAGTGAGCTTTGTGAGTGTTGTCGCCTAATTCGCACCTTGGGTCACGTGGCAGAAATCTTCAAGCCCCTGGGTGTGACCTTAGGGGCAAGCAAGAGTCAAGTGTTTTCACTTGATCTTGAGACCTCTGTCTAAGCTCTCTCCTAGCGAAGCCAAGGGGGGTGGTCCCTAGTAAAATAAACTATGGTGTTTAATCTATAAAATGAAACAATAAGTCTCGGAGATGATAACAATAAATACCGAAACTGAGATGATCTGCAAATAGTTTAAATAACTAGCATTCAAAATATCATTCCAAATAACACATTGATTAACTTAAGCATCAAACGTAAAATAAAATGCCAAATAGACTAGTGCTAATGGAGTGCTTGTAAGGGGGTTGCTAGTGTAGTCTCAAGAAGTATTGCATTTGTCTCGGTTGGTCAGTTTTAGAATTATTAAATGAGTAATTAGGGAGTGGGTTAATTCTTGGTAAATTTTATTAAGAATGTGGTAATGATCTTATTATTACGAGGGAAATGGTATTCCAAATATACCCAGGGGGTACGAGGAATATGTCCAGATTTACCAAGGAGTGGCTCTCACGGTGACATGTGGGCTGGATGGAGTCGTGGGGTTGTGTTCAACTCTAAACCATACGAGGGTGTAGCCTAATGGTGCCCCACGGTCACTTTCTAGTGGTTCCTGCTTCACTTGCAGAATTTCTCCACAACCTGGTAAAATCGAATGAAGTGTCGGATTTTCACTTGTAGAGATTAATTGAAGTGTTCCACTAATTACTAGTCACTTCAATCCCTTTCTAATTGTCCCACCTATCCAGCCAAAGACCTGCAGTGGTCACATGAGCATACAGGGAACGAAGTCTTGTAAATTTTAAGTTTTTTAAGAACTAAGTGTGGGTGTTTTAAATCACAGTGTCGATACTCTCGTTGCCGAGAACATAGCCAGATTGGTTAATTTTAGTTAAGAAACTTGAAAGAAATTTTAAAAATTTAAAAAAAAGTGAAAAAAGTGAAAACAGTGCGAATCCCCTCTAGGGGGATGGGGTGTGGGCACTTGGCTGCCCACTTGCTTCTCTTTTTTATAATGATTTAGAAATAGAAATTACTTGTGCTCCTTTGTAAAATAGGAAACACAAGTTTAACAATACGGGGCCTTCGAAAAATGGCCAAAGAGAGAAATGTGGAAAGAGGGATCTCTGGATTTGCTTGTTTCTTCGAAATTTGGCCGGAGTACCTCTCTCTTTTATCTGCTTCTGCTGCAAAACAGCAAGCAATGTTGAGTCAAATATGTCAAATAATCAAATAAAACAATAAAATTTTGACATAAGCTTCAAGTACTTTATAGATAGAAAATTTAAACAATAAACTAGTACTTGATAATAGCTAGATCCTATAAAATGTTACTCTTATAATCAGATATGAACTAGTGAATAAATGTAAATCAGATTTTAGCTTATGATATATATTAATTTCACCAAATCGATCAACACTTAATGAAGTAACCGGTAACCAAAAAAGACTCAGAATTTTGGATGAGAGAAGAAGAGGAATCGTGAGCCCTTTGAACTTGGGCAATGGAGTCTTCCAAGTGGGACTTGGAGGGATTATGCTCTTCTTGGTATGCCTGAAAAAAGAGGAGTCAAACAAGAACGCCTTCCTCCTCAAGCTAAGTAACCTGCAATCTTTTGACCACACTTATAGAAGAAAGATTTATCAAATGGTGTTAACAACATAAGAAGCTTAAAAAACATGAATTTAAACTAAAATAACATGTCTATCCAAGATCATCTCATGCAACTACTCAGTAAGATAATAGATAAACAAATCTACTTCTCTTACCCTACTAAGAAATATCTCTCCTTCAAAGGCCAATGATTAATATACAATACAAGCTATGAAAAGACACAAATTACCTCCCAATATGAGCAATAAGCATCCACACACATGAAGAGAGTCATAGGATTCTTGCTTCCAAAGCCTTTATTCATAAATTCAATAAACTATTACAAAGTATAGGACCATAAGTTCTTTGCAAATTTCTTCTGTCCTAAATGAAGAGAGGATGTCTGCTTAAATAGCAAAATTGGCAAGAGAGGGCGGACGCATCTTCCTCAAGGATGCGTTAGGTTGGAGAGGTGGCAATGAGTTGGTTGAAAGCAAAAGGAGAGGCAACTTCTAAAATTTTGGAAGCCACTTCACCAAAAATCTTCCAACTCATCCCACCTTCTATCATTTCTTGGGATTTGCGCCCCCACTTGGAGAAGTGTGCCTCCCTCTTCATGAGGAAACATCCAAACTCAAAAATTTCTCTTGATTGGCAACATTTGACTTGTCCCCCTTGCCCCAGTACTTGCCAAATTAATTTGCCAAGTCATAAAATTCACTTTTGGCAGTTATCTTTTATTTTTTTAATTGCCGAATTTTTTAAATATTTTATTTTTTGGGTCTTTTTGGGTTTTTCAAGTAATTATTAATTTTGGGTTTAAATAATTACTCGAAAACTTAGGAAAGTGGGTCTACAGGTTAAGTGGGTGCTCTGAGTTAGAAAATGAGCACCCCCATGGCAAAAACAACCTTCTAGCCACTATTTATGACTTTTTACATTTTTACAATTAACTTATTAAAAATAAGCCTATAAAAACGGGAAAAAAATATATTTTTTTCCGGAAATTAAATAAAACCTATTGGGGATTTAGGACATGTTCATAATGACTCAAAATAATGATTAGTGTGGTAATATACATCGACACATAGGTTTTAATAACCTCCTAAGGCTTAATTAATAAGGTTTGGAGGTTTCCAGCTTTGGAGGTTTGGGTGAAAAACTCGAAAATTATTTATCGCTTAAAAACAATAAATAATTTACAAGGAAAAAAACAACCTGGAATAATGCATTAATAAATAAGTCATAGGAAACCAAACCTTTTACATAAAGTCATCATGTTAACTCATTTTATTACAATTCCCCATGGGGTATGAACATGTTAAAAAAAAAAATTAAAAAGGGCCTAGGAAGGCTTGCAAGGACTTCTGAACTTGAAATTTGAACTATTCATCTCTGGCGACTCATTTAGAAATCCAACCTAGTCCAACTTAGTTGGTAACAGTGAGCTATGGCATAGGAGGATGGCTCATCTGCACCATCAGCTTTGAGGATGTCGAGATACATGGTTACAGGTTTGCCTGAGTTCAGAACTAAGCACAGTGATGTATACAAGGGGTGTGCTTTGGGAAAGTACACCAAGACTGTTTTTATGAACAGTGATAGCAGGTAAGCAGGAGTACTTGATTTGATACATTCTGACTTGTGTGGTCCTATGTCATCTATTTCTTCGAGAGGTTTTGAGTATTATGTGACATTCATCGATAACCATTCCAGAAAGACCTCGATCTACTTCCTGGGGAGCAAGAAATCTAAGGAGGTCTTGCAGAGGTTCCAAGAGTTCAAAGCTCTTGTGGAGAACTAGACTGGGAGGATTCGGGCACTCTGATCAGATAACGGGGGTGAGTATACCTCCAAGGAGTTCGATGAGTATTGCAGACAAGAGGGCATTCAGAAACAGTTGACAGTACCATACACTCCCGAGTAGAATGGAGTGGCAGAAAGGAAGAACTGATCTATTGTTGGAGCAACGAGAGCCATGTTACATGATCAGTCACTTCCTTTCTTTCTTTGGGCAGAGGCATGTGGTAAAGTTGTTTACCTTCACAGGCAAGAAGCCTGAGGCGAGTCATTTTCGTAATTTGGTTGTTTGACTTTTTCACATGTCCCTTCTGAGAAGACGACAAAGCTTGAGCCCACAGCAGAGAGAGGCATCTTTGTGGGGTATGATGAGACTTCAAAGGCCTTCTGCATTTATCTTCCCGCTCTGAGGAAGGTTGTTGTGAGGCAGGAAGGGAGATTGGAGTAGGAGCAGGCCTTCAGAAAGTCCAAAGAGTCAGTGCAGGGAGAGCAGCAGGTTCCCACACCTCAGGTAGCTTCATAGGTACCTTCAATACAGGTGACAGGTTCACAGGTTTCCAGGGTTACTGGACCACAGATTACAAGCACATGATCTTAAGGTACAGTGGTTCAGCCAGCAGGTTCTTTGGGGACAGGTTTTGGTTCTCAGGTCACAGGCTCACCATACAGAGCTATCGGATCACAGAGTTCACCAATTGTTGGTTCACTAGCTCCTGGTACACAGCTTTCTGGGTCTTCTACTTCTGGGAGTTCCTCAGATGATGATAGACCAGTTTGGGAACAACCTTCAGGGAAGAAGAAGCCTAAATGGCTTCGGGAGACCCTGAAGGAAGCTAAGGAGTTTGGAACGCCCAAGGAGCCACTGAGGACTATAGTGATGCCAGATAGGTTGGGTATGGCCTTAGTTGCTAGTCTTCGTGATTCTGAGCCATCTATTTTTGAGGAGGCCTCTCAGCATCATGTTTGGATAGATGCCATGATAAAAGAGTACCATTCCATCATGAAGAACGATGTTTGGGAGATTGTTCCGAGACCTAAGGGGAAGTCAATGGTGACTTATCGCTGGCTTTACAAGGTAAAGCATGTTGCAGATGGCAGTGTGGAGAAATACAAGGCTCGGTTTGTGGCACGGGGGTTCTCATAGGTAGAGGGAGTTGATTATGATGAGACCTTTGCACCGGTTGCTCATTAAACTTCTATCAGATCATTGATTTCCATTGTTGCGTAATTGGGTTGGAAGATCCATCAGATGGATGTGAAGACTGCATTTCTCAATGGAATCATACAGGAGGAGGTTTATGTGGAGCAGCCACGAGGCTTTGAGATTCATGGGAGAGAATCTCATGTGTGTAGGCTGAAGAAAGCCTTGTATGGGATGAAGCAAGCTCCTCGAGCTTGGTATTCCAAGATAGACTCTTACTTACCGTCGATGGGTTTTCAAAAGATTGAGGTTGTTCCGAATCTATATTTCATCATGGTTGGAGATGATCCGCTCATTCTTCTGTTGTATGTGGATGATTTGTTTATCATAGGTGAGGAGAGACCTATTGCAATTTGCAAAAGAGATCTTGCTTCAAAGTATGAGACGACTGACATTGGGTTGATGCATTATTTTTTGGGATTGGAGGTTTGGCAGGAGCCTGGTCATGTTTTCCTAGCGCAGGGAAGTATGCAATGGATATTCTGAGGAGATTTCTGATTGAGGACTACAGGCCGATGTCTACACCTATGGTCACCAACTAGAAGAAGCTTCATGCTTCTGAGGGAGAGTTGGTGGATCCTACCTTATATCGTCAACTCATAGGTTCGTTGATGTACTTGGTCAACTCTAGGCCAGATCTGTGTTTTGCGGTGAACACTCTCAGTCAGTTCATGGTGGAGCCTAGGAAGGTGCACTGGATTGCCGCAAAACATGTGTTGAGATACCTTGCAGGTACAGTAGTTTTTGGTCTGGATTATAGGAGATCAGATGGGGTTAGATTGATTGGCTTCACAGATTCAAATTGGGCAAGTAGTGTGGCAGACCAGAAGAGCACTTTTGGATGTTGTTTCAATTTGGGCTCGGCAGCAGTGTTGTGGTTCAATCGGAAGTAGAAGTCTGTTGCTTTGAGTTCTGTTGAGGCTAAGTACATGACAGTTAGTCAAGCTAGTTGCGAGGCACTGTGGCTTCGCAAGTTATTGGTTGATTTATTTGATCAGGAGCTGAGGCCTACAGTGATTTATTGTGACAATCAAAGTTGCATCCAGCTCTCTGAGAATCATGTATTTCACTATAGGTCAAAGCATATTCAGATCAAATACCATTTCATCCGTAATTATGTTCAGACAGGAGTTGTGCAGTTGCAGTACATTTCCACTGATGAGCAGGTTGCAAATATCCTAACAAAGTCTATTGGAAGAGGCAAGTTCATTCATTTTAAAGACAAGTTGGGTGTGATGCAGAACACCTTCCTTGGTAAGAGGGAGTGTTGATTTTTGTACCTAGGAAAGTGTTCCCCTAGTGATTTTTGCCTAAGTCATTAAAAGGGGAAAATTAAAGTGACCCTTGCAACTAATAACTTGAGATGAGTTTTTTAATTTGCACTTTAGAGAATAAAGTGACTTTTTGATAAATTTAAGTGAGGTGAGTGAAATTAATTTTGGAGAGAATTAAAAGTACATTTAATCTCATCCATCCATCTAATTCATTTTGGACACTTGGATTAGATGACTATTCAGCTTCCTCATTTAGACACCAAAAAGGAAAGGGAAGGCATTAGAGTCTCATTCTATTTTCATGAGAGTTGAAGAGCACAGAAGGAGAAAAATTGCAGGCTGAGAGAGAAGAGCAGAGAGCACATTTCCCAAGACCATACAGCAGGAGAAATTACATTTTTGTACAACGCGTTTTCCAAGGAAAATTCTAGGCACCTTTTTTGAGAAGAAAAAATTCTAGGCACGGAATTCTGTACAGTCTATACAATTTTGTACATTGGGCACGAAAATCAATGCAGTCTGTATAGTGGGCACAGAAATCGAGGCAGTTCATACGATACAGCAGTGAGCACAAAATTTGAGGAAGTCCATACAGTAAGTTTGGCACAATTTTCGAGGTAGCAAGTTGGCAGAAATTTTGACTGTAAAATTTCTGAATTCAGTCAATTTGCCGAGCACTGTGGTTGAGATATCAGCATATGTAACTGGGCAGTATTCATAATATTCTCAATTGGGCCCAGCTAGCTTTCCAATACTACTTTGCCTATCTCTTTTCGTTAGCCAATTTTTCGTCCTTGGGGGGGATATCTTGGATCGGCTAATTCGTAAGGTCCGGGAGTGATTGAGGGCTTACAAGAGAAGGGGCTGGGGGGGTTTTGCCTAGGTCATTTGACCAAAAATTTCTAAGTCTGATTTTTTATGTGTGACTGTGTTTTGTAAATTGCTACTCATTAAAAGTAGTAAAATTCTTCTTGTGTTTCAGTCATAAATTGTTTATGAGAAATGACTTAATTTGCAGCTGAAAGTAAATTGGGTTGGGCATTAAACTATGATGAAAATGGTGGTTGAAACCGGGTTGGGAGAATGCTGAAAATTTTACAAGGACTTGTAGACTTAAAATACCATGATGCTGGAAGACGACAACAAAATAGTTGTTGCCAAAGAGTGAATGTCATTATTTTACAAAATTGAAAAAAGATTGCGTTCTCTTGATTTCCCAATGGGATAAACATTCCTCAAAAGGAATAGTACAGCTTAAAAGTTGTTAATAATGGTGGTAAAATGAGATCACCTGAATAGGGTGTTAAGGGACTCGAGAGGTAGAGAAGGATTTAAACATGTCTCTAGTAGATAAGATAAGATAATTTATTTATGTCCACTAATGACCACAAAGTAGGTCAACGGGACTATCGATTATAATGATGTTTGTGCATGCCGAAGGACCAAATGATCCCCCTTTAAAAGAAATATAATGCAAGAAGTAAAATAGAAGTAAAAGTGTACATTGCGCGCTGGGCTGAAGTATGGGAGAGCTCTCACCCCAATCTCAACGCCACAACCCTGCACTAGGACGGAGAAGCTCAGGTGGACAAGATCCTAGAGCCAAACCGACCGAGGAAGGTCTAGTACTCTTAACATCCGAGGTTGAAAGAGGAAAACTGAGGGAAGTGTAATAGTGTCTGTTGGCCCGAATAGGAGTTGGTGGGCATGAGGCGTCCTCTGAAGTGTTGTCGGTGAGGTCTGTAGGATCTTGTACGCCTCTTGGAGGGAGGTCTGGTACGAAGCTGCCGATGGGATCTCGTGGGTTGAGATCCACAAATCTTTACTGATCTGGAAACTGGATCGATATCTAAGTCAGTAGATCTCTTGGTGCCCCTGGAAGGTGGCAGCACGCTGAAGAATTGTCGTGATCCTCTATGTGGTATCAGGTCTGGTGGGGGGCTGAAGGACCTGCGCTCGAAACCTGAGAGTCTCCTGAATATAAAGTGTTAAACATCTCTAATCTGTGTATATGAAGAAGGCAGCTAGAGTTTGAGGCCCTCTAAACAAGCAATGGAAGCGTCCTCTGATCTCGTAGTATATAGGACATCTGAAGATAAAGTGTGACTCGCTTTCCACTTCTTGTAGATGACATAACGGGCAGATCCTGTCCGATCTATCAATCTAGTGGTCTGTCTTTACCCGAAGTCTATGGGATCCTACTCTAAGTTGTCCGAGAGGGATCCAAAGAGCATGCATCCAATGGTGAAACGTGTACTGTAATGGTGATCCCGTCTCTGATCTCCAAGAAGTGTTCAGCATAAAAGGTCATCTTTGGGCGCAACCTCCCAAAGGATTGACCCATGTAATCTGAACGAACTGTTGTAGAATCGGTAGAAGGTGAACGGGGGCATCCAGAGAATACCATAACGGGGGGAGACAATCTAACTGGATCCCTGCTGATGTAAGAAGGCTCAAAACCCCTGTGAACCAACATTTGGCTCCACCTGAGTGAGTAGCACAAGAAATGGTCTCAGAAGAGCAATAGGCTAAATAAGGATACATGTCCCAACCTTTTAACGAGTCAGCAAACCCACGGATCCGATGCAAGAAAGCAACTAATTTGAAGACCATCTCAAGGCGGAAGGGCTGGGCCCCAAACTCAGCTAGGATGATGTGCTGCGACACTGTCTACTTACATCTGATGATACGCCAAAGAAGAAGGATCTGGACTCTCTTAGTTGATTCCCAATCTGACTCGAGTAGAGAGGGTCCCCAAATTTCTAATATGTATAAAACATTGGGACGGATCAAGGTGTTCAATAGGTTCATCTTGGATGAGATATCCTGGAAGTGATGGCAAAACCACTGTCTCTCAAGAAGGGCCAAGGACCTGTACCCTTTGTTGATTCGAGGCTAGAGAGTTGGTCGTAGAATGAAGCGAGGACCTGAGAACTGCACTCCCAAGTAAGTATAAGTACTGGTGATATCAATTTCCTCTCCCTTGAATAGGAAACGAAAATCCATGGTTTTCTTCACCCCATTGAAGATCATAACCTTTGTTTTGCTCAAATTCACTGTCAGCTTCCGAAGATCACAAAACAGGGCTAAAAGCTGTCTTTGCAACCCTTTTGAGGAGGAAGATAAGAGTACTAGATCATCAACGAAGAGTAGAATAAAGATCAGGACTTAGTGGAGGAGGCACCCATCTGTGTCCTAGATATGCTCGTGGAGAAAGGCTTCCAACTCATCGATGTAGATTCCAAACAGGGTGGGAGATAGTGGGCAACCTTGTTTCACCCCAATGGTGCTTCGCATGAACTCAGACAATCCTTGAGCTATGCGGAGACGACCACAGACGGACTCATAAAGGCACATAATAGCTGTCAGTAGGGTCATCGAGATGTCGATGTCTCTGAGTCGCTGCAATAAATCTTCCCTCGAAACCGAGTCGAAGGCTTTCCGGAAGCCTACGAAGCAGTAGTAGACTTTCGAGGAACGGTGGCGTGCCTCCTCAATCACGACCAGGAGAGTAAAAATATGGTCGATAGTCTGATGTGCTGGCATTAACCCTGCCTAGCCCCGGTCTCTAAGGTTTCTCTGCTCGAGGTCGCTGGATAGCTTCCTATGGAGGACGGTGGCATATAACTTTGAGAACGTGTGGCCTACCATGATCGTTCTATAGTTGTTGGGATCGAAAGTGGAACCCGACTTGTGAATCGGATATATAATATGATGTGAACATACCGGGGGAAACCCTTCACACACCACATGGTTGAAGAGATCATCCAAATAGCTAACCAGAGCGCATAGACCATGCTTGAAGAGCTCTGCTTGGTAGCCTTCCTCATCTGCTGATTTGTTGCTAGTCATCGCCCGGATGGCCTCCATGACATCGTTGTCAAAGAAGAGGTGGCAGGAGAAAGGAGGGGAAGCAACATGAATTTTGGTCTGGTCAGGAATGTCATAGAGATTGGAGGTGTGGGAAAACATGGAAGTAGGGTCTGTTGCCGCCTAATTCACACTTTAAGACGCAGGAAAGTCACAACCTGCTATGTGTGTCCTTGGGGGCAAGTGAGAGCTGGGGACCACTGTCACCACAGTCCACAACTCCTCCGTTTAGGCAAGATCCCAACAGAGCCAAGGGGGGTAGTCCCTACGGAAAGACTAAGTTCCAGTTTTGTTAATTAATGACAGATTAATTAAAGGGATCTTTTATTAAGGTTGGGGCTAAGGTTCTAGGAGATGACAGTCAAACTAATGCAATATGCAAGATTTAAATGACAGTCAGTCTTTTTATTTGAAAAACCAGTGCCTAAAGAATGGA
>LPNX011014149.1:1424112-1487438 GCA_001517045.1 Pseudotsuga menziesii
AACAGGGTCAAGGTCGGATGGGAGAGGAGAGCACCGAGAGAGAATGGTACACCAAAAATACTTGGGGGAATGGGCAAGGAGAGCCGAGAGTTCTCGTCTTCTCTGAGAGACAAATTGTCATTTCTTGCGACGAAGGAGACAACGGTAAGAAATTTGAATGTCGGGATAAGTAGAATGGGAGTGGAGGAAGGCATAACAGAGTTCTCGATGGAGGATTTTGCATTCTTCATCGTACCACTTGTTCATGGGACAAGAACCAAATTTAAGTGTGTAGAGGTGGTACGAGTGGAGTGGGGGAAGGAGTTAAGTGCAGCTTCCCAGATTGCAGATGAGAGGCATTGGTACTTAGCAGAGGTCGAGTCAAGTGAGGAGAAATGGGCCTCAGAGGGAAGAATCTGGCGAAGGAAAAGGACAGATGGAAGGGACATCTAGCATGGTCAAGGGTGATGAGGAGAGAGGCAAGGGGGTTGTGGAGGCCTTTATCCATCATGGCTTGCTCTCCATATGCAAAACTTGAAGCCGCTTTCCTCCATCAAGGACAAGCCTTAAATAGGGGTATTATGGCAGAAGTTGATATGGACACAGTTGCATTGATGATGGATTACAGCAGGAAAACAGGCACTCAAGACTCGAAATGGGCCTGATCAACACTGAAGGGATATGGTTATATGTTTCGAAGGTTGTGGGCTTATCTGCTCAGAAGGTTGGTTGATAGTCTGGGAGGCTCACTTGTCGTCATTTGAATATTGGTCAACCCGCAAGTATGAAGTAGCTAATCTTAGCTCACCAGGCACAGTCTATCTTAGTGGCATGGGTTGTTAACTTGTAGATTCGCTGATTGAAAAGGATGTCGAGCAAACAGGAGTATGGGCCAGAGGAAGCCAGTAAAGGACTATGCAAAGGAGGGAAGTGAAAATAGGAAAATACACTTGCATGCTACATAAATATGGAAATACAACTAATATATAAGATTCATAAGATGTCAAATAGTGGATAATGATCACATATTGACAATAAACTAATACAACTAATATATAAGATGCATAAGATGTCAAATAGTGGATCATGATCACATATCGACAATAAGTTTTTATTTGGTTTAACATTTGCTTTTTATGAGCCTACTTTTTATTTGGTTTTACTCTTGGTGCTCTACAACCAAGTATGGGAGAGATGTTGTCACGTTACTAACGTTGTGCTACCAAAAAAATAAAAAATAAAAAAATTCATGTTGGCTCATAAAATAAAATAAATAAAACCAAATAAAAAGTAGGCACATAAAATAAAAATTTTAAACCAAATAAAAAGTTATTAAAAAAATCCAAGTTATTTTATAAACCGACATGAAATTTTTTAATTATTTTTTATTTTTGGTAGCATAACATTAGTAACGTGACACCTTCCCCATACTGGGCTGTAGAGCACCTCGCTACTCTCGGTGCAAAAATTATTAATTATTAATGATGATTATAACTTATCAAATATAATTATGGTACATGGATGGCTACTAGTAATATCATATATGCATGAGAACTCTCTTTTAGGTTATAACTTATAGTTCTACTGTTGTGATTCTTGAATGGTTTTGATCCTGAACTCTAATTTTCTTTAATTATAAAAATGTTTTTTATAATTTCCAAGCCATATCCACATTGTAGCATTGCAAAAATCCAACAGATCTGAATCCAACTCCAGATCTGTATCCTGATAACTTAGGTAAAGAAAGAAATAGAGGAAATTGAAAACAAGGTCAAGGAAAAAAATGGCATGACTTCCAATGTTAAAGTAGATGAGGAGATATCCCCTTGGGCTTCAGACATTGGTTTTCACATAGCAAAGACACCAAATATTTGAAGCTTGTGGATATACATTGACACCTGAAGACATTCATTGCCATGACTGTGGAAGTGAGAAGCACCCAAGTGAATGAAATCATCATTAAATTGGACCAACTGAATCAAAAATACGATAACTTAATCAGCACAATCCAGCAATCGAAGACAGGGATGAGGAACTAGATGAGGATGGATGACCTATAAGGAGGAGGTGTTAGCTTTTGGGTTACTCTGAAAGTGTTTAAACTTTATACTTTATACCATGTTTGGGGGTGCTTCTTGAGATTAAGTGAGAATATTGTGTGAAAAAATAAAATGGGATTAGGTGTTAATAATGCCCATTGAAAACAAGACAAACATTTTCAAAAATAAGCATTAAACAAGTAACTAAACAGATAGCCCCAAAGGTTAGCTCAATTGGTAGATGCTCATGCTAAGTCCACAAGGTCTTGGGATCAAATCCCATCACGTCCTTTGGGGATACCAACCACCTATATGGCTGGCAGTCAATCCATCATCAATCCAGATATTCTAGGGAAGAAGGGGAGAACTCCATTAAGGCTAGGCTGGTACCAGCAACCCCATTCTCCATTTAAGTTTGTGAGGGTGGAGTGAGATTATTACCTCAAACCAAAACAAAAGTAACTATATAGCTGAAACGACGAGTAACAAGGAGGGAAATGAAATTGGAATAATAGCAAACTTTTGCTGCATGAAAACAACCCTAAAACCAATACTCAAGACATCTAACATAGCAGCATCACACCATCTCAAAGATCATTGTCAAAATATCAAAAATAAATAAACTATAAAAGATGAACACATCCAAACTTGAGTTGAAAGCATTTTCACCTGCAGAGAAAACGAGCCAGTTTCAAAGTGGCTTCGAGTTCAAAGCTGATAGTTGATACCCTGCAAAAAAATGGAGTCAACTTTTAAGGAATAATCTTTGAAGAAACCTCAAAACAAATCATCACTTCAAGAGCTATATAAATATGCAGTAATCAAAATATTATGAGATATAACAAAATGTAAGTAACCCCACTTCATTACAAAAGAATTTAACTCACAAAAAGCAATTAGAATAATCACACTTTTGCTTCATTTGACTTTCTATTATAGGAAAAAAGCATCTTTTGGCATTTTTCAAACTGAATGTTTTTCTGGTATGCATCTTATTGAGCAAGTCAACAATCTAACTGAATCAGACGATACACATATAACTCATAAGTCCTGACCGTATCCAAGTACCAATAAGCATGATGACTCTAGATTGTAGTTGCAGGGATAGGCACGCGCTTCCCATCTTGTCTTTCGTAGTTGTTTTAGTTTGAAATAGTGTAGTGCTCTTTTCAAGTTTGTTCCATGAAAATTGGTTTATTTGCATCTCCCTTGCTGTCACATGCTCGTTGGACATTCTGGTGTATATATGGCACTTGTAACTACAATCTAGAGTCATCATGCTCCTTGAAATTGGCACCTTTCCTTGTTAGCTGCTGACCCATACTTGGATGGGAAAGATGCCTTCCCCATGTCTGTCACATCAGAATAGCTGTCCTTAGCTTTTTAAGCTGTTCTTTTTTCCTTCAGGTACAATAGCATGATTTTTCGGTTGCATTCCTGTTTTTATGATGTAGCTGCCAATTTCTGATTTTGCTGTTACAAATGGCAAGTCAGGCATTTTTTGTTCTTGTTTGTTGGCCACAGCTACTACAAGCCAAAACTAACCATAAAAGTACTCATAAAGAATGGGAAAGTTTGCCGTATGTAAGTGACCATGAAATGTGTTAACAATCTCTCTCAAATCTCTTAGTACAGCTAGTGTTCAAACATAAAATACCCTTTGATCTCAGCTTCTGCTAATGTGACTTGTGACTGGACCTGCAGTTTTCGCTGTAGCTCTCATACAATTTGACATAAACTTATGGTTGCATTGTTATTTAATCAGAGATAATTAGGCATGCCTACAATCTTCAGACTCGTGGCATGGTTGTACTAGTGCTTTTGGCTTTTGGTTTAAAGGTGTTTGTAATGTGCTCCAGAACAACGTTTCTATATATAAAATAATTCCCCTAGTTGAATTTTAGCATTAGCATATAACTTAAAAAAATTTGCAGATGAACTTAAACAAATAATCAGTGCAGTAAAAACACATTCATCACATCAGCACAATGGACACAATATTTTTCACTGGGGAAACCTTCAAAGGACAAAAACCCCAAAAGCATTAGTAGCTCATCTCGTAAATGAGATGACTTAGGAAATTCTTCAAAAAGTTTCTCAAATCCAGATCTGGATTTTACCCACAGTAACAGTAAAATTTTATCAGTAAAAATCAGAGTGATAATTTCAAACCCAGATCCACAATTTCCAGAAATACAAAAATTACCCAAAACAGGAATTTCTCTCTCCTGCCAGAAAATCTCGGACTGCCTGAAAAAACTCACACTGTGCCTTCTGTCTGCTGCCCAAAAAATCTCAGACTGCCCGAACTGTACCTGAGCTGCCCGATCTGCCCAGATCTGGTCTTATCTGCTGCCCGTTGACTTGTTACCTGCCCGATCTGCCCTTCTGTTTGCCCGTGACAGTCCGAGACTGTGGGGCAGCTATATGCTGCTGCTGAGGTGGTTGGGCAGCTTGACGTGGGCTGGGCCGAGGCTTTAAAGGCTGCCCTATGCCTCTCGGGGCCTGCTATTTAGCAGCCCAAGGTCTGCACAGTCAGCCCAGGCCTGCTATTTAGCAGCCCGTGGCCATGGCAGCCCTGTTAGGGTCTGCCCTAGGCTACCCGAGGGTTGGTTGTGGGCCAAACCCTCACGGGTATGCCTGCTAGAGGCTGCCCGAGGGTGCCTATAGAACCTTCAGCCCTCACGGTTGGGCTTGTGATGAGCTGCCCGGAAGAAAGGAAGAGGGCAGTGCCCTAAACAGTCTGCCCATAAAAGGAATGGAGCAACCATGAAGAAGATGGGGCTGCTGAGAAGGAGGTAAGACTGCCCAGAAAAATATGAAGAAGGCTGCCCACAAAAATTTCTGAGAATGAATTGCTGATAAAAACCCTAGATGAGGGTTCACTGAGGATGCCCTGGCTGAGGCAAAATCTTCTTCACTAAGAATAGCAGCTTCACCTGTTAGAGCAAACTTGTATGTGATAATCAAAAGACTTGATCTTCTTATATAGCCTTCATTCACCTATTAAGTGGACCAAAATTAGGAAAGATAAAAATAATAATATTTTAATATTTTCCTAATTTCACTTTTACCTTCTTACGAAAAGTTCTTTTTATTTATCTTTGACTTTTACCAAAAGTACTTATTTATTTTTTATTTCCACCTATGGTACAAAAGTCCTTATTTATTTTGACTTTTGACTTTGGCCTTCTTGTAAGTGCACATGTGGTCATTTTTTATTCCAAAAGTACATCATCATAAACCAAGAGAGCTACTAATGCTTTTATCTCACACTCTGTGTGACACGTAGATCTGGTACTAGGGTAACTTAACCAAGGGTAGCTAATCCTTAGAGAAGTACACCAAGCCCATAGCTGAGGGTTTGTTGAGGATGCCCTAGCAAAGGCAAAATCTTCTTCAGTAAAAATAGCAGCTTCGCCTATTAGAGCAAACTTGTATGTGATAATGAGAAGACTTGATCTTCTTATATAGCCTTCATTCACCTATTAAGTGGACCAAAATTAGGAAAGATAAAAATAATAATATTTAATTATTTAATCTTTTCCTAATTTCACTTTTACTTTCTTACCAAAAGGTCTTTTTATTTATCTTTGACTTTTACCAAAAGTCCTTATTTATTTTTGACTTCCACATGCGGTCCTTTTCCTGTGGTACAAAAGTCCTTATTTATTTTGACTTTTGACTTTGGCCTTTTTCCAAGTGCCCTTGTGGTCCTTTTTTATTCCAAAAGTACATCATCATAAACCAAGAGAGTTACTAATGCTTTTATCTCACACTCTATGTGACACGTAGATCTGGTACTAGGGTAACTTAACCAAGGGTAGCTCATCCTTGGAGAAGTACACCAAGCCCATAGATCAAGGGTCAGAGTGCCACACATGCCTAGACCCAGTCTAGGGCTTACAGTGCCTTCCTGGTAACAAACCAGGTGCCTCCATTCTCCAAGAGAATGGCTACTCAAAACTAAGCTGAGTCTACTAGTCTTAGACTGGTCTACATTGTGGTCCCAGACCAGATGTCTACTCAACACTACGTTGAGTCTACCTAGGGTAGAGTTGGGTCTATATCATGGTCCCAGACTAGATATCTACCATTCAACAGAATGGTCACTCAACACTGGGTTGAGTCTTCATCGTGGTCCCGAACCAGGTGGTCCCATTCTCCTAAGAGAAGGGCTCTCGATGCTGCTCAGAAAAATCAACACTCCCTTCAGTGAGAGAGGCATTCTCTGCCATACCAAGCTTGTCACAAAAGTACACGAACTTTGATGCTATCAAGGGCTTGGTCAAGATATCTGCAATCTATAATCTGTACGAATGTATTGCAACTTCAGAGCACCTCTTTGCACTAGGTCTCTGATGAGATGATACCTCATTTCAATGTGTTTCGATCTGTCATGAAACACTGGGTTCTATGAATGCTTTATGCAACTCTAATTATCGCAATGGATGATCGTTGAGTCAAGCTTTCCCTCGAACAGATTAGATAACAACTTTCTAAGCCAAACTGCTTCCTTGCAGGAATCACTTGTAGCAATATACTCTGCCTCAGCTGTGCTCTGAGCTATGGAACCCTGCTTCCTGCTGGACCAAGAGATCATTGTTGATCCCATACTAAAGCAATAACCAGAGGTACTTTTCCAGTCAACTGCACTGCCAACCCAATCTGAATATCCAGATAACAATACTCCACTGCTGGAAGTATACCTGAGCCCATACGTGATAGTACCTCGCACATATCTGAGTACATGTTTGGCAGCTACCAAGTGTATGTGCTTTGGATCTGACATGACTGACTCAGTGCATTCACTATGCCACAGATGTCTGGTCTCGTATGCACAAATACATCAGGGAACTAATAAGCTATCTGTATAGAATAGAGTCCACACTCTATGAACTAGAGGCTGAGTCCCACAACTTTGTCAAGTTGGTAGTCATTGGTACCCTCATGGACTTGCAGTCCTGCATCCCAAATCTCTGCAAGATATCCACTACATACTTTCTTTGTGTCAGGAAGATCTCACTTGGCTTTTGCCAGACGTCTAAGCCAAGGAAGTAATGCATCAATCCGAGATCTTTCATCTCGAATTCAGAGGTAAGCTCCCTCTTACACTGGTCTATCAATTGTTCATCACCTATAAGAAACAAGTCATCTACATAAAGAACAAGTACCAAGACATGATTATGAACAACTTTAAAGTACATGTTAGAATCAATTGTACTTTTAGAAAACCCCAAGCTATGGAGAAACCCATCCATCCTGGCATACCAGACTCTCGGAGCTTGTTTTAGTCCATACAAGGCTTTCTTCAGTTTACATACATGGGTCTTCTTCCCATGAGTCACAAAGCCTTCAGCTTGTTCAATATAAACTTCTTCCTCAATCTTACCATTGAGAAAGGTTGTCTTTACATCCATCTGATGTAACTTCCATCCGAATACTGCAACAAGTGAAATGATGGTTCTGATGGTAGTGTACCTGGCAACAGGAGCAAATGTCTCGTCATAGTCAATGCCTTCTTTCTGAGTGAAGCCACGAGCTACGAATCTGGCTTTATACTTCTCCACACTGCCATCTGCAGCATGCTTGATCTTATAAAGTCATCTAGAAGTCACTACTGACTTTCCTGCAAGTCTGGGAACAACTTCCCAAACATCATTCTTAATGATTGATTTATGCTCTTCAATCATGGCATCAACCCATACCTGTTTGCTTATTGCATCTTTGTATGATGAAGATTCTGAACTGATAAGCTGACTCATAAGACCGGAATACTTCTGTGGTCTTGTGCTTTCTCTGAAAGTCCCTGAAGGCGCCTTATGCTTCTCAACTTCTTGTACCGTCTCTCAGTACCAAGCAGGTCTCCTTTCGGAAGGAGGAACTTCAAGTAGTTCTTCTAGTGGACTTTCAATGCTCTTAGGAACATCTGATCAAATTCCTCTTCCTCCCTCTGAATTTCTGAATCTGGAAACTCAAGTGGAGCAACTGCATCTTCTAGTGAAAACTCTAGTGTTTTATGAAACACAGCTTCCTCATGGAAGATCACATCTCTGCTGACCTCAATGTGCCTCTGTCCAGGTATATATACTCGATAAGCCTTCGAGCAATCACTGTACCCAACAGTGATTGCTTGGCCCTCTTCTCTTTTGGCACATGAACATACACAGGAGTACCAAATATCCTCATCTGATCAACTACAGATTTCTTCTTGGTGAAGACTTCTTCTGGAGTCTTCTCCCCCAAGATAGCATGTGGGCTTCTGTCTGAATGTATACTGTAGTTCCAGTAGCTTCAACCCATAAAGACAAAGGAAGATCTAGATCAATGATCATGGCTTTAGCAGCCTCACAGATCGTTCTATTCTTCCTTTTTGCAACCCCATTCTGCTGGGAGTTGTAAGGCACTGTCAGCTCTTTCTTGATTCCTGCTTCTCAACAAAAATCATCAAACTCATTAGATTCATACTCACCTCCGTTATCTGATCTCAAGATACGGATGTGCCTGCCAGTCTGATTTTCAATCACTGTCTTGAACTCTTTGAACCTGTCAAAGGTTTCACTCTTGGCCTTACGGAAGTAAATCCAAGACTTCCGAGAGTAGTCATCAATAAACAAGACATAATATAAACACCCACTCAAGGAGGGTGAAGACATGGACCCACAAATGTCAGAATGAATCAAATCCAAAATGCCTTTAGATCTACTCTTGCTTCTGGGAAAGGATTTCTTAGTGTTCTTACCTAGAGCACATCCTTTGTAAATTCCTTCATGTTTTGGAGAAACTTTTGGCATACATGTAACCATCTTCTGCAATCTTGGGAGAGCTGTGTAGTGAAGGTGTCCAAACCTTCTATGCCAAAGTTCACAACGATCAACTGTATGATGTACCAAAGCATGAGTGGAGACTTTGGAGGCCTTGTATAGGTCTCCCTCTCAAACCCCAATCTGTACTGTTGAGTCTAGATCTGTGTCTTTTGCCCATAAAAAGACCTTCTTGTCCATAAAGAGGACTCCGTGGCCCTTGTCTTCTAAACCAGCAACATAAAGAATATCATCAATATGAAGAACCGTACCTGAGTCAAGTTGAAGTGAAGTTGAGCCAACTCCTTCAATCTTGTAAGTGGAGTCATCTCCAAGTTCTACGTGAGTGGTGAACTTCTTCTTTCTGTAACTGGCGAGGGTACCACGGTTACCTGTCATGTGCCTGGAGGCACCACTGTCCACCAAGAAGTGGAGCAAGTTGAGAAAGAACCAGTTAGAGCAGAAATCAAATAGTATTCTCTTTTAGACTCATCAGTTTTATTAGCCTTGGTTTTCTTCTTTTTCTTTGGTTCTCCATCTTCTTCTTCCTCTGCTTCTGCAGCATATGCTTGAAACCTTCTCTTGGGTTTCTTCTTGTTCTGCCTGCAGTCTCTAGCATAATGTCCAACTTTGTGACAAGTATAACATTCAATTTTAGACATGTCAGAAAACTTACCCTGAGGTTTCTTACCCTTCTTTTGCTGAGGGAAAGGCTTGTTGAACTTCTTAGTCTTTGCTGCATGTGCAAGGTTATCCTCCTTAATTACCTTGTCAATGTTCCTTCCTTCTTCTTGTATGCAATCATGCCAAAGCCTTTCAAAGGTTGGCTGATTTTCTCATCCACAGACGGATGCCATGAAGGTTTCCCAAGAGCTTGGGAGACCATCAACCGCTGTTTGCATAAGGTCGTTGTCATCAACAGTGATACCAATAGCAAGGAGTTGATCTCTTACCTGTGCAATCTTTGTGAAAAGGAACCAACACTTTCATCTTTGTTCAGCTTCAAAGTTCGTAGCCTCTTCTTCAAGAATCTCTTTTGATTGGGAGCCTTCTTTTCATATAGGTTGACCAAAGTATCATAGCATTCTTTAGCAGTCTTCAAAGATGTGATGTTAAGCATTAATGCTTCTCTGATAGAATCATAAATGACTCTTCTAGCCTTACCTTGCTTCCTCTTGTAAGCAAGCCTACCAGCATTTGTAGTTGGCTCTTCTGTGACATTAAGCACAATGTCATCCAAGTCATTCTCATCTAGAATGGCTGTCAACCTGGCCTTCCAGGAATTGAAGTTTGCTGAACCATAGAGCTTCTCTTCCAGTTTGAAACCATTGATGGCCATCTTTGTCACTTATCCAAATGTTAGATCTACAAATTTTATTCCAAGATCTAGTGAAAAACAACAGCTTTGTCTCTTTACTGAGTTTTCGCATGCTCAGCTCTGATACTATGTTGAATTTTAGCATTAGCATATAACTTTAAAAATTTTGCAGATGAACTTAAACAAATAATCAGTGCAGTAAAAACACATTCATCACATCAGCACAATGGATAGAATATTTTTCATTGGGGAAACCTTCAAAGGACAAAAACCCCAAAAGCAGTAGTAGCTCATCTCTCGTAAATGAGATGACTTAGGAAATTCTTCAAAAAGTTCCTCAAATCCAGATCTGGATTTTACCCACAGTACAGTAAAAATTTTATCGGTAAAAATCAGACTGATAATTTCAAACCCAAATCCACAATTTTCAAAAATACAAAAATTACCTAAAACATGAATTTCTCTCTCCTGCCGGAAAATCTCAGACTGCCCAGAAAAACTCAGACTGTACCTTCTGTCTGGTACCCGAAAAATCTCAAACTGCCCAAACTATACCCGAGTTGCCCGATCTACCCGAATCTGGGCTTAACTATTGCCCGTTGACTTTTTACCTGCCCGATTTGCCCTTCAATCTGCCTGATCTGCCCTTCTATCTACCAATGACAGTCCGAGACTGTGGGGCAGCTATCTGCTGCTACTGAGGTCGTCGGGCAGCTTGACGTGGGCTGGGCTGAGGCTTTAAAGCCTGCCCTATGCCTCTCGGGGCCTGCTATTTAGCAGCCCATGGCCACGGCAGCCCTGTTAGGGTCTGCCCTACGCTACCTGAGGGTTGGTTGTGGGCCAAACCCTCACGAGTATGCCTACTAGAGGTTGCTCGAGGGTACCTATAGGACCTTCAGCCCTCACGGTTGGGCTTGTAATGAGCTGCCCAGAAGAAAGGAAGAGAGCAGTGCCCTAAACAGTTTGCCCGTAAAAGGAATGGAGCAGCCGTGAAGAAGATGGGGCTGCTGAGAAAGAGGTAAGACTGCCTGAAAAAATATGAAGAACGCTGCCCACAAAAATTTCTGAGAATGAAATGTTGATAAAAACCCTAGTTGAGGGTTTGCTGAGGATGCCCTAGCTGAGGCAAAATCTTCTTCAGTAGAAATAGCAGCTTCACCTGTTAGAGCAAACTTGTATGTGATAATGAGAAGACTTGATCTTCTTATACAGCCTTCATTCACCTGTTAAGTGGACCAAAATTAGGAAAGATAAAAATAATAATATTTTAATATTTTCCTAATTTCACTTTTACCTTCTTACCAAAAGGTCTTTTTATTTATCTTTGACTTTGGCCTTTTTCCAAGTGCCCCTGTGGTCCTTTTTTATTCCAAAAGTACTTCATCATAAACCAAGAGAGTTACTAATGCTTTTATCTCACACTCTGTGTGACACCTAGATCTGGTACTAGGGTAACTTAACCAAGGGTAGCTAATCCTTGGAGAAGTACACCAAGCCCATAAATCAAGGGTCAGAGTACCACACATGCCTAGACCCAATCTAGGGCTTACAGTGCCTTCCTGGTAACAGACCAGGTGCCTCCATTCTCCAAGAGAATGGCTACTCAGAACTAAGTTGAGTCTACCAGTCCTAGACTGGTCTACATCATGGTCCCAGACCAGATGTCTACTCAACACTAGGTTGAGTCTACCCAGGGCAGAGTTGGGTCTATATCATGGTCCCAGACCAGATATCTACCATTCAACAGAATGGTCACTCAACACTGGATTGAGTCTTCACCATGGTCCCAAACCAGGTGGTCCCATTCTCCTAAGAGAAGGGCTCTCGATGCTACTCAGAAAAATCAACACTTCATAGTCTATAGAATTAAAATTAGAATCAGACTGACTACAGAAAATAACCAACGATCCAATGCATATGCTCATAATAAAATTTCACATGGCAACTTGGAGCACTTGCCATGATGATGACCCAGGTTCAAAAGCCAGCAGGCATGCTCACCTTGATAATACAGTAAACCAAGTCTTTTCGATCTGTGAAGTCATGTTAATGCAATAAACACTGGTTATGTGCATATGCAAAGGTGAGCATTGTCTGAGATTCAGGTCACATGTCAGCAAAGTGAAAAGCAATGATAGCCTCGCTACTCCCATACCGTCGTAGCAAGGATCAAGTGGGTATTTGTCAACAAAAAGGATATCGGATAGTCTAAGTGTTGATTTTTCCTGAGCAAGCATCGAGAGCCATTCTCTGAGGAGAATGGGGACATCTGGTCAAGAACCAAGATGTGGAACCAGCCCAACACTGGGGGACTCAACCTAGAGTTAAGTAACCATTCTATTGAATGGAGACATCTGGTTAAGGACCATGATGTGGAACCAATCCAGCACTGGGGGACTCAATGGGGACATCTGGTCAGGGACCAAAATGTGGAACTAGTCTAGCCCTAGGGGACTCAACCTAGAGCCGAGTGGCCATTCTTTGAATGGAGACACCTGGTCAGTTACCAGGAATTTAACCTAGTCGGGGACTCAGCCCGAGGCTGAGGGCCATTCTCCGGAAGAATGGAGGCGCTTGGTCTGTTATCAAGTATTTGACTTTGGGTCAAATTATGCAGCCTATGGTTGAGGCACCTAGTTTGTTACCAAGATAACACTATAAGCCCAAAACCGGGTCTAGGCATGTGTGACACTCCTCCCTCGATCTGTGGGCTTTGTGATCTTCTCCAGGGATTAGCTACCCCTGGTTAAGACACCTTAGTACCCGATCTTGGTGACACATGGAGTATGAGATAAAAGCATTAGTAATTATGTCTATTTATGATGATGTACTTTGAGTGGGGATGAAGGACCACCTGATTTGACCACAAGGCACTTGAAGAAGGCTAAAGTAAAAGTCTAAAATACATAAGGACCCTTAGTACCACTAAGGAGTCAAACTGAAAGTGCAAAAAAACCTTTAGTACCACTAAAGGTAAAAGTCAAAATCATAAAAGAATAAAATAATATTATTTTGTTCTTTTAAGTTCTGGTCCACTTACAGGTGACTCAAAGGATATAAAAGAAGATCAATCTATTTCATTTTCATAAACACTTGCTCATCATCCACAGCTGCTCCAAAGAAGACTTTCGCTGGTGTTTTTGAAGAAAAGACATTTTATGGTTATGCCCTAGCATGGAGGATTCTAGCTAGGGCACCCATTCTTATTACAGCAAACCCTAGCCTAGGGTTTCACTCATGAAGAAGATCGGCAACAGCATACTCTCCTTCTTCACATGCTAGGGTTTTATCCTAGCCCTCTTCATCTTCACGAGCAGCTTGTATTTCTTCACGGGCGGCATTTAGAATTTCGGGCAGCTTCCTTCCTCCATCGGTAGCCTCTCCTCACCCACGAGCACCTACAGCAGACCCTAACGAGGCTTGGGCAGCCTGCTAGTGCCTTCGGGCCACTACAGCAAGCCCTAACAAGGCTCGACAGGCAACAAAGCCTCGCGCAGGTATCAGACAACCTGAGAAGGCTTCCGAGCAGGCCACTGACCCTCGGGTAGGAAATAGACAGCCCGAGAAGGCTTCTGGGCAGGCCACTGACCCTCAAAAAGCTTGGACAGGATTTCGAGCAGGCAGGTGGCTCGGGCAGCAGCAGCAGGTACCCCGAGCAGAAAAAGGGTAGTCTAAGCAGATCTATACAGCTCGGGCAGACAAGTACACGTTCGGGCAGCATTCTGGGCAAGAAGAAGTAGATCTGGGCAGCCTTGGGCAGCAAGGAAAATATTCCGCGCAGGAGAGAAGATTTAGGGCAGAAAGCCCTAATCTGGATTTTTATGTAAAATTTATTTTGTGGATTTTTATCTATGGTACAAACCCATTATGGTTTGTGAATTCTTGAAAACGCAGTCATCTCATTGAAGAGATAAATTACTAATGCTTTTGGGGTTTTTGTCCTTTAAAGGTTTCCCCAATGAAAAACTCTTGTGTTCAGTGTTTTGATGTGTTGATGTTACTACACTTGTCTATTGTTATTTGATAGCCTGCAAAAATTTAAAGTATTCATGCTAATGCTAAAATTCAACACTAAGTACATCATACACTATGCCTAAGGAGTACGATAGAGCTTTGCTACGGTTCCAGCAACCTACACCCCAGAGACACTATTCCCCCCACTACGAAGCCATCTTTTGGTATCCCCTAGATAGTTCACCATGGGGGAGGAATCCTGAATCACTACCTTGAGATCCTAGATTATTTTTCCTACCCTTCGTTCATCTGATACCTATTCTCAAGACCTCTTAAGCTCTACAAACTGGGATCTCGTGAGGTGCACATCCAGAAAAAACTTACGTACCACTACGGGAAGAATAAACTAATCACTAGGCCTAGCCAAAACCAAAAAAGTGTGTATAATTGTATCATAGGTGCAGTAGTACAAAGCAAGAGTGTCCCCGGCTACTGGACAACTCAATTCTAGTCAAGAAGGATAAAGAGAGTGTCCCCAACTATTGGACAAGTCCTATAATGAACACAAGATACCCATTATGATACCATCCAACATCCTTGTAAGTATTGTCTTTATATTTTTTTCAAATGTTTGGTCAGGTTATGCTTCTCATTGTGTTCCAGATTATCATTTTTTCATCAGTATTTTCCACTCTTGCTTGAAGTATCTAACATTTAAGGAAGAAAAATTAAGACAAATTTTAGATCTCTTAAGAAAAAGACATTAGCAATGTTGTCAAACAACCAAGAACTTACTACATAATAAGCAATAGTTTTGAACAACTACTACTTGATAAAAATGGAAGTACGCAGATGCCATTCATGAATAAGAGATCAACAAGAATGCATTGCATATAAAAGCTATGAAAAGCAAAAAAGTTCATTGGCCTAATACATAACAATCTTTGCCAAAAATATCTTTAGGTGGCCAAAACTGAATCTCAAGCCAGTGCACAGCATTCTAGACCAAGGAAGTCATACCCTACAATGTTGAATATATTTATCATTTTTTCTCCAGCCAAAAATGTCAAAAAATTTCAAAATATATTAATGTCTCTTGGTGACCACCAACTCACCTTCGATATAGTTGTATAACTTCATAGTAGCGATATTTCACTTCCTCCTCCAACATTTGATCCTTCTGCCCCATCCTATCTATCTAGACACGTGAAAAGGTTTCCAATTTGAGATTCACATTCAGAAACATAGCGTTCCCTCATATATGCCACTATATAATTGGCTAATTTTATTATGAGAAGCAGATAGGACAAAAGGAAATCAATATTCACAGTTTAGAGATACCAAGCATGCATGCGCACATACAATTTAAGAGTCCCAACCAAGAAATAACAAGAATTATTATAAACCTATAAAATAATGTAGAAACCAAAAGAAAGGAATGAATCCCTGAAAGATAACTGCATAAGAATCATTGCCCCATTTGTAAATTTGTATTTAACAACACCCACAGCTATCAATAGGCATACTTTTGCAAGATCAACATACCACTAAAGCACATACACTGCCCTCTATAGCCCCAGCATGCCAAAATTGGTCCCCTGTTAATCGTGCAAGTTCAATGGCTGTAGAATAGTGAGCATTTGCATCAACTGGTGAACCGGCCAAAAGACAATAGTCCCCAATTGTCTTTTGTGCCCGTCCAAGCCTCCGTTTCTTTGCTTTGATCACCTACACAGACACCATTCTTCTTCAAAACAGCCTTGTAAAACATAAATCAACAAATACAGCAATATTAGTATAACAGATCCATGTCTTGGCACATTCCTCCTGTGACCATTAAACTCTGCCCTTCTAGATCAAACTTTGAATTATATCAGGACATAGATATTTCTGAACCATAAGGTTATCCAGAAACAAACCTCTTCCGAGCTTAGACTAGCTTGAGAATCCAATGGAGTCTTAAGAATGGTGCCAGCAGATTCTGCATGCAGGACCCATTTTTCAAAATCCATCAATAAAGAAGCTGCAAGATCCTGCATCAATGTTTGCATGTGAAATTCCAATGTTTTCCAATCTGCAGGTGGGAACATAATTAAATGTTGCCGCTTTTTGTCATCTTCCTCCAGCTGCTTGAGCATAACCATGAACCCATTAGAAGTCCACTATTAATAACTCATGAAATAGCACAACAGAGATGCATGATTATCTTAGATCCACTTTTTATTGTTGCATTCAGACTCAAAATCCAACTTATTTTGTATAATACAACTGGCCAAATGAAAAAACTGCAATCTATCTTATCTCGTCATACTGCTTATAGCAAACAAGAGGTAAAACAAAACAAAAAAAGATAATGAGATTGAAATCACTGTGTTACAATTGTCGAAATGAACAAGTCTTTTATGTAAGGGATTGTTACTCTTTCTTGGTTATAGACAGAATTCGATAGGCGATGATTGCAAATGTGCCTTTCTTGCTTGCTGTGGACATTTTCTCTGCCCCTTTTTTCTGAATAAACTCCTTCTCTGTATGAATCTTTCAGTTCAAAGAATTCCTTTCAAAACCAGAGGATAGATGCTGGCAGATTGTGTACTCCAGCACACTACCGTAATTAATCTCTTAAGCTTGAGCCAGAAATCAACATGCGCATAACAATTCTTATATGACAGAGGGACTGCAATTTAATCTTGCTTGTGCCCTCGGACCAAAACTCTTATATAATGTCACTCAGCAAGTTAGCTACCAATGGATGTTAAATTTCTTAAGCTTGCCTGCAAAGCTTTTGGTTTCCACGTGCCTTAAGAAAACAATTATTAGGGAGATCAACAGGAAAGCCGGGAACGACAATGCTGATTTAAATCGGTCTGTGATGTGTGCCTTGTTCGGATTATTGTCATTAGTATCAGGTATAATCTATGTTAAACTCCAGGCAGCACTGATTGCTTAATTCAATTTCACAGCCACCATGCATCGGTTTGAATTGGTAAAATGTAACTGTCAGTCAAGCTGTGGTCTAGTGGTAAGGTGTCGTCTAGTGGTAAGTAGGGGCACTTAGCAATAAGGTTTGAGTCCCAGAGACCGTGCCCTCCCAATAAAGGGCTGTGTTAAAGCAGAAAACGGATTTATGTTTTCATGGTTGTTGTGCCCATTGTATACCGTAAAGAGTCTCATGGCCCTCCATCTAAACAGAGGGTGTTTCACAAGAATTAAAACATTAAAACAAAAATTAAAACAACTTTTTAAAATTCGAAAAGATCAAAATATGCGAACCTGCAAGTCGCTGGGATAGAATGCAAAGCATCTCGAAATCAAAGCAGCCGGATAAGCTTTGCAAATCGTCATAAACTGATCGTGAACGATCCCCAAATCCGGCGACGATGGGCAGTGGCACAATCCTATAACTCCGAGAATCTTCCGATGAGCTTGAAAATCCTCCCAGGGGCTCTGCTGAGCTCCTCCCACCAGGAACTTGAACCTCAGGCTCCCCGTATCCCATGGCTGGTGAGCAAAGGGACTCTTCTGGTGCTCGGTGTAGAAAGAACTTATACTTGAGAGATCGACCTTGGTGTGCCGTACAACGATGGACACATAATCCCTCATGTGACTACCCGGAATGTGACCCACGGGAAGCACTACAATGCGAATCGTGCAACCCCCCTCTATGCTCACATCTGGCTCCATTGTCGCAAAATCATAAACCAAAAAACCCTAACCCTAACCTGTTCAGGATAATGCCAATAACTTCAATTTCGCTAATTCATTCAATTAATGGGAGCTCTGTGTAAATTCCAGCTCCAACAAAAAAATGGAATTTATAAAAGCATTAATAACAGATAACACAATCTGTGCATTTGCATTAATGTCCATGGCTATAGCTCTACAGTAACTAAATGGACGTTATATCGATACTGAAAAACTCGAAATGCAGCAAGGAAAGTCATTGAAAGGAAAACAATTACCCTATATATGAATGTTTTAGATCGAGCCTGGTGAAAGATCCAGTCGTTTATGGCTATTATCTTGCGTGTTAGGCTCAATTCCTGCTGTTTGCCATGAGAACCCTCCCAGAACTCTTCCGAGGCTCTGTAAACTTCGAATTCTATATTTTTTTCTTTATATATATGGTCGTAATTAGGACATCACGTGTCCTTTTCCAGGCGAAACAAGCAGTTTTGTACAAATAAAAAACTAACGCAGGGTTCTTTCTCGTTTAAGATCGTATATTCGGGGTTTGAAAATTGTTATTTTCCGGGAGAATCCATGATTTCACATAATTGGTCCAGGGAAATGAATTACAAGGTATATGTATAGTGAAAGTTTTGTTTTTATGGTAGATGATTTGTAAGTATTTTTTAAAGTTTTATTAATAGTGAGATTGAGATAGATGCAGACGTGTAGATTTTTAAGGTTGATCAGAAGGTATCTTCTGTTTCGTGTTTGGCGTTAAAATTGTTTATGGTTTATTGTGTATTTGATTTGAATTTTAATGTTGTTTATGACTTTTTGATTTTTTTATGTCTTTAATAGAATAGAATAATGTTGTTGTGGTATGAGTGTTTATTTATTTTTATTTTTTTAATAGAAGTGATATTAGCATTTGCACTAAGAGGTGTAAGTAATATGGAGAGGTAAAAATATTGTGTTTTTTTGCAACTAAACACTGACTTGATTTCTTCTGGAATGATGAGGAAAGTCTGCGATGATCAGACTTTATTTCTATGTTTTGAAAGGCAGTCGATAGACTTGTTTTGTATTTTTACTTCCTATGTGCTGTGCTGTTTTGAAACAGTATTCTCAATCACATAGATAGACTATGTAAATGATGTCTTTTGATTCTATTTGAATAACAAAGGCTCGTATTTTTTCCTCTGAAAAAAACATTTTTGCAATTGAGTATTTTTGTAATTTGTTTTTTTTTTGTTTTGCGGATTACAGAATGTTATAATTTATCTGTTTGACAAATGTTTGTCATTCTTTTTAAAATAAGGTTTTATGTTTTTGGTTTGGTCTTTCGCATTCAGCAATGCGGATTGTAGAAAGCGAAAAAAATCGTTTTTTGCATTTTTATTTTTTTTTTTTGTTCCGCAACCCGCAATGTGGATAGCGGAAACTCAAATTTTTTTTGCAACATTGCGGAATCTTTTTTCAAAATATTTTTTTTATCTTTTGGTTCTGCCTTCAGGAAATAAGTTTTAAAGTTTCGTCATCTGCAAAACATTTGCGGATTGCGGGTTGCAGAAAAGCAAACTTTTATTGAAAGAAAATTCTAACTCCTGCAATCCGCATTTGCGGGTTGCGAAAAAAATATTTTTGAAAACCTCCAAAAAAAGGACTTTCGCAATCCACATTGTGGGTTGTGGAAACGCAAAATATGTGTAAAAGAAAAGAGCGCTTCCGCAATCCGCAAAACCAAAAAACAAGGTTTATAAGGAAATTTTATTAAAGACTTCCGCAATGCGGATTGCGAAAGTCCTTTTTTTAGAGGTTTTTGGAAATCTTTTTCCCGCAAATGCGGATTGCGGGAGTTAGAATTTTTTTTAATAAAAGTTTGTCTTTCCTCAACCCAAAAACCCGCAATGCGGATTGCGGAAATTTTTTTCAAAATAAAACTTTTTATCTTCTGGTTCCGCCTTCTGCATCCCGCAATGCGAATTGCAGAAAGCGAAAAAGTCATGTTTTGTACATTTTTGTTCTTTCACTTCCACAAACCGCAACCCTCAATGCGGATTGCAAAAAGCGAAAACTCAATAAAATCATAATTTGCAACATTGCTTACCCGCAACCCACAAATCTTTGCGGATTGCAGAACTTTAACAATTCTTTCTTGAACAATAATTTCATCATGCATTCCGCAATGCGGATTGCGGAGATCATAAAATCCAAAGCTTTTCAACTCTTTTCATTTCCGCATTTTGGTTTCCCGCCTTGATCTCAACCGTCCATTTCTGCAAGGTCTATGACCTAGATCTATTTTGTCGTTGAGCCCTGGATTATTTAATTCATATGAATTTACGAATTCTTTCACCATTTCACTTGTGATTTTTATTGTGTTTGAGATTTTACTTCGGATTTTTCTCGTTTGAGCTCACTAATCTTCTGGTCTCCAAGCTTTTTACCAGTAAGTTTCTTACCATTCACGGTCGATTTTCTTGTTATTTTTAAACTGCGGTAGCTTGTAACCATGGTCGCCAAATTTCAACCAGAGTTTACCTCCAAGATGTCCATGAAGACCAGGTCTAAGACTGCTCTCCAAGAGCAAAAGAGCAAGGACCCTAATGCTAGTATCTTCACTGACACCAGTGGGCGTGTTGTTGAAACCCTTCATCTGGATTGGTCGAAGATTTACTTAATATTCGACAATGATGACTTCTCTGCAATTCCCCATGACCAGCCGATGTATGCCAAAATTAGGAGTTCTCATCTTCATTTCATTGCAGCTCGACCTTTAATCATGCCCTATACTGACCCTATCAAGTGGGCATTGGACCACGCAAAACCTAAGGAGCGTTTCTTCGACAACCATACTGCTACCCAAGTCGTGTCTGTCCATCTTGATGTTTTCGCTAGAGCTTACGCCCTTGGGCCTCCTCAACAGCTTTTAAGTGCCAAATTCCTTGATGAGGCTATGTCCCAATTTAACTTTGAAGAAGTAGTCAAATCCTGGATGGAAAGCCCAACTGAATGCGTCCCTGAGGAAACCAATTCTTACCATGTTTCCTAGTTTAGGGAACCTTTTTCCTTGCTTGCGGGCATGTTTTGTCGGTTATATGGTTTACCAAATTGCTCTGCGTTCAAAGTCAAGTGGGTTCCTATAGCCCACCATCTATTGCTTACAGGTGAGTCTTTTAACTAGGCATAGATTTTATCTATGAATTTGAAAAAGGAAATCGAGAAATATCAAAAGACTTCAACATCAAGGAAGTCAGCTTTCTACATGTCGGGTTATGCTATGGACATATTTTGTGCCACTTCTTCTTTTTTAGCCATGGGCTGGGACTGGAACAAGACTTCACCATCTGTACATATCTACTGCTCAGATATGTGGGAGGACAATTTTGTTCCTCAAATTTATGAAATTTGTGACCTGTTTCTAGGGTCAATGTACCAGAAGATTTCCAAGGAAGACGCTCAAGCTTTCTCTGAAAGAGCCAGAGCTTTGATTGCGCTACATGGTGATTGGTATGTGGGAGAATATTTCTCCTACATTCGCATTTGGGACAGCCATACAGTTCACCTGTTGCCTAGAATAGTCTCGGATCGAATGGTTTTACAAGAGATAGTGTATCAGACTGTTGTCGATCGGGTTTTTCCTAAACTTGCATCGTCCAAAAGGAAGTCTTGGCCCAAGTTTTCTTTGAACTTAGGATTTCTCGTTCTATAAAATTCCACTCACCCATCTATCTTGGGTAAAGCAATTGCTAATATTAACCCAAGGGAAGCACCAAAGAAGATGCGTGACCCTTAGTCATATCTAGCTAGTCACTTTGTGCAGGAGCATGCTAGAATTCAATATGCTCATCAGGATGAACATGATGATTCAATTTATAGAGCATCTATTGATTTCCAGGAGTTATTGAGTAGGATTGTTGATCCCAATGTTAAATCTCATATTTTTAAGTATCAAATGGATCTAAAGAGTTATGTGCTCCATTTAAGGTAGGTAAAACTGACAGTGGAAGAGAAGATGCAGAGGAAGAATCTAGAAAAGGAGGCCAAAGAGCAAGCAACTAGCTCTTCTTCTACTCTTGCTAGTAAATCAAAGGACAAGGGTAAGGTTGTTCTTGAAAGTCCTGCAAGAACCCATCCTTCTCTAATGATAAAATCCCTACACAAAGGGGCAGAGTTTAAGAAAACTTTTGCAAAGATTAGCTCGCAGATACAGGAACAAACAGAAGTGGTTGAGCCTCAGCCTAAGAAGTAGAAGACTTAACTCATTCATAAACAGGTACAGGTACAACAAGCACCATCTGTTGATCCACAACCCATGCCTCAAGAGGTGCCCAAGGTAGAAAAGTCAACGCCACTAACACAACCTTCTCCACAAGAACAAGTACCCATGCAAGTTCCTCCAATTTAGTAGGTAGAACCTCTGCCTCAAGTCAATATTGAGATTTATGAGATACACAGTGACTTGGAGAAGGAAAACAGTCCTGCCACTTGTCCTATTAATGTTTATACTTCCATGGCATCTTTCATTCCCACCACCCACTTATTTGGGAGCATTATTGATCCATCATTTCCCCAACTTTCTTTTTCTGAGATTAATTTATCTCAAATTATTTCAACTACCACCAGCACACCCTTGGTACTAATAGAGGTGTCTGGCTCTATCTCCCCTCCTACTTCACCTATTCCTTCAACCTCATATGGACTCCACACTACCCCAACATCCCCACATTCTTTTTTTCCACAACTAGATATTCCTTCCACCTCTACAATTTCTTCCCCTAAAATTGTTACACCTATCTCCACCTCTATTTATGCACCCCTTGCACCTATTCTTCCTACACCCCCTGTTATTCCACCCATTAGTGTGGAAATCCCCAATCCTCAAACATCCCAACCTAAGCCACTGATCACTGTTCAAGAGGGAACTGTCTCAACTATAGAGGAGATGGCAGATTTTGGTGAGGATGCAGTGGTTTCTCTTGGGAAATATTTTTGGAGCAGGAAAGAGAAAGTTGTAGTTGAGAAAGGAGCCAAGAGGGCAAGAGAAGAAAAAATTAAGCAGGTAGCAGTGCTTAACCAGATTATTTGGAAAAGGGACTCCTTTAACACCTAACAGGAAGCCTTGGATACAACAACTGCCATGGGAGCTTTTGCTAGCGTAATTTTTTTTTAACTCAAACAGGTAATATTTTTTTTTATGGAAAAATTCAAGCTTGATTTAGCAATTGCCTAATCAACCAATTACACACAGAGCAGATGTAGAACTTCAAGCAGATCAAACTATATACATTTTCTTACAAATAGAAAATATATTGCCAAGTCAATTCACAACTTATTGAAGCTCAATTAAGGAATTAGATTAAATGCGTTGGGCTCTCCATTGAAGCTGAGATTTCCTTGAGACAATAGGCAAGCTTTGTTTGCCAAGGAATCTGTTTTTTTATTTAAATCCCATAGAATATGGAAAGAAGCAACACTGTCAAACTCTTTAAACGAATTTCAGATTCTCTGCAGAGTATTATTCAAGGTTGAATTGTTAAACTGGTCTTCTAGATTTAACAATTTAATCATCAACTTTGAATCTCTTAATATTTGAATTGAGCTTATTCAGATATGAAATCTTTGATTTTGCTTGCCACGTTCAAGGGGGTTGACATCCTACTGTTAAATATCCACTCGTTTCTTACTATCCACAATTTCCACCAGACATATTTCAGTATTATTTGCTAGAGTTTGGACCATGCAACATTTTTAACCATTGTTTATGGAATCTGGTTTTTTCAGGAGGTGAATAGTGAGACAACTGAGATATGGGAAGGAACAGACGCAGCTGATCCATTAAGAACCAATTTCCACACCAATTGAGAGAAAGCGCAGTCAATGAAGATATGTTCAGATCTTTCAACAACAGAATTGCAAAAACGGCACCGGAACGGTCCAAGGAATCCACGTTTGGACAAATTTTTCCCTATAAGCACCCTGTTGTCCATGAGCGTCCAAGTGAAGAAATTCACCTTTGGGAGACTGTAAGAGGACCAAACTGTTTTCCATAGCACAAGGGATAAGCAAGAGACAACAGGAATTTGCAAAGTCGAGTAGCCTTGGGCAGTTGAGTAATTTCCAAAATGGCCCCACCCCCATTTATCTATGAAAGAGTTGTGAATTAGAGTGAGTCAAGATAAAGAAGAAATCAACAATTTATGCTGTGAGAGAAGATGATTCAAAGTCTCAGGAAAAGACCATCCAACCCAATTCCCTGCACTATCCCAATAACAAATGTCTACCAGCCGAAGAAGCCCTTTGTTGGTTAACCAAGACTTGATCTCAATTAACGAGGTGTAAGAGGAAAGAGGAGGATTTCCTAAGATATTATCATCCCACAGAAGAATCCTCTTCCCATTACCAGGAATTCTATAGAGCTGGTGATTGTTAGACACACCAGACACATAGAGAGGGGGGGGGGGNTGACTACAACCGTGAGGTAAAATCAGCACCTACTGATCCAAAGAGCGCTTACTCTTCATCCAGGACCCTTCCTGGTTTTCTTAGACCCTGCTAAGAAGGGTTTAAGTTATCCTAACCTCAAAAGCAAGGCGAGCTTGCTTTTACAATTATAGCTCACTGTCTCAACATACTCATCACACACACATATCACTGTCAAGTGCGCTCACTGCCACATCATCTTTTTGTCCATGTCATCACTATCATATTAAACATCACTACTTCTAGTAATCTATAGCCGCAACACTCTTATGCTCATCATTTGTTCGTCAATCTTGATAACTGGAAGAAATAGATTATGTTACCCTTGATTACTTGTCATCATCGGTTGCCTTCTCTATCTTCTACCTTCGTTGGGTTCTTCTCGTGCTTCTAGTATCTTCCCTGGATCATCTTTATGCTTCTAATCCTTAGCATCATCACCATTATTCAAACCTTTCATTGATATAGAATAACCAGAGGACTAACACAATTTGCATAGATGCCCATGTGATCAATATTCACTGTATAGTAGCATATATGTGTAATCATCATATCATTGTATCCTTCGCATATATGTGTAATCATCATATCACCGCATCACTACACTATATTGTCATCACCATATCAAATTACATACCTCAGTCAACATATTGTCAACACAATGTCAAATCAATGCATGTCACTGCCAAGTCAACAAGTTGTTATTGTCTAGTCATCAAGGCTGTCACTGTCTAGACATCAATGGCTGTGCAATGAAACTGTCTTTACCAAAGGTTGTTATGTCACTTTAATGTGTTGTCATGCTATGTCACAATTCAGACATGTCACTGTCATCAAGGCCACTGTAACTATTGTCACTGCATATTGTCTTGTAGCTTAATTCAAGCAAACCATCCTTGGATCATAAACCCTTTTATATCATAACACCAGATGCCACTTGTTTATTCATTTTCAAGCATTAATCCTGTGGATGCATTTATGCAATTCTTAACCATGTTAAAGCTACCTTTGAAAATGCTTCAAAAAGGTATTTTAGATCTATCCCTAAACTCTGCCTTGAGTGCATGTTGATTAGATCTGAAATCAACAATAAATAATTCTTTAAACTATGCCCCAAGGTTTGCAATTTGTCATTGAATAACCTTCATATTTTTGCAATAATTAATGGTTGTATGAGACAGCATTCGATTCAAAGAATGTCCCCTATCCACAATAGAAACAAGCCACGGCCTCAAATCTCAGGTTTGATAGATCTTACTCCTAGCATCTTTTAAAGAGTGTCCCCAGTTCAAATATAAGAAGGATGCAGCCTTAGATGAGTCAAGGAAGTATTCTATCCTGTAACATATGCCTTGAACCAATAAAAGATAGGCCATAACCTCGGAACATATCCCCAACAGATTTCATTTGACCTCAAAAATTCGTCTCTCTTATCTCAAAGCTCCTTTCTTCCACCCAAACTCACCTTAGTAACCATCTGAAAATTTCCTAAGATGCAAAAGTCGTAGGGATAAGGCCAAAAAAACTTCAATAGATGCTACGAAATTTTCCTCAGTAAACAGTCCAAAAATCAGAGCTCCGTCTCCACCGAAATTTACTTACTGTGGCTGCCTTCAACCTCCGAAAACTAGAAGAAGAAAAAAATAGACTTCAAAAATGTCTGCTGCTGCGTTTAACACAGTGGACTGCTCCTTTGCTTGACTGTTGCTTCTAACCATCCGAAATCTAGAGCTATTTTCTTCAAAATTTCATGTATTAAATGAGTGAAATGAAGGTGTATTTATATATATTTGAAGTCCCAATTTTATGGGCCGACCTGCCCAACAAAAAATTAATTTAATTTAAAAAAAAATTAAACACTTTTCTTTTGGTCGGCTTACCCAAAAGATGGGGTTAACACAATTTCAAAAATAATTATCTCTTCAACCGTGAGGAACCATGTGACTTGCCACCTACCGTTGGAAACAGCATGACAAGGGCTATCATCCTATGAGGGTCTTGCTTGCATTGACAAGGTCCTTCACTCATATTTTCTTTAATTTGTGTAGGTTGTCATGAAATGACTTGAATTCTTCTTGATGGCTTCTTCGTGTACTTTTATGGCATCAAGAGCTACAACACCAACCAAGAGTTTCAATAATGCATCAAGGTCTTCATCAAGATTTTACGCATGTGTGCAAGAGTCCCATACACACTTCAAGAGCTCCATAATATGTTAAGAGCTTCATTATGTCAACTAAGACTTCTTCAACCAACTTATGGGCTTAAGGACCAAGTTATGGATTCAATGTTTCTTCAACATACCAAGGGCATGTTGTTCATGGATTCCACCTCCATGATCACAAAGATTTAACCTCTCAAGCCATCTAATCACAAAGAGGACCTCTAGGGGTCAAGCTCCATCATGACACCTCATGTGGGGTTCCTGGGTCTTCTCATGGGGTACCATGACACCATCAAAGCATGACTGACCACAAAATGGGTCATTAATGCTTCTCCATCATCTGCAAGGGCTACAAGACCATCTCTAGGGTCTTCAACACCATCAGCAAGGTCTTCAACATCTTTAACAAGGCGGTGGCATCAAGATCCAGTATTGTGGGTACAAAGACCTTGTCAACTGGGTACAAGGTGCTTCAAGGCACTGCAAGTGGGACTTGGTGGTATCAATGAAAACCTGTGGGGCCACTGCAAGTCCATGTTGGCATCAATGACAATTTCATCGATAGTGATGAAGATTATCGATTCCTCTTCTTCATAATTCCAAATTGTTGATCCTGTAGGGGTGTTTGTAGATTTTAAATTCCTCAAAGAGGCACCCTTTAGATATTTCATCCAGAAGAACTTACTTACCAGATGGTTTTTATCTGCATACAACTGCCAAATGAGCTTACCTCCCAACGCCAGATTTGCCCATTCAGGATCTCGTATTTGTAGACCACCTTCCAAAGTTGGTCTTTTAAGAATATCCCAACTTACCAGATGCATCTTAATCTGATTGCCTTTGCCACCCTCCCAAAGAAAGTTCCGAAGAAGTTTGGAGATATGAGCTGAGATAGACTTAGGAGCAAGAAGCAAAGAGGACTGGAAGATGGGAAGAGCTGATAGGACCGCTTTAATCAAAATCAACTTCCTAGCCTTTGTTAACCACTGGCCACCCCAGGAAACTATTTTTTTTTAGTTTACTTATCACTTCCAACCATAGCGATGGAGGGTTGGGTCCCAAGGTTAAATGAAGGCCCAAATACTTGATTTTTTCCCACTTATCAAACCTAGGGAATCCCATAAAATGAGCAATTCAAAGAATAGACAGATGGTCTACATTCCAACCATACACAACACTCTTGCTTTTATTAATCAAAGCTCATGAAGATAAACAAAAATTTTGCAAAATTTCCTTAAAGGCCCGAGCAATATTTAAGGATTCCCCTCCCATAAGGATAGAATCATCGACAAATAGGGCATGGTTAATAGGATCCACACCTCTTGCAATCTTAATGCCAAGGAGAGAACCTGCAACCAACTTTGCTATTAGCTTTCTACTCAAAGATTCAACCATCAAAATATAAAGAAAAGGTGGCAGAGGGCACCCTTGACGAAACCCTCTTAATGCTTGGAAGAAGTTTGTTGGTCTATCGTTAACAAGAGGCGCTATCCAAGTCCTATCTATGCAAGCTTTTATCAAACACACAAAATATGTACTAAAGCCAAAAGAGAGGAGGACTTGGTATAGAAAGGAAATCTTGACACGGTCAAAGGCATTTTTCATATCCAACTTGATGAGAATGCCTTTCTCCTTCCTTTGAAAGCTGGAATAGAGGGCTTCCTACACTTGAATCACATTATCTATCAGGTG
Source organism: Pseudotsuga menziesii (assembly GCA_001517045.1). Lineage (NCBI taxonomy): Eukaryota > Viridiplantae > Streptophyta > Pinopsida > Pinales > Pinaceae > Pseudotsuga > Pseudotsuga menziesii. The sequence continues at coordinate 1,452,214 of LPNX011014149.1, forward strand.
TCTTCCTTTAACAAACCCCCCTCATGGAGAGGTGAAATTAAAGTTCCCAACAGGGGCTCTAGTCTATTGGTAAAGAGTTTGGTCATGATTTTGTAAGAAGAATTACAGAGCGAAATCGGTCAAAACCTGTCAAAAGATGTTGGGTTAACTTCCTTTGGAATTAAGGCAAGAAAAGTAGAGTTGGTGCACCCTCCCACTTTGGATTTTTTAAGAAAGGTTGAGATCATACAAAAGAGGTCATATTTTATAATATTCCAACAAACTCGGTAAAAATGGATAGAGAATCCATTCGTCCCGGGAGCTTTATCTGGTTCCATTGCCCAAATAACATCCACTGTTTCATTTTCCGAGAAAGGTTTCACTAATTCAACATTTACCTTAGAATTGACCAAAGAAGGAATGTTGGATAAGAATTAAGCATTCACACTATCATCCGAGATATCATCCTCATGGAATAGTTGCTGGAAGTGCATATTAGCAGCCTGATGTAATTGCGACTGTCCTTTAATTCCTTCACCCTCACTAGTGCAAATTTTCCAGATGTGATTTCGAGAGAGTCTGGATCTGCATTTCCTGTGAAAGAAGGCAAAGTTTTTATCACCAGCTTGCAACCATATGCTCTAAGATTTAAGGCGTAGGTGTTCTTCTTCTTGGCAAAAGGAGAGGAAAGAATTTTTTGCGCGATCTGCTCATTCACCAGCTGTGATTTAGAGATATCAAAATCCTCCATACTAACCTGAATATCTGCTAAAACATGAACTAACTCTTACCTGCTTCTCACTGGGTTTGTGGGAGGAGTTTTTATCCATTTTTTCAAAGTGAATTTAGTGCAATTTAATTTTTGTTCCCAAACAAAATTGGGGGAGCCTTCAACAAATTGGGACCACGCTTGAGAAACTGTTTCACAAAATCCCTCCCACTCAATCCAAAGAGGATTGAAGCAAAATGAGATAGGGTCGAGGTTTTCCTCTTCTTCCATCAGCAGGGAAATTGGATGATGATCAGAAGTGAGCTTGGGCAGAATTTTGGAAGAGATTAAAAAGTTTCCATCCATCAAAGAGCTTTGAACCAGAAATATGTCAAGACGTGCAGAAATTCTGGTAGCCCCTATTATGTTATCAGTCCATGTGAAGCGCCCTTTCTTAGGTTTGAAGTCAAGGAGGTCTCTATCATGAATCAGCGACTCCACTAAGTCCTGAAATGGATCCTTGCCACGAACACCTCCTTTTTTCTCCTTAGGATCCGAAATAATATTGAGATCCCCAACCACTGTAATGTTTATGGGAGAATGGATTTCCATAAAATCTGACACAGATTTCCAACAGACTTTTTTCCTTATATAATTGATTGGGACATAAAGATTGAAGAGAGCCAAGGAAATCTTACTTGGTAAATGTAGTAATTCTATATAGATCCAATGTTGGGTTGAATATGATCCTTTGAACAGAAACTTGTCCTCGGACCATAAGGTAGCGAGACCCCCTGAAGTGCCCCGTGCACTTACAGCCACACCTACATTTTTTTTTCCATTTTGATCTGCTTATGGAAATAAGTGTTTCCTCTTCTATCTTTGTTTCTTGGAGCAAGAGAATGTCGGAAGGTTCCATTTTTAAAATATCTTTAACTACTTCTGCCTTCAAGGGATTCCCCAGTCCCCTGTAGTTAGAAGAGACGATTTGCATTATTTACCTGAGGAAAAGGGAGTTGTCCCTCCCTTTGGGGGTCTATTCCACTTATTTCTACCTAATGGCATTTCTATAGTAACCTAACTACCCTACATCTTTAATCTCTCGGCTTCTTCCTCTCTGGTCTCCTTGCAAGACTTCCTTCCTTCCTTTTTGGTGAATTGTTCTATAGAATCTTCTTCCGAGGAACCACAAGAGTCAACTGATTTCTTCTTTAGAATTTATGCATAAGAAGGAGAACAAGTGACTCTTGTAAGAGAGTTATGAAGTTCCTGCAGTTATGCATATGCACCTGGTGCTTCTAAAATTATTGGATCAACTTGTTCATGAGGCCCAAGGTTTACTTCACCTTCTTTTATATGCACATCAGATTGCTGCAATTCACCCTCTTCGAGAATAGGAGTCTGATCCTCAGAAGGACTTAAAACCACAAAAGGATTTGAAGAGGTAGAAGCATTTCCAACAACCTGAGATTTAAAAGATTTTTTCTCAACATGAATGACTCCTTTCCCAGAATTTCCTCCTTTACCTTTCATTCTGAAATCTTGTTTAGAGGTGCCTGCTTTCTATATTTGAGCCCATTGATCAAACTTCTCTTTTAAAGTTCTTCTTTAGATTTTTTCTTGCAATTTCGAGCAAAATGGCCATAGCCATGACAATGACGGTACTTGAAAGGGAGATTCTTGTAATCAAGCTCCTGAATGTGAGACCATTCTGCAACATTTATCTTTATCGCCTCAAGCAGTCCTATCTCTAAGTCTACTTCAACACAAATTCACGCACATGAGTATTATTCTTTCCTTTATACCCTATTGATGTACTTTCCTAGCTTATTCCCAATGGTTTCTAGAGATTCTGAGTTCCAGTAGTGAAGAGGTAAATGGAGAAGTCTAAACCACACAGGAACAATTGAAGGTACATACTAGGTAGAATGGAAGTTTGGGTCCATTATTCAGATAGAGCCCATAAGGACCCATAAAATATGGACCATTTCGGAAGATGAGATCTCGATCTTCAGCTGATTCAAAGACAAAAACATAATAACCTCTGCCAACCAGATGATTGTGGATTCCTTTAGAAATCAAAGGCCTCCAATTTCACTGAACCCATCCATCGATTGCCTTCGGAGAAGGCCAAAGGCCCGTAAATTGCCCAATGAGACCACGCTCCGCTAGATTCAAGGCAGTCCTGCAAGGACGGTCTACAGGAAGATCACCTGAAGGGATGTTTGTTTTCTTCACAAAATTCTGCATCATAGGACTTCCCTTTCTCTTCCCACATGAGGCTATAAGATGTTTGAACGCATCTATCTCAGGAGGAAGAGGAGGGGGAGGACCCCCTCTGGAAGCCATAGAAAGAGACGCAGACAAAGGGTGGAAACAAGAAACCAAAACCAAAATTTTGAAAAAGACTTAGGCACCATGAATCTTCAGACAACAATCAATTGAATGATCAATCAAAATCTGTAGCAAAGGTATAACAGATCCAGAGATCAGACTCACAGAAAAGCCTGCAGTCCTGCAAATTTCCACAAAACAAATCCTAGAGCTCAGTGTGTAGCTTGGAGCACTCTTGATACCCTGCAAGACAAAAAACTATGATCCAAATTCTACCTCCAATCCAGTGACTAAAAGCTGGTGAAGGAGCTACATAGATCCAACGATCATGCAGCTCAACCAGTTAACCAGGGCCGAAAAAATCGAAAACCAAATCTTCTTTGGAGCGATATCAGGGCCAAAGGGCGAGCAATCTTGATCCTAATACTGCTGAGACAAAGGTATGTCCCACTGCAGCACTAGACTCCATTACCCAATGATGAATGCTAGTTAATCGTAGAGCTGGAAAGAGCCAAGACACCATGAACCAACAGCAACACCAGGGAACTGAACCGGGCTGAGAACCTCGAATTTTTTTTGGAGAGTTCAAATATTCTTTGCTGGGGCAAATTTTGATTAAGTATCTCAGTTGAATAAAGAATTTCAAGACAAGGAACAAGAGCTACTAAGGGCCAAACAAGACTTAGCGCAAGCTAAGGAACAACACAGGTAGGGAATTTAACTTCTCAAGGAGGAGTATGAAGAGAAGTTGAAGCAACTACAAAGTCGGAATGATTATCTCAAACAACAACTTGAGAAGGCCGATCTCTTAGTTAATCAGCAGGAAGAAAATTTTTCCATGTTTGAACAACAACTCAAAGACCTGCATCTTACATACTCTACCTCTTCATTCTCTAAATTCACAGAAGAGGAGTTTAAAGAACTAGCATGCAAAGTACATGATCGATTTTATCAAGGCATGGTTAATTTGTGTAAAGAATTCAATCAGATACAAGAGTTGTATAACTCATTTGAGCATCAATAAGATGTCCTTAATGACCATCACAAAAGAAGATAGGAAGCCACCAAATCTTATGATTCCATTATAGACTGGAAGAGCTATATTAAAGAAAGACCGGAAGATCTGCCAATGTTGGATAAGCTTAAGCTTAAGAAAATTGAAGTGATAATTGAAACATGGGAAGGCATCTGTGATCTCGTGGAATCCATCATCAAAGATGGACAAGTTGCTTGCAAAAGGAGGTGGTTTTCCTAAAAAACGTTGTTCGGGTATCTGTACCTGCCATTCTTTCCTATCGATGAGGCTATGCTTTTGATACTGAAACTAGAGCAAATTGAGAGGGATTTTTCCAAAGAAAAGGAGTAGATCATGGAGATGACTTAGCTCACTATGGAGGAAATAAAGCGTTGGATTGAGACACCTCTTGCTTCGTTAATGAAGATTGATCTCTTCCTCAAATAATGGGCGAAGATCAAGAAGAAGGATATCACATCCTTAATATGTAAAGCTCATTTGCATTTGGAAAATGCTCATTTTAAGGACATCCAAGTTTTAATGGATGCTTATGCCAATTGGCATTCCGCCCTTAGCAAACTATGAAACTGAAATATCTTGTAATCTCGCATCTTGGGAAATTTCCTTTTTTGTAAATTTTGTAATGTTATTTAAAGGGAGGATATTTCCCAAGTAAAGGAGGGACTAGCGGTATTAAACCTAAGACAACTATACAGGAGATAAGACTACCAAGCTCGTACCAGGGAAGCAATTGCAAGTGAATAAAATTACACTGTCATTTATGTTATGTTATGTGGTCATTCATCAAATGTCTTTCATGAATTTTAGTCTTTCTTCCATCTATCTGGTATACTGATTATTGGTTTCTTATCTAGTGATGTGTTAGTTTGTGTATTGAGTTTTCCTTACAATTTTAACACATGAAATGTGCATTGCATGAATGTCTTTATTTAATTCACATGTTATGTTTTGCAATTGATGACTAGTTATCAATCCTTGATACTGATTTGTCGATTAGTATTACCTAATGGGACATGTTGTACATTTATAACATTTTGGATAAAGCTTTGCAATTTTAATTGTTTAGGTTTATTTGAAGTTGGTTAAGGAAATTGAATTTGATTTACAAGTCTCAAAAATGTGAAAACTAAGCATAAAATGAGGGTTAAAACTACCCTCGATGTTGTGTTTGCAGACAGACATAGCAAGGGGTGACAATTTGAAGATAGTGGCTCCCATGTCGTCCTTTACTATGGAATTTGATGGCCATTTGGTGTACAAATGGTCTTGAAACCTTACGCATCGATATTGATAAAAACAACACACTGACTTCTTAAAAGGGTGGCTGAAATTTCGTGTTGAAACCAGGTTGAAACGTTGTCGTTGTAGGTAAACATTCCAGAATCGTGGCCATTCTGTGAGATGTTGTTTGGAGGCAGATTGTTGGCCATTGCTGGCATTTGTTGCATGCTCATATGCAAAAACAAAATGATATCTGTGATTCTGTTCATACAGAAGATTTTTCTTTATCACATCTCATATCATTTTTTGCATAAAATCTCAAATCCTTTTGATGTTTATAAACCTATAGTAGTATTTGTGTCTAATGTATGGACTTTTATTTTTCCTTGACTTATGTTATCTATATATTTAAAAAAAAACATTTCATATTCAAAAAAAGTGTATTTCAAACTTCTGGTGAATACCATAATTTAGATTTCAGACTTCTGATTCAGAAAGGTGTTTTTGTGTTTGTTCAGGTATTCATCAAAATTAGGATTCGTGTTTGTTCAGGTATTCACCAAAATTATATTTCAAATTTAAAAAGGTGTATTTCAAATAAAGATTTATTAGTTAAGTTAGTGTTAGCAAACTTTCATTTGCTTTATTGGTGTATGGAAATGTGAATGTGACAAAGAAGAAACATAAACAATTATTTTATGTGACAAATAAACATAAATAATTTGTCCTTTAAATGTTTATAATGAAAAGTTGCAGAGGAAGTTTAAAGGTTTGATAAGAACTGGAGCACTGTCAGACCCATTATTAGGATTGTGAAGAACTGTAATTGCATTGGGGAGAAGAGTGGTGCATCTCTTAGCACGTAGGGCTAAGCCAAATTGAAGGTGTCAAGTAAGGGTAAATATGTTACCCACATCAGATGATTTGATATTCATTTTCTCTTAAATACTCTGGGATGTCTGAATCGCTTCCACAAGCTCATCATCGTATACAGTACTGTAGACTGGAGCTTAAGAACTAACTTCCTGAGCACATTTTTTTGACCTTCTGCACGAAAGAGCATGCTTGAAAACTTATTCAACATGCATTTTCGAACTTGTGCACGAAACTTGCAGGACAAGCTAGAAAGAACCGCACAACATAAGCAGAATTCAACAAGACATACACGGGGCATTTTTTTATTCGCTCGAACAAGTAATTTTTTATAAACACGTGGAAGGTTTTAATTGGAGCGAGTTTTGAAAAATATTTCCGCAATCTGTAATCTACATTGCGGGTTATGGAAAGGAAAACTTTTATTAAAAGAAAATTCTAACTCCCGCAATCCACATTTGCGGCATGGGGGGAAAAGATTTTTGTAAACCTAAAAAAAACGGACTTCCGCAATCTGTATTGCGGGTTGCGAGAATGCAAAATATGTATAAAAGAAAAGAGAGCTTCTATAATTCGCAATGGGAAAAGTCATTTTTTTCATTTTTTCCTTTTTATGTTTCGCCTTCTGCATTGCGCAATGCGGATTGCAAAAAGCGAAAAAGTCGTTTTCGCATTGTTTTTCCTTTTTCGTTTCTGGAAGACACAACCCGCAATGTGGATTGCGGTAAGCGAAAACTCAATAAAATTATATTTTTTGCAACATCGCCTACCCGCAATCCGCAAATGTTTTGTGGATTGTGGAACTTTAAAACTTTTTTCCTAATCGCTAATATCATCCCTCATTTCGCAACCCGCAAATGCAGATTGCAGAAATCAGAAAATCTAAAGTTTTTGCTTGTTTTTTTAGTTTGCTGCTTTAATCTCAATCGTCCATTTTTTTGAGATCTACGACCCAGGTATTTTCTCTCATTTAGTCATGACCAATTTAATTCATTCAAATTTTCATTTTTTTTACCATTTTCACTTGCAATTTTTACTACGACTGAAATTTTTACCGCGGATTTGTTTGGTTAAACTCACCAATCCTTGACGTTCAAGCTGTCCATCGATAAGTTTCTTACTCTTAGAAGCTATTTTCTGTTTTTTTCACCGTGGCAAATTTGTAGTAATGGTTGCCAAATTTCAATCAGAATTTATCTCCAAGTCAACCAGTATGTCTAGAAATACCAGGTATAAGATCGCCCTAAACGAGCAAAAGAGCAATGACCCAAATGTTGGTATCTTCACTGACACCACTGGGTGAGTATTTGAAACCCTTCATCTCCATTCGTCCAATATTTACTCCATTCTAGACAACGATGAATTTTCTGCCATTACTCATGACCAACCTACATATGCTAAAATCAATAATTATGAGATTCATTGCATTGCAGCCAGACCTCCTTTTATGTCGTATAGTGGCCCGGTCAATTAGGCACTTGATCATGCAAATCCCAAAGAAGGTACTTTCAATGACCAAAATGGAACCTTATGTAGTAGCCTCGTGATCATGCATATCAAGCCCATAAGGTGTTGCAAACTAGTGGTGAGGTCTTTGTACCCATGTTTTGGAGTGTTGGTACTCTTACGGTGATGAAGATATATAGTGGAACCATTTGATATGTTTTTGATGATATGGAGACCTTGAACATGATGATGTTGAAGCCCTTGAATCCATCTTATAATAATGATGATATTCTTGAAAAAGTTGTTGTTCCCACTTGATTGGCGGTGTTGGGGGTCCTTAATACCCTTGATATGATGAGTATATGGTGGAGCCCTCCTCCTTGTTAATGCGAAGTCTGTGGATGTGGATACCATAGAATCCCTCATGCCCTTGATAATGTCCATTGAATCCTTTGACCTTGGAACTTATGCATAGGGTAACATGGTCTTTGGCACCTTTATGTGTGGAGTCTTGATGTCCTGTAAAAATTGAAGAATTTAAGAGTATTAGACCAAGAATTTTCAAATAAACCCATCATAGGGAGATAGTCCTCATCAATCCATTTCCATTGATATGTGGAGAATATTATAACTCCTTATGGTTGAAGATATATGAATTTTTGAGGTTATTTGGTTGAGGTATATCATGTTTAACTGTCAAGTATTCCTTGATTGTGATTGAGGTTGGTTGTGGTGTCATTGAGTTGTGTGTGATTGGATAAAGTTTGGTTGACCGTATGTGAAGTCTCTTGATTGCTCAAACATGTCTCTTGACGAACTAGGCCAAGTAAGAAGGGTGGATTGACTGTTAGAGCACTTTATTAGATTAACACAAGTATATGATTGATTTGGCACAGGTACAAAAGCATCTTGGTACAGGTTGGTTCAGTTGAAAAAGATTGGCACAAGTTGCCTTATGTGCAGTTGGTTTGACTCAGATTGGCTGAGTTGTATGAGCAGTTGGTTTGACCCAGGTGGTCTGAGTTTAGTGTGCAGAATCAAATTGATTGATTCAATTGATGTGAACAACGGATTGATTGATACAACCTGATTGGACAGGTTGATTGTATAGGTTGATGAGCAATGTGATACAGTGGATAGTGATCATTTGATGAGTAGTGGTTAGTAGTGACAGTGGTTGTGCAGTGTGGTACAAATTGTGCAGTGTAGTACAGGTGTTGATTAGCAGGTCCGCATGATCAGTGCGGTTGTGGTTCAACAATTTCTATCCTCTTATCTTATTGGCAGGACAGGGCAAGGAAAGGGGTCGTAGCCTCCTTCCGGTTGAAGCCGAAGAATGAGGGAGTTGCAGCTTCCTTCAGGTTGTAGCCTGTAAATTAGGGGGTTGTAGCCTCCTTCCAGTTGCAGTTGTAAATTTGAAGTCTTTGTAATAAGGGGGTTGTTGCCTCCTTCCAGTTATTTCTGGAAAACTATTTAAAAAAAGGCTTACGTGGTTTTACCCCGAGGACTTGGGTTTCCACGTAAAAATCTTGTGTACTATGTTGGTATGCTTTCTATGGGATGATGATGATATAATGATGATAACAATGTTGATGATGATATAATGATAATGTGGTAATATATAATATTGAATACGTGATTGATTGTTAAAGTTGAAAAAGTAATAAAAATTGCACACATAGAATCACCCCCCCTCTCCGTGTACCTGGTGTGTCCAACAATTGGTATCAAAGCGGGTCCTCACAGAAAGCCTTAAAATTTAAGGAGATATTTGACATGTCATGGGGTTCTCAATGAATGGAGTGCCATTGCTTTGTGGAATAAATTACTTCTATTGGAAAAGAAGAATGCAATTTTATCTTGAGGCAGAAGGAATTGGTATGTGGCAATCCGTTCTTACTGGATATACTACTCCGAAAAAAGTGAAAACAACAACTCAGAAGGAATCAAAGAAGAATAATTCAATGGCTATGGAAACAATCCTTTAAGGATTAACATATCACCAAAAGAAGAAGATATGAAAGTGCATCTCAGCTAAGGATCTATGGCTCAAAATAGAACTGATCTACTCCACTAAAGAACGGGAAGAAGAGGTTATGAAACTCATGGTTGAAGATCTGGTAGATCTACAAAAGGAGAAAATAGGAAAGTACAACTCAATTAAAGAATTGTCATTCAAAATAAATAAACTAAATGAAGAACAAGAAGCAGAAGACATGTCAGTACAAGATCCAAGTAAGTATGAAGGTATGTCCCCTGAACACTCTATTTGTAATGGTTTTAAAGCCTATATGTTTATCATGTATAGAAGATAAGAGTCATTTTGAATTCATAGAATGCAATACTTTTGATTGTGATGAAAATCCTTGCTCTTTGATAAGTGCTAGAAATATAACATATACTATGATAAACAAATAAATTACTAATGTTTCGCAAGAAGTGAAAAATATTTGTGAACAAAACCAAGTATTGCATGAGCAATTGGACAAATATGAGAAGAATAATCAAGAAGAATATGAGAAGGCCACGAAAACTATAATTGATTTAAAACTCCAAGTTGAATAAGCTACCAGAATCAAAGAATCCATAGCCAACTCTTTGAAAGATAAACTTGAGAAGTTGGCTACAAAAATTGAAAAGTAATCATAAGAAATCATCAAGCTCAAAAGATAACTATAATATAAGGAGAAAGATATGATCTACAAGATACAAGACAAAGACAGTGAGATAAGTACCTACAAGACTGAAGAAATATTGGTAGAGAAATTAACAAGAAAACAAGAACTTGAAATCAAATCCTTGAAGGTAGAATTACAAAAGGTATGTCTGGAAAACTTTGAATTTAAAAAGGACCTCTCAGAACTCAAAAAGGAGAATCATGTACTAAAAGGTCAACTGTAAAAATCCCATGAGGATGATCATACTTCAAAAGGACAGATAGAAGACACTATCCTTTATCTGAACTAATAGGTAGAAGAAGTCAAGAAAATAGATGAATATCTAACAAGACAACTCCAAGAAAAGATATAAATTTGTCAAAAGCAATAATTGAAGATCCTCTCTCTGAAGGAAGATCTAGACAAAGCAACTACTCAGTTTAAACAGATTCGAAGATCAAGAATAACATTGAAGAAAGTAAAAGCTCGATGGAAAAAAGAAGAAAATGCTAACAATAATACATGTGTTTTCAGAACATCCCGTGATCAACAAGAATCAAGTGAAGTTACTGCTCAAAGATATCCTATAAGGTTCCATGGTCACTACTACAAGTGTAACAACTACCAAGTTAAAGTTTCAAGGATTTGAATTTAAGTTTCAACTACTTGGTTTTTCATGTCATTTGATTGAACTTGCTTTCACAAATCCATTCATTGCAGAGCTCATGACATAATCATTCGAGAAAGAAATCAAAGTACATTTTCGGTTCACTATTACAATTGCTATCATTATGGTCATTTCGCAAAACATTGCAAGATGCAGGGACAAGTCAAAGTTTGGAGAAGAAAGCAAGTTCAATCGAATGACATGAAAAACCATCATCCTACCAAAGTATGGAGAATAAAGTTAGAAGATCAAAACAAAAAAGTTGAAAATGCCGGGAAAAACCCAATGCCATTTTGAAGACTATCGACCAGTGACATGAAGTGTACAAATAATGTGTATAAGGAGATATGTACCGGATAATCAGATATGAGTATCTTATAGTAGTTGGTTCCAGTAGTATCTGTGTGACAGAATACAAGTCCATTAAAGAAGCATCAATGCTCAGTGATAAAGGAAGCAATAGTGCCAAAATAAGTTCTTGCTGCCATTAATGCAAACATGAAGAAAAGTTGAAAAGGAAGAGAAGTTGATGACAGGGGGAGCAGTATGGTCATAGGATGTTCCCTTTGCCATTGATGCCAAAGGAGGAGAGAAGTTGTGTTGATAGTGGGAGCTTGTTCTGAAGAGGAGTTATGGTGTTGTCATCAATGACAAAGGGGGAGATTGTTGATTAAGTTGTCATTGATGCCAATGGTATCTGGTCATTGATGCCAACTATTGAGTCTTTGGTGCCCCTTGTGGATCCCTTGAGGGTTAGTGTTTAGTTTTTGGTTGTTTGTGTTAGAGGATCCCTTTTGACCTTGTCCAAGCCCAAGCTTGAAGCCCTTGGAGGCCTTGGAACAATGACAAAAGTTTTGGTTACCCATTGACTTGGTTAAGTGCCCCTAAGTTGTATATTGGTCCCATTTGAGTCCATTTTGAGTTCCTTACTCATGGTTGATCTTTGGTTATTGGTGTTTGTATTGCTTGTACTTGTTTTGGTCTCTTGATTGGTTGTTGGATGGATGATGTGGCTCATGTGTTTAAAGTACTTGATGTGTTGATGGTTAATCCCATTGATTGCATTGGATGGTCTTGAGGTTGTTAAGTTCTTGTGGGGTCCTTGAGTCCACAAGCTTAGATCTTGATCCTCTTGCATGTGGAGACTTAGGTCTTGGAACCTACACTTATGGTGGTATGTTGGAACCCATTCTTATGGGGTCCTTGGTGTCCTTGAAATTTTAGGTCTTGAACCCATATATATGGTGGTTTGATGTCCCTTATACGCTATATGGTCATTGGCATGTAGTAGCCTTGTGATCATGCATATGAAGCCCATAAAGTGTTGCAAACTAGTGGTGAGGTATTTGTACTCATATTTTGGGGTGTTTGTACTCTTATGGTGATGAAGATATATAGTGGAACCATTTGATATGTTTTTAATGATATGCAAACCTTGAACATGATGATGTTGAAGCCCTTGAAGTACTTGAATCCATCTTATAATATTGATGATATTCTTGAAAAAGTATTTGTTCCCACTTGATTGGTGGTGTTGGGGTCCTTGATACCATTGATATGATTAGTATATGGTGGAGCCCTCCTCCTTGTTAATGTGAAGTTTGTGGATGTGAATACCATAGAATCCCTCACGCCCTTGATGATGTCCATTGAATCCTTTGGCCTTGGAACTTATTCATAAGGTAACATGGTCTTTGGCACCTTTATGTGTGGAGTCTTGATGTCCTGTAAAAATTGAAGAATTTAAGAGTATTAGACCAAGAATTTTCAAATAAACCCATCATAGGGAGACAGTCCTCGCCAATCCATTTCCATTGATATGTGGATCATCTTCTAACTCCTTACAGTTGAAGAGATATGAATTTTTGAAGTTGGTGTATACCACCTTTGTAGGTGAGTCGACCAAACAAAAGAGAATTTAATTATTTGTAATTTTGAATTGCACGTCGGGCCAAGGTAATGAATTTTATCCACAACCTATATAAATAGAATATCAAACATTTCATTTGTTCATCATCAATTCTCTCGGGAATTTCGCAACTCTTGGAGAAAGTGTGAAATTTTGTGATAGAAATTTCTGGGCATCTTCACTAAAATCGACATAACTTTCTGATACGGAATCAGAATTACAAAATTCTTGGCTTGTTGGAAAGATTGTTACGAGAGATATGTGATGACATGATATAGAGTTTATTTTGGTTTTTATATTTTTTTTTATTAATCTTGTGATCTTAAATAAGGTATGGTTCATGCTTCATGGTTTCTCTTGTAATGGCACATGTCTCTCATGGATAGGGTTCTTCTTTGATCTTAGTATGTGAGATTATATATTGGTATATCTATTTGAAGTCATTGAATATGTTATGGAGGATATGGTGACGATTATCTTGGCATATATATTGATGTGATCTTGACATAGATCTTGATGATTATCTTGGATGTTGTTGGCATAGATCTTGGTGTTTATCTTGACTGTTGTATAAGTGTAGTATTGAATGAGAAGTCGACATGCAAGTAGTAGATATTGTGAGTTATTTCTTTGATCAACCTAAATGTTTTATTTGAAAACTATTTTGACAAGTGTTAATCATTGTATCTTTGACCTAAGTGGAGTTGGATTGTTATTGATTGTTAATGACAACCTCTGAAAGTGTTGTAAGTGACTATTTGCTTGATTTGTTGAATTGTTTTAAGTAGAGTGAAAAATCCTTTTGTGTCTAAGATTTCATGAGATTGATTGAGTTTAACATAGTTGGTTAAGTCTTTTATCTTCTTGGTTGAGGTATCTCATGTTTAACTGCCAACTATTCCTTGGTTGTGATTGAGGTTGGTTGTGGTGTCATTGAGTTGTGTGTGATTGGATAGAGTGTGGTTGATCGTATGTGAACTCTCTTGGTTTCTCGAACGTGTCTCTTGATGAACTAGGCCAAGTAAGAAGGGTTGGCTGACTTTTAGAAATCTTGATTAGATTAACACAAGTATATGATTTATTTGGCACAGGTACACAAGCATCTTGGTACAGGTTGGTTCAATTGAGCAAGATTGACACAAGTTGCCTTATGTGCAGTTGGTTTGACTCAAATTGGCTAAGTTGTATGAGAAGTTGGTTTGACCCAGGTGGACTGAGTTTAGTGTGCAGAATCAGATTCATTGAGTCAGTTGATGTGGGCAACAGATTGATTGGTACAACTTGATTGGACATGTTGATGAGCAGTGTGATACAATGGATAGTGATCATTTAATGAGTAGTGATCAGATGAGGAGTAGTGGTTAGTAGTGATAGTGGTTGTGTAGTGTGGTACAGACTGTGTAGTGTAGTACATGTGTTGATTAGCAGGCACGCAGGATCAGTGTGGTTGTGGTTCACCAGTTTCTATCCTCTTATCTGGGTGGTAGGACAAGGCAAGGAAAGGGGGTCGTAGCCTCCTTCCGGTTGAAGCCAAAGAATGAGGGAGTTGCAACTTCCTTCAGGTTGTAGCCTATAAATCAGGGGGTTGTAACCTCCTTCCAGTTAGAGCTAGAAAATTGAAGTCTTTGCAATAAGGGGGTTGTTACCTCCTTCCAGTTATTTCTGGAAAACTATTTTTGAAAAGGCTTCCGTGGTTTTACCCCCAGGACTTGGGTTTCGATGTAAAAATATTGTGTATTGTGTTGGTATGATTTCTATGTGATTATTATGATATAATGATGATAACAATGTTGATGATGATATAATGATAATGTGATAATGCATAATATTGAATAAGTGGTTGATTGTTAAAGTTGAAAAAGTAATAAAAATTGCACACACATATTCACCCCCCCTCTCTGTGTGCCTGGTGTGTCCAACAATGGCCTCTTTTGATCTAGATGTATTTGCGAGAGCTTATGCTCTCAAACCTCCTCAAAAACTTCTCAAAGCTAAATTTCTCAATGCATCCATGAGCCAATTCGACTATGAGGAAGTAATAAAATCCTGGTTGGATAACCTTGCTGAATTTTTCCCCAAAGCAGACAAGGCCTATCCCATTTCATGGTTTAGAGAACCATTCTCATTGCTAGCAGCCATGTTTTGCCGGTTATATGGTTTACCTAACTGTAGAGATTTCAAGGTTGAATGGGATCCTATAGCCCATCACATATTAGTTACAGGTGAATGCTTCAACTGGGCACAAATTCTATCAGTGACGCTCAAAGAAGCTACTGAAAAATATCATAAGGTTGCGACATCTAGGAAGCCGACTTTTTACATGTTAGGGTATGTCATGGACATTTTCTATGCAACCTCTTCATTCTCGACCATGGGATGGAATTGGACTAAGACATCTCCACCGGTCCACATCTATTGTTTATATTTGTGGGAAGATAACTTTGTCCCTTGCATATATGCAATTTGTGACCACTTTATAGGGTCAATATACTGGATGATTTTCAAGGGCGATGCCCCAAATTTTTCAGAGAGGGCTAGAGCTCTGATTTCTATAACAGGGGATTGGTACGTAGGTGAGTACTTTTCCTACATCTGTATTTGGGGTAGTAATACAATTCATCTGCTATCGAGGATAGTCCCGAACATAATGTTCTTACAAGAAATTTCTTATTAGACTGTCATATATGGGGTTTTCCCAAAGCTTGCATCATCTAAGAGGAAATGTTGGCCCAAGTTCCCTTTGAATTTGGGAATATTGACAGTGCAAAATTCTACTCATGTTGCAATCCTCAGCAAAGCCATAGCAGAAATGAGTTTAGGAAAGGTGCCCAAAAGAATGCATGATCCCAAGTCTTTGCTGCAAAATCATTTTTTCCAAGACCACACTAAAATTCCATATGCCCACGAGGAGGTTCCTGATGACTCTATCTACAGAGGGGCTATTTATTTTTTAGAAGTAGTGAGCAGGATTCCCAATCCTCTAGAGAAGACTCACTTGTTCCAGTGTCAGAAGGAGCTAAAGACCTCTGCCTTACATTTGAGACAGCTCCGGTTGAAAGTGCAAGAGGATATACACAAGTAGAATGTAGAAAAGGAGGTCAGGGAAGCATCAGTCAGATTTTCCGCTGTTCATGCTGACAAATTAAAGGATAAAGGTAAAGATATTATTAAAGGCCTAAGAAAGCACGGTCTTCCTCCACATTGAAGATCTTTTGTGAAGATGCCTGTATCGCGTGGGATTACTTGTCATTTTTTTTCTTCTGTGATTCACAGCCTAACAAAGTGATCATTTAGACTTTATGGAAAATTTATGGTAGAAGGAAAACTGTAAAAGTCTATTGAGCTTCCCGCAACCCGCATTGCGGAAGTGGAGTTGCAGAAGGAAAAGTTTGTTGCAGAAGGCCAATTGCAGAAGACTTTTAGTTGAAAACATAATTCATTTTCTATCTAAATGTTAATGCATACATAAAGGCTTGGTTATGTTATTTGATAGGTTCAAGGATTGGTTGCGATGCTCATAGTCATTAGTGAACTACAATGACCTAACTATCAACCACATGTAATGTTTCTTATTTGCTTTTACATTACTTTTGTCAAGTGATCTTAATTTCAATTATGTTGGTTACCACCATGAAAGCAAATTGAACTTCATGCTAACAAAGGAATATGTGATTAAGTGATTATTTGCCTTGTTGAATTGAACCAACAAATGGGGAAACATATAAGTGATACATCTCAAGAAGAAGCATATTCTATTTACTTTGCAATTGTAACAATACATTCAATAATGGGAAGAAGATAAGTCCGACCAATAGAAGAAGTATTATAATCGCAAACATATGATTAGAGGAAAAACAGTACATCTATAGAGGATACAATAAAAAGCTTCAAACAAAATTTGGTTTTAAAGGGTTTGAAGCATTTAAGCTTTCCTCCTTTTTCCTACGTTGGACATGTGAATTGTCTGGCTTGAGAGAGTATCTAGAAAAAGAGAAAGATGGAGAAATGCAAAGGCCTGATAGAGATTTAACTCTTAATATTGCAGTGAATGTAAGCCCTTGCCTATCAATGTTTCCAATATCTATTGTTGCATTTTGTAGGGTCATACCTTGTGCTTTATGAATTGTTAAACCCCATACCATACGAAGTGGTAGTTGCCTACGCGTTCCTTTGTTATGGGAGAGATGGGAACATAAGTAGGATTAGAAGTATCCCATAAGGCTCCTTTGTAGTGAGGAATTTGATAACAACAAAGGATGGTAAGGTAGGAGGATGTTCGTTGGAGATGTATACAATGTCAATGAATTTTCGAAGTGAGCCATAAACAAGGCCTGCTCCAAGCCATAAATTAGCAGCTAACATTATTTGTTGACCAATAGCAAGAAGGACCTCTAATGGTAAGTGTTCATCATCTATGGATTAGCGGACATGTATGTTCCTTTGTTCCGTAACCCAATGTGCGTGTTCATCATCTATGGATTAGCGGACATGTATGTTCCTTTGTTCCGTAACCCAATGTGCAATTAGCATATTGAGGTGTTTGAGCATGTGTTTGTTGTGCAGTGAAACAGAGTTATTAGTGGCATACAAGTGGGTAGATTGTTCAAATGAATAATTTTCTGCATGTGAAAGGGATGAGGTTGCTCTTGTGATTAGGAGTGCCCAGTCTTCAAGAGTTGGTGTTGTCACATTTGAGAAACGTTATCTCCTTATTGTGAGAAAATGGTATTGAGCGTGAAAAAAGTATCAAATGTACGCCAGAGAGCAGTTCCAAGGGATGAGCTTGCATACATGGGGATGTCCTTTACTGGAGGCAATTTCCTGAAGTCACCAAGAAGAATAATGGAACAACCACCAAATGGGATTGCACAATGCGAGGGGAAAGCTTGACGTAAGCGTGCATCAATTTGAGTTAACATTTTTTGGGCTGATAAAGCTCATTTCATTGATGAGAATATAACAAATATGTTGGAGTTCTTCTTGAATATTTGAAAGGGATTGGCCTTCAAGAGGGTGCATTTCAACAATGGGTATTCAAAGAGTAGAATGTATTGTAAGTGCATGTATGTTAAAGGAAACAACACCAGTTGGATCTAGGAGAGGCAGTGGGGATGCAGTTTGTCGAGATGTAATTTGGAGTGGAAATTTTGAGCAAGATATGAGGTAAGATTTTTCGGTGCCTGCAGTGCCTTGAATGACCATTTTGAGTGGTTGAGAAGGCGTAGTGTTTCTAAAATGGGAAATGACAAGATTAAAGGCCATGCGTTGTGTGGGAGACAAGGAATCAGGTGAAACGAGGTGGTGTCTTCATGTAGTTGGGTGGACAAGCGATTGAGGTCAATGGATGATATCGTTGTTGCATATAAATGGGTGTCTATATTGTTGTGTCCAATTGTGATTTTTCTCAAAATCACGATGTCCAAGCATTTCAAGGTCATCAATATGTATGTTGTTGTCAGGTCAAATTTAAGAGAGAAGTTCCCATCCATCCATCGTATGGTTCAAGGTAAAGGGAATTGGATTGAAGTTCGAATCATCAGATGGAGGTGTAGAGGGTTCTTCTTGTACATGTTCAACATGTCACACAATAGATGTGCCTTTAATACATTGCCAATGAGAAATAATTTCATAACTTGTTCTTCCAATATCCTCAGGGAGGGCACGAAAAGGTTTGTATAAAAGAAATTCGCGCCAACAAAACGGTTCAAAAGTTGAAGAATCAAAGGGAGGAATGGAAGTGAATTGTGGAAAGACTCTAACAATATTGTGACACAATTTTGGTTTCCATATATTCTTTTTCCTTTTAGGTGAGAAATACCAAGAACGAACAACTTCAATCAAGGATAGATGCTCAAGAGTCATTACAAACACGATAGAAGACATTTTGGCTCACATTTAGGGAAAAAATTTGACAGTTGCAAAGCACGAGAGGGAGTTTTTGGAGCATGTGACATGTCTCTTGTGCACTAATGTATCGTTCTGCAACTGTTTGTGCAAGGAATCGCTTGATTGGATGAAGAATGAAGCTGTCACTTGGTGCTGCATGCAAGGCGAGAGAGAATAACATGGTAGATTTCTGATTTTGGCTCTACTTTTGATGCATATTTTGAAATGTATTTGAAGACAACATGTCTAGGAAGAACAGGTTGGCAATCAACATTATCCCTCCATATTGAAAGCACGGTTGGGTTGTGAATATTTAGAAGGGAATCATTTCTTGCAGGATTGTAGGTCTTATGTCCATTTGCATCAATGAATAAGGAAGAAGTAGCTTGTAGGTCATAGGGAAAACCATAACGACATTGAACATATGTCCCTTTTTTGCGAAGGCAAGTTGATTCTGAACATCTGGTGCGCCTTTGAACACAATTTACAAGTTATTCATAGTCAATTGAGTAGTTTGATGCAAATATGGATGGTGATGAAAGACTACATGGATCATTTGTAGTGGAATGATGTAACCCAAAAGTGAACAAGTGGGAATTACGAGGATTCCAAGCTGTAACATATCTATCAAAAAAGTGTTTTGCAGCTTCAACTACAAGAACATCTTCGCAGTCTAAGGTGTCCATATTTGGTGCATTTGCCAACCAAATAAAACCATGAATGTATGTGGATCCCCTATGTTTCCATTCATACCTACATGGGAGGAAAATGAATACATTAGAAATCAATCTTATCAAGTGATAAACATGAAGAGAAGGATATGAAGGAAGAGATAGTAAAACACCTGCACCAAGAATATGTTATATGAAAGTCTTTTTGAAGCACCTCTTTAAGGAATATTTTGAATCTATTGTGCATGTATTGTGATGTAATATGTGGATTTGATATGATGTTGTGAATCTTCCATTGATGGTGTTGATCTAAACCAGCAGGGTGTTCACCATGCATTAGAGCATGCAAATCCGACCATTTTGTGTCAGTTGCACTAAGGGTGAAGAAGAACGTTGGTGTACCTTGTTGATTGATCATATTTGTGAGTTCAGCTCTGCTTTTGTTCCAATACGAGCATGTTCCATGTAACGAAGACCCAAATCGGGCAACCCTTTCACCAATTTTGTCATTAGGCATGTCTTGCAACTGGTTAACAAGCTTAAGTATTGTGGGGGGAAGTGTATCTTCAAGGTTAATTTTGACAAAAATAGAAGCAATAGCATTACTTCGACGATGCATAATTAGATTGTATATGTAGAACCAGAAGGGAGGATGTTGCCCAAATCTGTTGTCATGATAGGTGAAGTGCATATTTGTGCATCTAAACTTGATGAATGCATAGTTGTGTAAGCATTGTTGCACTTGTGGGGAACAAGGTTGGAAAATCCATGGAAAGAAGGCCTTATGTGTTGTACTCATTGATAGGAGATATGCTTATAGGGGGCCAATCAATGCAAGGTGGTAGTGGGATATCTGGTGTACGTATGAAGTGTCTAATTTCTTCAGCCTCAGTTCTAGCATTATTTTGTGTTGAAACAAACGAGGATGATTCTAATTCATAACGTTCGAATGAATTTGGTGGTTAGATTGTAGAGGAAAAGATTTGATGATGAGATAATGTATCATTGCTGTTAACGTGCGGAATCAAAAGTGAAATGTCTGTTGAAACAAGATCAAAGAAGATAATGCAATTGGGTTGACTCATACATCCTTTTAGTATGGATCGTTTGCCATTTTGTATTCAAGAGCAGTAAGAACACGTGTTCGACTAACAAACAGTTCATATGGATTGTTTATAGGGTTGCATTTGCAAACAAGGATGTCAAGGTTTGATATTAAATGGGGTAGGGATGTGGAAATATTGGAAATTTCTTATGGGAATAAAATAGTATGGCCAGAATATTTATATTGACCACCACGGGCATGTGTGACCTATAGGATTGGGTTGGTGTGACTAATGAGCATTTCTTTAACTTGCGTAAGTATTGCAAGCACAGGTGGTTTTATGCTTGGGTCCATATTGTTTTCCAATGAAAATTGATTTCCCTTTATTTCTAGAATACAATGATAACATCCGTATGCACCATGGAACTTTTTTGTTGCAATACCAGTGTAACATTCTTTGCCAATCGAGCAGACATTCATGTCAGCTAGTTGGTCCATTTTTTTACGAAATCGTTGATGCGCATCATCAAGGTGAGTGTTAGATGTATTTAGCATGGGGGATGGAAGGGATGGTGTGTCAAAAATTTGGCCAATAGAAAAGGAAGAAGACATATCCTCAGGTTGATGAGCATCTCTATAAAGAAAACGCTGCTTCTTGTTGTTTTTATCTCTGTTTGGTGCACATACAAGTATTCTTCGTGCATTGTCTTGTTCATTGTCATTGTTCGGTACGATGCCTATAAGAAAAGTGTAAACTTGTTAAAGACCTATGTATTTGAATTTCGAGCTAAAATTACCATATAAATGTTTTCTACCATCACAAATACAACATTTAGGTGTCCAATTCCACAGATGGTCTTTGTTCTAAGTGAAACAGTAAAAAAAATTGTCTGTTGCCTATCTTCTCGTCTATTTCAACAATTGATGTTGCTTCAGTTGATAGTTAATCTTGAATTTTTAAAAATTTAGTACTTACTTACAACTTGCCTATATATTGTCAAATTGAGAGTTTCATTTTGCAAACTGTATGTAAATGTTATTTTGGAATGGGTAAGAGTAGTTCTGAAACATGGTATTTACTCTACGAAGGGAAACTGTTTTAATCTTGCATATAGTTGACAATAGAGGCAAACAGATACCAGTAAGCTTGTCCATAAAAAAAATTAACATGACCACTTTCAAAACATGCAATCCACACTGCTAAGGCAAGGGTTGTTTCACTCTGAATAATTTTCAATTTGTTGTTGTTGTTCATGCCCTATTTGATTCCATAGGAAAGAACAACCATCACATTATGGAGACTATGCTAACTGAAGATGTTATTTCACTCTTGCTACATGGTGTTTCCAACCTTTGGCCACTGGTACAAGTTTCCACATTAAACCAAGTGAACTCACTCAACTAATTAATTATTCGGTTTTTAATTTCTATCTCAGACGACATTCAAAAGCATGAGCTATTACTTCCAATTATATATAATAGTCTTGTAGAAGATGGGCAACTAAAAGAAGGAACTATAATCAAAGTCACCCAATCAAAGTAAAATGTAAACTTATTAAAGACTTAAAAGCTTTTATTGGTGACAGGGACACATTTTGTATATGTATTAAGTGAAAAGTTTATGGATATAAAACATAAGATATAAAGCAAATGTTAAGTGATTGCATATTGGGAACCAACTATGTACGTTAAAATAACATTTATGGAGTAAATATGTTTTTTCAAGTTCTAGCTTAATAATTGTAAGAAAACAACAATATAGAAGACCAAATTGTAGTAGGACAAACCATATATGAAAAAGTCGATAAATGTAATAATTGTTCTTTATGGAAAATGAAAAGTTGTGACAAGAAAGAAGAGAACAAAGTTGTTTATTTTACAAATAAACATAATAGCAAATTATTATTGTATTACAAAGAAATGATATAGGTTGCATCAACAATTTAGGTTCAAAATGTTAAGTGATAGCTTGTACAGTGGGACTATGAGACTAGAGGATAGGCCAATTAGGATAAGTGGTAATTAAATAGGCCAATTATGCCAAATAAACATGTGTGGGTTGGATAATGACTCCAACACCCCCCCTTAATCTATACTCATGTGGAGGAGTAAAAAAAATAGGGCCTCGATAACAAAGGCCATAGGTCACCCTTTACAATAAAGTAACTCTAAAATGCTAAAAAAACTCTAAGTGAGGAAAGGAGGAAAACCCAATGGGAACAACTCTATCGCTGAACCAAATCTATTGAGATTTTGATAGCACTTTGGTTGTCACAAAAAATGACAGTGGATGAAGCACTACCAATCCCAAACTCAGACAAAATACCTTGCAGCCAAACTGTCTGGATGCAAGCATTAACTGCTTCACTGTATTCTGCCTCTGCTGAAGAAAGGGAAACGACATCCTGCTTTATGCTGGACCAAAAAATAGGACCACCACCAAACATAAACACATAGCTGGAGGTGGACTTTCGATCTATGCTATCTCCCGCCCAATCAGAATCTGTAAAATTGACCAAATATAGCTCAGAATCTGCAGCATAATGAATGCCATAGGATCTAGTACCCTGCACATATTGTAGAATCTTCTTGGATGCCCTCCAATGAAGCTCATGAGGCTGTTGCATATACCTTGATACAACATTCATGACGTAACAAATGTTAGGCCTTGAATGTGTCAAGTATAGCAAACTTTTGATCAACTAGTGATAAATAGTGGAATCCATAGGTGGAGATGATTTTCCCTCTTCAAGACTGATTTCTGAGAGGAAAGGAAATGGTGGAGCCTTACAATCAGCCATGTTAAAATAATTAATAGTTCTGAAACATATTTTGACTGAGTGACCATTATCCCATCATAGTATTGAGTGATTTCCAGCCTAAGAAACTTCTTAGCAGGCCTAAATCACTCATTTCAAAAGAATCATGAAGAGCAGTTTTTATAAAGGCAATCAAAGCAAGTGTGCTTCCTATTATCAAAATATCATCCACATACAATACTATGATAATAATATTACCTTCATACTTCTGCAAATATACATTTGGATCAGATTTGCACCTCTTGAAGTTCCGTGACAGTAGAAAGGCATCCATTTTGGCATACCAAGATCTTGGGGCCTGTTTCAATCCATATAAAGATTTTTGCAACTTACAAACCAACGAAGGATATGATATATAGCCTTTAGGATGCTTCATATATATTTCTTCTTGCATATCTCCATGGATAAAACCAATATTGACATCCATGTGATGCACCTCCCAGTGCTTGGATGCGGCAATGGCCAAAACTAGCCTTATGGAATCCATCTTTGCCACTGCATGGTAGTCCACTCCTTGGACTTCGAAGAATCATTTTGCAACCAGCCATGATTTATACTTACATGTTGAGCCATATTTAGCAACCTTTTTTAGATATACCCACTTGCATTGAACAAGTTTCCTCCCAGGTGGAAGGGAAACTAGCACCCAAGTTGCATTTTTCCGAAGAGAGTTGAACTCTTCATCCATTGCAGCTTGCAATATTGGACCTTCCCAAGCATGGTAGTAGGACTTGGGATCAGAACCAATCATAAAATATAAGGTATTGGACAGCAAGGGGTCATTGCAAGAAAGAGCAATTCCTGCTCTCTGAAAATCAGACCGGGTTCTCCTTGGATCAACAGGATTTCCGATGTCTAACTCGGTTGATGAGAGGGCCTTTTCCACCCATTTTCGGAGGTGAGTGGGCACATTTGAATCTTATTCAGAACCTGATATATTTTTTTCACTGATATCAGACATCAGATATGAAAAATCAAAGCTTACACTCCCATTTTCATCATTAAAATCATTGGCAGAACGGGAGGAATTTTCAGCAGTTTCTTCCTCGACTAGTTCCACATTTTAGAGAGGTTCTTCAAAGCGGACACTTCTCTAAATGAATATCTGTTTGGTTCTGATATTCAAGAGTTTGTATTCCTTTGATTCCTCTGGATACCTAGTAAACATACACTCAATACTCTGCGGTTGCAAAGACTTCCTCTTGTCAAGTGGAATTCGAGCCCAAGCAATGGACCCAAAAACTCTAAAATTAGACACATCCGGTTTGTACCCAAATTATGCTTCGAAAGGAGTTTTTCCTTTCACAAAAGAGTGAGGGACCCTGTTCTGAATGTAGGCAGCAACATTCATTGCCTCAACCCAAATATTTGCAACCAAATCTTTGGCTTCCAACATGCAGGTGGTCATCTCTTTGAGGGCTCGATTTTTCCTTTCTGCTACACCATTCTACCGAGGTTTGTGGGTAATGGAGTGCTGGATATTGATCCCATATTTAGCACATATTTGAAGTAGCTCATAATTGATATACTCTCCTCCATTATCATATTTGAGATAATTTATCTTCCTCCCAGAGGCATTCTCAACAGATGCCTTAAACTCAATGAATCTTTCTATAACTTCAGATTTTTTCGTCAGGAAGAAAACCCAAGTGAGTCTGGAGAAGTCATCAATAGAGGTGAGCACATAAATTGAACCAATCATGGAGGTTGTAGGCATAGGACCACTAATATCAGAGTGGATCAGCCCCAAAATACTTGTTGCATGGATTTCCTTTCCCCGATCAAATTTGTGCTCAGGGTGTTTGTCGACAATGCAACCTTTGAAAATTCCACTAGAGTTTTTGATGGTTGGGACACCTTCCACCATGGAATGTTTTTGAAGTTCAAATTTCCAAATATTTTGATTCCACAACCGACTGAACCCATTACCATGAGTCAGAAGAGCAGTGGGCTTTGCATTCGGTACAAACTTGGAAAACTCATAGGTCTTAGCAGAATGATTTGCTATACCTGTTGCAATGAGTTTCCATGATGCAATCTTTGAGACCTCAGCATCATTCAGGCTGAAAGTAACTCTCTTGGGCACTCCTGTGTGTGTCATTTGATATACACTCAACAGATTTGAGGCCAACGAGGGTACATACAGAACATCATAGAAACTTCCATCTTCAAGTTTTACAGTACCTTTGCCTTTCGAAATGATCTGAGAATCATCTCCCATGTGGATGAGAATGCTGCTGTTGGAGTCCAAGAATGAAAAGGAATCTTTGCTTATCACTATATGGTTCGAAGCACCAGAGTCTATGAGAAGAGCTCTAGGATTCGAAACATTTTCCATGAGGGCATGTCCTCTTTCTAGTTGGATATTCCGATCATGATTTTCTCTCTTCCTTCTACCCTCAGGAATATTGATGTTGTTCTTCTCAAGGAGAAGAGTCATAACATCAAGTTGCTTCTTCATGCAAGAGCTTTCAGAGTGAAATCCTTTCCCACAATAGGAACATTTGACCTTCTCTTTGCCTTCCTTGCCTTTTTTCTTGTTCTTTCTTGAGACCGAGGGCTCACCAAGCTACTGAGGTTTCTCCTTTGGATTTGGAGCATCAAATTTCATCTTTTGGTTCTTCTGCTTGCCCTTTCCATTCATAGCCTTGGGTCCCCCAGCAAACAAAGCTTGGTCCTTAGAATATCTGATGATCCCCATTTGGACAAGCTTGTCATGCTCGTTTATGAGAGACTCGATGAATGCATTGAGGGATGGCATTTTCCAATTTGGGATTGTAAGCTTCCCAGTATGGAATGTGGACATAAAGAATGAATAATCCATACCAAGTTTTGAGAGGATGGCTAGGATGAGTTGATCATCCTCCTTCTCAACTTTCCACTACTTCAACTGGAGCACTAGGTGCTTGAATTTGGTAAGAAATTATTCATGGTTTAATAGTTGCATGGGTTTAGAGAAATCAACTCATTCTCTAGCTAATAGATCCTCAAATCACCTTTCTTATCAAACAGGGAAGCAAGTTGATCCCAAATCTCCTTCGAAGTCTTCAATCCAGTGATGTGGAAGAGAAGATCTTTGGAAATAGATAGGCACATAAATCCATAAGCTTCATCAAGCTTATTCCAATACTTTTCCTTATCAACAACATGATTTGGTTCTACTTCTGTGTCCATTGTGAATCTGTAGAGTCCTTTGGAGAGAAGATGAATCTCCATGTCCTCCTTCCATTGGTGGTAATTGAAGGGAGTAAGAAGATTCACAGAAGAAGCCACGAAGCTGATGTAGTGAATGCAGTGTAAGACCTATAAAAACCTGCAAAAAGACAAAAAAGGGAACCGTAAGGTCGGACAGCCTGCACTTTTCAAGTTTTCATCACACCCAACTTAGTCAATCAAGCTAGCTTGATCAACAATTCCTTTGCTTAGGATTTATGTGGTAAACATTCCGCTTCTGGTTTAGAGCTGGAATTTTCGAGCTTTTTACTCAAATTGCATGATAGATCCATCAAGAAATCTTGTTGGAGAAGAAGAGCCTTGTCCCGCTGTGGCTCTGATACCATGTGAAAATTGAGTCATAGTAATATGAAGAACAAGGCATAATCTTACAAAAGATTCAAGATCAATTTACACACAAAATGACATAACCGTGCTGCAATTGGAGGTTGCAACTGTATATTATCAATAATAAATCAGAAGTAGTGATACAATGTCATACACTTGCATGAATAGCAAGACAATTCAAATTCCCAAGAGTTCATTCGAATTTCAAAGATGAGAGTGGCTTAGATGTTAGTTAGCCACACTAAACACATCAGTTAACCACTAATCACAATCAATAATTGACTCTAACAGAATCAGAGGCAGTAATGATTGAGTCTAACTAAATAGAACTCAACTGCATGTCAATTAGTAGGCGAGGGTGCATATTTGACTTCAATTAGCTCAGATGAAGTGAACTGAAATGAACTGAGTCACAAGAAGTTGTTGGAGGTGCCTTAAGTCACTCCAGTTAACTGGAAATTGCCAAAATTAGACAAAATAATGATGGAGGTGCCTTTATAGCTGCATTTTAACTGAAAGTCGGTGGAATAACCATCAGTTAACTAATCTGGGGCACTTAGGTCATGCAGAATAACCCATATTTTCTCCTTGATTGAAGGAGGAAGCTCAGTTAGTCTCCCTGATTGAACGAGAAGACACAGTTAGCCTCCCTGATTGAAGGAGGATGATCCAGTTGATGATGTAGTCACATATTCGAGCCAATAACTTAGGATAAGTGGTAAAATAGGCCAATTAGGCCAAATAAACATGTGTGGGTTGGATAATGACTCCAACACTCCTAAAATCAAGTTAAAAAAAACCACGCTATGTTGAAGCATGGAAGAAGGAAAAAAAATCTAAGAATTGAGGCAATTCATTACAAATAATACACAATGTTTAAGTATCAAGTTGAAACAACGTATGTATTTGAATGTCCACATGAAATTTCTGATTAAATGTTTTCAACCATCATAATTACAACCTTTAGGCGTGCAATTCCATATAAGGTCTCTGTTCTAACTGAAAGAGTAAAATGAAGTTGTTTGTTGCAGATCTTCTGGGTTATTTCAACAATTGATGTTGCTTCAGTTGAGAGGAGGCATAGGTCTTTCACAGAAATGCCCATTAGTTGGTTTGCAACATCATCAAAAGTTACGACACCATGAAGGTGTCCAGTGATACCTTCCAAGTCAACCTTTAGTATGTTTCGGTAGTCACACTCAAGAAACTTCCCATCACATTTACCACAATGCCAAATGTTTCCAACTTTGTGGGACTTTTTTTCATGCAATGTATACCATCAACAAAAAGAGGGAATGCAAGGAAATGAAAATCATCCATGTTGACATGTGTGATGGTTGCAACAACAGAGTACCAAACAAGCTTTTCAGACGGTTGAATATTTTGTAGCTCATTGATGGTAATGCTTTTACGAGGACCAGAATGAGAGGCATTGAATTTTTTGCTCAAAGATGGTGACCGTGAACGAAATCCATTGTCATGAAGCCATCTATGGAGAAGGACATTTTCTTCAATCTTTGGGTTTATGAAAAGAGTACTGTTGGAGACAGTCCCAACAGTTTTTCCATTGAATTATGTAACACGACTGCCTTTGATTGCTAAAGCTAGAGGACTAACTAAACCACAAAGGCTAATAAGCTCGACTCCTTCAATTTGGAAATGCTCTCCCCCAAGTGTTATGTCAATGCTATAGCCTAACATGTTGCAAAGTCCAATGGTGCGTCGCTCAATATCTACACCATCCTGTTTCCGTATCGTGGATGCAGGCGAAATTGAAATTACAAGTCCTAGAAGGTAAACCATGGAGTTTGCATGTATAGTTTGGATGTCCTGAATAGTTTTAAAGTTAAAGCAATATAAAGGTATGAAGGGGTATTCATCTAAGCACGGTTGGATGGTTGAGGAGGAGCCTAGGAAAATCTCATTATGGCTTTTCAAATGGTTGAAAATTGGATTGGATGCTTTCATAGTGCCATTTGATACTATGTACACTACTCCTAATTGTATTTGCTCGTACAAAGAGAGTGTCAATTCATTGAATGTTGAGATACGTATTTCATCATGTGAAGCATTAACAAGGTCAAATATGAACACTTTTCTAGACCCTCGTTGGTTGCCATATTGATGAATATTTGTCTTGGCAATAACTCGACCTTAAATGGTCCAAACTTTGCTAGAAGAGGAAAGTGAAGTGAATGGGATAGTCGATGCAGGAAAGACAGGGTTTTCATTTATTGACGTAGTGTTCACTGCAACAGAGGAACTACTATGCGAGGGAGATGCTACAACTAAGTGGTAAGATGTAGGGTCTCCAATAATCGCTGCATCCACTGTGACAAGTTCAAGTGCAAACAATGTGATAGTCTAGGTAAGAAGAATTATGTTAGAAAGTAATGGGAGACAAAAAAAAATTGATGCATCCACAGTGTGAAATTCACTAAGTGTGAAAAAAGAACGAGAAAATGAAACATACGTTACATCATGTACAACGTTGCAAGTACATTGGGTGACTTTGATTATAGTTCATTCTTTTAGTTGCCCATCTTCTACAAGACTATTATATATAATTGGAAGTAATAGCTCAAGCTTGTGAAGGTCGTCTGAGATAGAAATTCGAAAACGAATAGTTGACGAGTTGAGTGAGTTCACTTGGTTTAATGTGGAAATTTGTACCAGCGGCAAAAGGTTGACAACACCATGTAGCAAGAGTGAAATAGCATCCTCAGCTAGCATAGTCTCCATAACGTGACGACTATTTTTTTCCTGTGGAATCAAATAGGGCATGAACAAAAAAAATTGAAAATTATTTAGAGTGAAACAACGCGTACCTTTGCAATGTGGATTGCATGTTTTGAAAGTGACCATGTTAATTGTTTTTTATGGATAGGCCTAGTTATATATGTTTGTCTCCTACTGTAAATTATATGCAAGATAAGAATAGTTTTCCCTGGTAGAGTAAATACCATGTTTAAGAACTACTCTTACCCATTCCAAAATAACATTTACATACAGTTTGCAAAATGAAACTCTCAATTTGAGAATAAATACGCTACTTGTAAGTAAATACTAAATTTTAAAACATTCAAGATTAAAATCCCAATTGCAAGAAGAAGATAAATTCAGAGACACAGAAATACGAAGCAAATATTTTTCTACCACAACGAATGTTGAAAACAGTTAAGCAGACTGAAGGAATGCTTGCAAATTTGACAAAGTGGCAATACCTCTGTTGCAAAATATCCGGTGTAGCCGAAGCACAACAAAAGCAATACAAGCAAAGCAAAGGAAAACAATAGGAATTATTGAGTACATGAAGCTTTGTATATATGTGTAAAGCAAAGGTGGTACAACAATAAACCTGGTACATCGAAAATTGTGACAAAATATTCGAGATCCTCATAAGCTGAGCCACAATTAAGAAATAGCCCATCTGTAAATCAAATCACAAGATTTCTTATATTAATGGAACAACAATGCATTGATGAAGCATTAACATAGAGCATTCATGTCGAGAAGGGACATTGACAAAATCTTCCTCACCGACTCAAATGGCAGTGAAACAAACCACGACCAAAAAGACCCCTTAAACTGAGAGCCTAAAGCCACAAAATCCCTCGTACTGAAAATTTCGCAAAACGTTGGCCTCGAATCTTGGCAAAGGATATGCCCAAATCAAATAAAAACTTGACCCTACGAAATCTGAGCCTAAACCAAAAAAATCCCTTGCACAGAAACTTTCGCAAAAATCTTGGCCTCAAATCTTGGCAAAGGCTATGCCCAATTGAAAGAAATGAACTACAGTGAAGGACAATGGCAGAAAATATGGGTTTGTCAATTCATACATGCGACAAAAAACCAAAATCGATCACCAAACGTACATGAAAAAACCTGTCAGGACATAAGCCCATCAATCCATTCATCCGTAGGACTGGTCATTTAGGGAAACAGATAAAAATGTAGTCAAAACACGCAAGCCACCTGTCAACAAAACACCCTAAACACCAAGTGGGAAGCAGGATCCGCAGTCCACAATCTGAATGCGGAAAAGACCGCTATGGGTGCAACTTTGAGGAAGTTCGTTTAAAAAAAAGGAGAACTACAAACCCGCAATTGTAGAAAAACTATTGCGTAAAGGCAAATGTGGAAATAGAGTTGCGAAACCAAAACTGTGGAAACAGATTTGCGAAAATATGTATTGCAGAAACAATATCGCGAAAAAGGAGATTGTGGAAAGGATCTTGATGAATGTTTATATGCGGAAATCGAGTTGTGAAAATTCAATTGTGGAAAGATTCCGTTGAGAAAAGAATGAGGTTGCAGAAGCAAGAATGAGGTTGCAGAAGCAAGTTTGCGGAAAGCTATATTGTGGAAATATAGTCTGTGAGAGACACGTTACGAAATCAAGAATGCGGAATTACGTTGATAAATTGAGAAAGGACTGAACTACACTGCAATAAAGGACACTGGTAGAAAACATGGGCCCGTCAATCGAGACACGCGGCAAAAAAATGAAATTGATCACCAAACATGCATGAAAAAATATGTCAGGACATAATCCCATTAATTGAAAGGAGCTTGGTGAAGGGTAATGTGCAGAAACGAAGTTACAGAAACTCAATTGCGGAAATATTGAGTTGCGGAAATAATGAGGTTGCAGAAGCCAGCCTGTGGAATTGAGATTGTGGAATCACATTGCTAAATTGAGAAAGGACTGAATTGAACTACAGTAAAGGACATAGGCAAAAACTATGGGCCTGTCAATTGAGACATGCGGAAAAAATAAGAAATTGATCACAAACGTGCATGAAAAAAGTTGTAAGGACATAAGCCCATCAATCCATTCATGCGCAGGACCGACCGTAACACATAAGACACCTACCGAACTCCTATTGGCCCAACAGACAAGACACTTGTCAGAATTTAATTGGATAGAGTGACAAGGAATCTACTAAGTCTACCGTCTCCATTGTGTAATGCCTTCGGTGTAACGAGGGTATTCATATTGTTGATGATTTGGTGGGTTATGCTTATTAATTTTTTTCTTTATTTGTAATATAAGCAATGTGAGGATATGATTATTGTTGATGATTTTTTTGGGTGGGAGGCGCGGGGTTCTTTATGATCTCGAAGGAAACAAGGGACATTATTATGTTTGGGGATTGAGGTAGCAACAATATTGCAACTTTAAGGAAAGGACTCCAAGTAGTAAGAAAAAATAAAATCAAAACTTTCTTAGTTTTTTATGTGTGTCACTTATGTACTGTTTTTTATGAACTTTTGTTAGGAATGTATATGTTAACAATATGGATCTTGTGCATAGATTAGATGTTTGGGTAGGTGCATAGGTTTTTGTGCATTGCTAATATTAATAATGTTTATATTCCCAAGAGCATGAGTATGTGGATAGGTGCACAGCTTTGTCATTTAAGTGTGTC
The DNA here is from genome assembly GCA_001517045.1 of Pseudotsuga menziesii. NCBI lineage: Eukaryota > Viridiplantae > Streptophyta > Pinopsida > Pinales > Pinaceae > Pseudotsuga > Pseudotsuga menziesii. Next base: position 1,484,462 of record LPNX011014149.1, read on the forward strand.
TCTTAGCTACATGGGTTAACTATGAGGGTTACATTTGTGGCTTATTAAGTGCAAGGGTTAAATTTGTGCGTAGGAGCTTAGGTTAAGGTTCATTACTTATTTTAGTTGTGTTCCTTATGTGGATGTGGATGTTTGTGTGGGTTAGGTTTGTCTCTTCAAATATTTACATTCTCTTCTACCCATGTCCATCTTCAATTTTAAGTCCACTAGAGTCATGTCCCAAAGTAATAAACTCCTAACCATTAAATATCCATAATGCCTGAATTCCTCACCCTTAAAACCAAATCACTGGATATCTAAATATCTAAAACACTTAAATTAATTCTTCGCCTTTGAAACCTAAACACTATCTTATTGATCAACTACTTTATTAAGTAGTAACCTTATAATCCACTAATCATCGTTAAGCCATAGTAGCATAATTCGACCGTATTGAACTTTCCTATACGAAAATTTGCCTACTTTTTTGGTACATATTATAAAACAAGAATTATTTAAATTTAATTGTTTTATTTTTAATTTTACCATAATCCATTTATAATTAGTTTTGGATTTTGAATGTTTAAAGGTTATATATATTAGATTAGTTTTATATTAGGTTTATTTTGCAATATAAATATAAAGTTTGGTAACTAGTTATAATATTAGATTTTAGTTAGGTAATATTTTTTGGAATATATTATTAGAAATTGGTTTTATTGTTTTATAATTTATTTTGGCATTTAAATTATTTATTATGTTTATAATTATATTTGTAAATACATTCTTAGATAAATTATCCTCCCTCTTGGAGACAATATATAGATGTTTCAATCTTTTCTTTGATTTTTTATGACGTGAAGTATAGACTAGTATATACAGTATTTGATAGACAAAATGACCCATGAGGGGCTTTTTGACCACCAAATTCCAACACTGCATTCAAATACTGTGAATGGTTTATGTATATTTTAAAAAGTTTTAAAGTTTGAAAAATAAGATTTTTAGATCTATAAGTAACCTGCTCCCATACTTTTCCCTGTTAGATTTTTTGTTAAGTATTTTTTTTTTCTGTATCGAATCGTATTCAAATCCCTATTCATACTCAAATTATGTTACTATACTTTAAGCTCTATATCTTACTAACCATAATGATTTAACACATTATTAACTGTAATATATTATGCAACCAAAACATGTATTACCCTAATCACATTATGATCACTATACCCCTTAACCAACTAATTTCTTATATCGTGAAGCAACGAATTAATTGGCATATCTTCAAACATACTAACATAGAAGAGTAGAAGATGCTCTTAAAAAAGATGCTCATCTTAATACACTAACTCCCTAACACACTAAGTTTTACCCATTAACATAATACTTAACGGAGACAAAGCTAATTTAAGTATTATATAAATTATGTATTTTATATAGCATATATATTATATAATACATTATTTATGTATTACATACTCTATAAAATAAAGTATGAATTATATAATATGTATATAAACAACAAAGTATTCAAAAGAAAAAATGAGAGATGGACGGATAACTCCTTGACTTGTCAAACAACAAAATGAAACATGAGAAGGAGATCCTTGTGGAGAAGTGGAGGCCAAGGTAAATCGAGGGAGAAAATTAATCAACGTGCAATAGAGCAATGATTGCTACCTTAAGCTTATTGCTGGCAGTTGGATTTTAAGGTGTTAAGATCCAACGATCAACAATGAGCATGTGACATTAATCATTGCTCTGCCGCAAGCTGATTAATGGTCGCTGTGAGTCGAGATCCGTGGCGCCCATAAACTATCCATAATTTTTCTAGTTTTTTATATGAATTTTTTTATTACACCGAAGGTGTAATTTAAGGGGACAGTTCTACTCAAGCTTTCGTCGTCTGTCGATGGTGTATGAGGAGCCGTCCCCTGTATTTATTAAATTTAATAAATAAATTTAGCTAATTCTCCGTCAGTTCAGTCCAATCAATTGTTTTGTGCAGGTACACAGATTTGTTTTGTGGATTGGCCTTCGAACAAGAATGCGACCTTCTTGCCTAAACACATGCATCATGTTTCCATTAATTTCATTATGATTTTGGCTGTTGTTATTCCTATTCATAGAGATTGCAAATTGGTTTTACATTTATGTATTAAGATATGAGAGTTTAAAGGAATTTAAATATTTGAAGCTTACTCGCATTGTGAATCCTATAAAACATGATTTATTTTATAGGATTTACAATGCGAGTAAGCTTACTCATGTTTTCTTGGTTATACATTGCGTGCAGGGTGGGTTGGATAGTTCATTAAATAAGTGTTTATGTTAAAATGTCACGTAGATTAGAATTCTGTACGCAAAGTACTAAACTCTACAGTCTACGCGTGGCTCCAGTCCAGTTAATGTTTAATCGATGTTATTGCTAAACCTGCAAAGTACTAAAATCTACTCATGCACAGCTTCAGACGCCAAACTATACGACTCCTTTGTACATTTATTAATTGTGATTTCAGATAGACATATTATATCATATATATTTTCAGAGTTTAGTAATATAGCCACCAGGGATCAAATTTGAAGGGCAGGGTCCCATTTCACTTTGAAGGGCTGTGAGATATTGAACCCTTCATAGTTGACATGTAAAAATAAATCCTTCTTTTCATTTGAAAATGTAAAAGTACATCAAAATTTCAGTGCCTTTAAACACCAGACAGAGTTCAAAGAGTTCTCTGACTTGAAGCACTGTGGTAACACCAAGTGGGGTAACCTCTTATCAAGGCCTGGTCTATGCAAGTAGTTTCAGAAACGTACATAACATTACAAGAAGAAAAGTACATAAGATTTTATGCAGTGGACCTATCTTAAATTTGCGAAAACCTAACTTCCACATTGGAAGTTATTGAATGAAATGTTTGGGGTGTTGTTGCTGAGCCAGCAGTGAACTGCTACGTGCTTAAGCCGAGAGCATTGAATTGGTGGCTCGTTGATATTC
>LPNX011014149.1:1487545-1583633 GCA_001517045.1 Pseudotsuga menziesii
CTAGGGATCACTGCTGCAGACTAAGGCTAGGGCTGCAGACTAAGACTAGGGCTCCAGAGAAAATCACTACAGGCTTTATAGTAATTGCAGGAGAAAAACTACTGACATTGTAGCAGAGAAAATCACTCGTCTCTTACAATGGCTGAAGAAGAGAAAATCTTTAAGCCATTTAGTATCAGCTGCTTATTTTATATCGGAAGAAGACCAATGCATCATGTACATTCATGAGCTATATTGTTAATCGGCATCAGTGACAACTAGTACAAATCTGAAGCTCGAGACGAGTTTCTTGAACAATAATTATTACATGAGATGATGAGAATACAAGGAAAACTTCAAGGTTGCCATAATGGAAGCCGTGCATGGGCAGGCCCCAGAATTCGAGACAAGTTCAAAGAACAGTAATTAAGTCAGCGATCGCTTGCATAAAATAATATAGAGAAATTAGGGCGTCCTGCCATCACATTAAAGTTAATTAAAGTCAAGCTATCGCTTACATAAATAATTGACAGAAAGTTGTCTGGCCGGCCTTGACATTAACAAGAAGATTGAATAAATTCATGAATGCGCTTCACGTTTGGCGTGTGAGACTAGAAAGACGAAGCTACCAAGTAAATGCAGAACCGTTTCTACGTCATTGGTCTGCGAAATAATCACATTCCCCACCCATAGGAAACTTACAGAGAGATGCCACTGAACTAATAGTGACTGAACGTCAATTTTATTTACAGATTTTTCAATGTACTTTCATTTTCAACAAACCATCTAGTCTGGATGGCTGATAAGATTCAACATTGAGGGTATAAGACTCCCAAAGGAGCTCTTTGCTCTTTCTAATCTTGTCTACATTTGATGATGAAATCTTTTACTTTTGACAATGTTGAATTGAAAAATGGTAACTTTGCAGTTTAAGATAGATGGTTTTTTTTTAATTGGAGGAACTTAATAGTAAAATTGCAACCATCACATTAATAACAGAGATGGATCAAGAAAAAGACCTCAAATTTATAACAGAGATGGATCAGAAAAGAGACCTGAGATCCTTTTTAAAGTATCATAATCACTATTCATTTATATCAATTTGACTTACTTCTTCATTTAGTATATGAATTTGACTTAATTCTTCATTTATACTCATTCTATAATTCATGGCAGTAGCTTAAATCTGAGGTCAAATGGAGTCTTTCCAATGGCTAAGACAGTAGGTTAAATGTTGTGTTTTCAATCTCCAAGATATGTATTTTGAATTTTATTAATCTATATTTCTAACAAATTTAAAATTGAGGTAGATTCAAAGTGTTAAATTGGATTTCTAATTACTTATGTATTAGAATGACAGGTTTATATTGACTCAAACTTGGAAACCTATAATACATAAACTAAGCAAAAATAATAAGCACTTGATGAATATCAAATAAAATATTTTGTCTTAATTCACTATTTATAGAATGAACATAGCATCGCATTCTAGTGAGATATCCTTTCTCCTGATAATACATAAACTAAGCAAAAATAATAAGCATTTGATGAATATCAAATAAAATATTTTGCCTTAATTCACTATTTATAGAATGAACATAGCATCACATTCTAGTGAGATATCCTTTCTCCTGAAGATGGACTCTGGACTCAGCTATAGAATCCAAAACATACCTAGAGATCGACATTATAGACAAACACAGGTTTCTTGGTTGAAATAAAATATTTTTAATTATCTATACATTTTTAGTATTGTATTTTGAATTTTATCAATCTATATTTCAAACAAATTTATAATGGAGATAAAATCAAAGTGCAAAATCCATTTTTGTATTTGGATTTCTAATTATTTATATTTCTATCAAATTTTTAAAAGAGAGATCTGAAAAAACAAAAAATAATAAAGTTGATTTATCTTAGTTATATTTCTAACAAATTTATAATAGAAATAGAATCAAAATGCTAAATCCATTTTTGTATTTGGATTTCTAGTTATCTATATATAAATCAAAATTTTAATAGAGAGAACTAACAAAAAAAACATTAAAATTGATTTATCTTGGTTAAATCTAGGAGTAGTCTGAATTAGTTGTAAAATGGTATTTTTCTATTAGTTTAGATACCAAAAGGGGAAATGGTGTTTTTCTATTTACTCAAAATAATAAGTGGAGAAATGGAATGTGAATTAGTGTTTTTTTACCAAGTTAAACTAATAAGAAGGAAACCAGTTTTAGTTTAAGATTTTATTAACATCATTTTTAATTGATGAAATCTTAAATATTTGATGTTTCAATTAGAAGCTTAAAAGAAAAAATTAAAATATAATTCCACTCTCTTCTTCTTGAAACAAAATTTCACTTAGATAAGAACCCATAGAAAAAATCAATTATAAAAAACAAGTTCTGTATGCAGAAGAAATCTTAATTTAGCATGGATTTATACTGGTATGGAAAAGCAGAAAAGACTCTGTTGTTCATAGAATAGTTCAAAAGCTGAACTTCTCTTCCCCTGAATTGCCCTCTCTGTGTGAAGTCAGGGTCACTAACTTGCCATGAATATATATGAAGCCATGATTAAAAGAGATCGTTCATGAAATTACCAACCTGATTGTTACAGGTCGTTCAAAGTACCAAAAAGTCAGAATAAATCTGGAAAGCACTTCCAGATTTATGATTAGAGCGAAGACTGGTTTAATACAAGCAGGGTTCATAGAAGGGACTGGTAGAGTCTGTAAATCTAAGAAGATTGAGTCTAGTACTGGACTAGTATCTAGTGGGCTTGGAAGCGATGGCCTTACGCAAAATAAAGAGAGAGACTTGTAAATTCAATTAAAAAAGCACTTAAAAGAGTCAATGTAAATTTGAGAAGCTTGAGTCCACTAAACTGTTGTGGGCTTGGATGATGGGGCCTAGAGTTTTGGGAGTCTCCCACTATGGTTTGTAAGTAGAAATTACAAAAGCGAAATATTTTACCTTATGTCCGTCTGTACTATTTTCCACATGCAATTTCATCATCGTTTTCAAGACCAATACAAAACAGTGAAAAGTTATCACAATCCTATTGAATTCTATTAACATGTTCATTCCATGGCTAAAAAATTATCATAATCCTTATTAATTTCAATTCACAAATACACAAATCCTTGGCTACAAATCGCTCAGAGTTTGTTAAGACTGTCACAATTTAGAATATACAGAGAGAAGGAAGCCGGCAATGGCAACCATCAGAGGCTCAGTATTTGACATATGTTTTGTATAAATATATTGCAATAATATATGGTCATAAATAGCATTTAGATACTAGAAACTGGCCAGAAGGGAAGGATACATTTGTGGGCAACTGTATATAAACAGGGAAGAATACAACAACCAGTAAACTGATATGGCATATTACAGAATGGAGATATTACATTAATATGTAACACCAACCATTTAAACAGAAATGGCCACAGTACACACGTAACACTAACCAGTTGAACTACAATGGCCACAGACGCCAGTGGGGACCCTCCGATTCGTGGCCATAACTCAAGTCTGCAAACAACTTAGGACTCAGGACTCAGGAGCGTGGGACGAAATTGCAAGGCACGCCTGGTAAAATAGATTTAAAAGGACGCCTAGTAAAACTCATTACTTGACATTACACTGTAACCCTTCACGAAGAAACCACAGTGCAGAGCCCAAGACAACCACCCGTCGGCCGTTAAGTTCATATTAAGCAATCCATCTATAAACTTTAAATGAAGCCGTGGGAAGCCCTAAAAAACAAATTTGAAATCCAGAATAAGATGGATAAAATAGTATACATACCTGTAACTTCATTTTTCTGCTTAGCCGAATCACATTCACCAATTCTTGCTTCACTTATTTCGATTCCGAGTGATCCCAGGCTCCCAGAGTCCCCGCAAATTGGTTTATTCTGGGCTGTTTAGAGCTGCCAACTGCAAATTGAAATGGCTGGGCAGTGGGTGGGCTGACTCCTTGATCTTCAAACAGCCGGGCCAAAACACAAACCTGGAACTCCCCTGCACCAGCAACTCGAAACCCCAGGTCCAAAATGCAACTTTCCAACAACAGACTCCAATCTCCCTTGACCAACCAGAACAACACGTTACACAACCTCTCCAGTTCAAAAATTCAGACAAGAAACCCCACCAAACAGGAACTCTCAACAGTGGAAACTTAGACTGCAATTCCCATCCACAGGAAACCGAGAGCTCCAGGTGGATGCAAGATTGAACCCCAATTTCCTTCCATGGACCAGATTGCAACTCCTCTAGTGCAACAATTCCAGCGAGAAATGTCACGACACAAAAGAATAAACCCGTGAACAAGGATCAAATAAAAGCCAAATGAAAACCCTAAATTCTAATCCTATGCAAATTGCAAATTTGCAATCCATATTATCCATTCCAAATTCCAATTCCATCGAAAATTCGAAATTGTACCCAGTTACGAGACCTCTCAAATGAGGATACGAATACAAAAAATAACAAATTGATTGAAGTCTACCACCCTTGCTCATGCAGTGCAAATTGTAGGAGCAATATATTTTACAATACCATTTCCAGCACCTATCTATAATAAATATATCTATTATTTCTTGTTCCAGACAATTGCTAATGCCTACCTATAATAAATATATATATTATTTCTTGTTCCAGACAATTGCTAATGGTGGAAATAGGGGCGTGTCTCTAATGCTGGAGCCTATGCAGCCAAAGTTACATAACTGTTTCCCTTACTATCCTAAGGGAAAAGCCAAGAAGGTGTGAGCTGCAAGTTTCCATTATTGTCCAGCTATGAGATGGCTACCTATGAAATTAAATTTTATCTTTTCTTTTTCCAGTGATTAGGATACAACAACACTAGTTAATAATGTAGAAATATGATCCAGAGTTAAAATAATGTAAACCGAGCCTTGCCTGTGTTAGAAATTTTCTTTGTGGAATTCAAATTTAGTGTTCAATCTGTGGTTGTATTCTTTGGCTAAGGCTCTCAGCTCCTTGGCCAAAATGAGAGGCCCGCAATAGAACACCCCTGCATTCAAGCTAACACTAATATCAGAAAGGGCCGATTTCAGAAGATCTATAATTTGCTTACATTTTTCTGAAATTTTAAAGGCTGGACTTACCAATTCTAGCATCTCTATTAGAAGAAGCAACTTTTGAAAAAACATTTTTCCAATTTGGCTTGGTAAAGTGAGTTTTGACCTGCAGACCAGTGGACATTTCAAAGCTCAAACAATGGATTTCTACGGCCCTCAGGTAATATAAAACTAGAGCAAAAAAAAATAAAATAAAATACGTACCCTGGTTCCTGAGAGAATATCTACGCCATTCGTGGCATGATTCAGAGCTTGCACCATTGTAATTAAAGCCGACCTGGCATCGCCTTCTTCATAAACGCTCGTCAGGTAGTTGTGCATTTCTATGGCGGCCTGGATTCACAGACATCCAATATCGGTTATTGGTTAATCCGTTTTCAATTGAAAAAAAATTGGTATTTGCAAACTACGTGATGAAATGGGATTTACCTTCCTGTCCATCTCGGCTATTTCGTTCATAACTCCCTTGAACCAGTTGAAGGAGCCTTGCTCCCTCGTGACCCAGTAGAAATAAGCGTTCGTCGGACGGTACCCATGGCCACTACTACATTGATATCACAACACTGCAGCCTGCAAGATCCATTTAAAACCAAAACAGTGGAAGCTGTGAGCGGACTCGTCACTCGGGGGAGGAGTTAATATGAAATGATAGATTACCAAATTCCAATTTAGTGATTACACTGATTTAAATTAGCCTGATTCATCGAGGCGGCGAGGTCCGAAATTCGAATCACTGTATAATGTATTAATAATTTAATATTATGTATTTCAATTTCGGGGTGACGGGTGTCACGGGTGAGGGGTCCCATTGTCCACATGGCACAAGCCCCGGCCCCCAGCTGCCCCGGACTCAGCCCACTAAAAAACTATTGACGGGCTGATCCTGGATCAGCCCTTCCAGTGAAATTTTTAAAAACCTTTTACCATTTCCTGATTGACGGGCATATTCAGTAATTGAATTTATTTCGCATGTTAAAAAAAAACCGGTCTTCTATGACGGGTAAAAGGGTCCTTGACGGGCCCTAAAGGCTTCAAATTTGGAGCCTGATAGCCACATAATCTATAAGAATTTATGGCCATATATCGAGAACACATCAAGAGAAACAAAAATCCAATAAAGATCGTAAATGGCCTTTTACATCGATATGATAGCAATAGAAAAAGTTATAGTTTTCATAAATATTGCACGGTCATAGTGATATACAAAGTTATAGATCCATTTTGGTGTCCTTATTCTAGGGTATGAAATGACGAAACTTGTTCACAATGTTTGATATGTTCCTATTGGTCCTCAATCTTTCATGTTGTATTCTTCTTGCTCAAACAATCATTTGGCTGAAGAGTTTCAATCATTGGTCCAAACTCTTGCTCCCAGAAAGACTAGGTATAATAGTTAATTTTCTCTAAAATGACGATTCAAGTGCTATTTTCTTTGTTTTTTAAAATCTAACCAATACAACATTGATATAGCTTGACAAGAGGACAAGAGCTTGTGGAATCGAAGGAGGAACTGTTGGGCAGTTTGCATTTCAACTCTATAGGTGTATATTTTTGCAAATATTCATAAATTTATAAATTTGCTTCTTTAATTTGGCTCATCCCAAGTACCTAAACCCTTTAGAGTATTTCTTTATGAGCTATTCCAATTTTGATTCGGTGTGCTTTTTTTTTTCAGAAGAAAAAATACCAGTCTTTGTTATTCATAGGAATCAAAAGACATCATATACAGATACATAATCATGACAGTGAAAGGAAATCACATCCAAAACAACAACTAAATGATCGGAGATACAACACGTAGCCCAAATAGCAGAAAGAAAGATAACAAAGTCTGTACATTGCAGACTTTTCTCATCATCCCTGAAAAATCAGGTCAGAATATGCTGATGAATCGGATGTGTACTTCAAATATATATTCCAGAGCATAACCTGCTAGCTGAATGACTTCCAATACATCACACAGAGATACAAAAAAGCATATCTTAACATACTAATGCTGTAAATGAGGACCAGCAACTAAAAAAGAGAAAAGAGACCATCATGTATAACCATCCCATTCAATGTTTCAGTGAAGTAACCTGATCCCATATCCATTTCCAAGGCCTTTTTTGAAAGATCATCTGCCTGCATATTGTGCTCCCGGAATATATGCTTGAAGGACACTTGAGGGACAAATTGTAGCATATATTTTATATCATCACACCAGTGCATCAGAGATGGTATATCGAGGGCCGCAAGTTGGTTGATCCAAGAAATAACCACCTTCGAGTCTCCAAAAATCATAAGTATGGGCAGCCCCATCAAATAGCACACCCTGAGGACAGCCCAAAGTGCCAGCAATTCTGCCCTTGTATTAGTGCTGGCACCACACCCCAAAGAGAAGTTGTAAAAATGGTGTTGACTAATATAAATCACAAAACCTGCTCCCCCAATACTCTTAGCAGCAGCACCATCAAAATACCCACAGGGATAGACATGTTGAGGTTTGGGACCAATCTGCCTACTTTTTTGAGAACAAATGGGAACAGGAAAAAATAGTTTTAAGGCCCTCAACTCTGGTAATTAGTACCGCATCAGAAGGTTTCCCATTTTCAAAAATACAACTATTATGAAGGAGCCATATGGACCAGAATATAAACAGAGGAATGTATCTATAAGGTGCTGTGCGAGAAATGTTTTCAAACCAATGAGCAAGAAAGGACTGAACAGAGTTACAGGAAGGTATAGGAAATCTATAGTGATTTGAAAAGTGGGAGAAGATCTTCAAAGTGAAAGGGCAATTTAAAAAAAGGTGCCCAATATCTTCGCAGCTACATAGACAGAGATTGCATCTACTCGGCCCATGGAAGCCACGGGATTGAAGGTGGTCCCAAGTTAGAATCCTATCTTTCACCAAAAGCCAATTGAAGCAGATTAATTTTAAAGGTATTTTTTGTGCCCAAAGGGAGACCAAAACAGGGTTTTGTTCCTCCAAATTATTAAATTGGAATAAGCTGTCATAACCTTTTGCTGCGCTTAACAGGCCAACAAAATTGTTGTGAGACCAAAGGAGAGAGTCAGACCTGTCCTTTAATCGAATTCTATTAAAATTTAGGCCTCTGATATAGTTCTCCCAATGATATTTCCACTCATCACAGAGATCTAGTTCTTCAGCAGAGAACCAATGTCCAAAGGCAGAGGAGGTATAATTCCAAGCTTGAGCGAGAGTGCATATCCCATAGTCTGCCAGGTATTCTCTCAGATCAGCTGGGAGAATAAAGGATTTTCCCAGCCTAACAACAGGGTCCACTCCAATGATAACATCAGTACCATTGCCCACTTGCCATAACAAACCTTTTCCAACCCAAGGCAGGGAATTGATAAAGCCTTTCCAAATGAGAGAGCCATTCTGAGTGCTGAAGTTTTTTGCTCTTAACCAAGAATGTAGGGGCTTAAATTTCAAGTATTTTGCAGAAAGAAGAAGATTCCAAATACCCGAACTGTTCAGAGCATTCCAACAATTCTTCGTCCTCAAAGAAAGACTGAAGCTAGGGATATGTTTGATGCCCCAACCCCCCAGGACCAAGGGCCTAGCTAAGAGCTGCCAGTCTGCAAGATGGAACTTTTTTTGCTTAGAGGAGGACCCCCACAGAAAAGAGAAAATTAGTTTCCTGAGCTTGTCTGAAATAGAGGATGGAATCGGAAACAAGGCCATCCAGTAGACCGGGAGGCTAGTGAGAACAGAACGAACCAGTACTAGGCGACCTCCCAAGGACAAGAGCCTGTTTGTCCAATGGTTAATACGAATTTCAAATTTTGTAATAAGCCAGTGCCAGTCTCTAATGTGATAGCCCAAGGGTTTCAAAAAATAACCAAGATAGGTGAACCCCTGATTGAGATGTGCAAATCTGAATGGCAGGAGACCTGTAATTCTGCCAAGTAGGGCTGCATCTAAATCACTGTGGAGGAAACAGGATTTATCTGCATTAATTTTCATTCCTGATGCTTCACAAAAGGTGTCCAGTAATACTTTGAAAGCAATCCATTCCTCAAAAGTACCCATGCCAAAAAGTGTGACATCATCTACAAACAGTAGATGTGTGAGAAAGAGTTGTGTCGAGATTTTGATGCCTTTAACTTTGCCATTCCTTTTGGCATCTTCGATCAGAAGGCTGAGGCCTTCAATAACCAAAATGAAGAGCAGAGGGAATGGGGGACATCCCTGTCTGATTCCCCGAGAAGCCAGAAAGAAAGTTGAAGGCGAGCCATTAACAAGTACCGCAAAATTAGCAGATGAAATACAACCCATAATCCAAGTAACACCCACAAGGGGGACCCCGATTTGTATAAGTAGCAAGCGGATGAAATTCCAATTAACCCTGTCAAAGGCCTTTGTCAAGTCCAATTTAAGGATGAGAGCACTTTTCCTCTTCAGTTTGGCAGTATGAAGGACTTCCTGAGTGATGGCAATTGGCTCATGGATCTGACGGTTCTTCAAAAATCCAAATTGCTGAGGAGAGATCGAGGAATCCAAGAAGGGCTTGAGTCTCATGGCTGCTACTTTAGAAATCAATTTATAACAGAGATTGCATAACGAGATAGGCCTAAAGTCAGCAAAGGAAACAGGGTGTTCAACTTTGGGTATAAGGGCTAGAAAGGTGGAGTTTAAGGAGGGGGTCACTTTACCCAAGACTCTTGAGGATTCCACCGCCTTTACAAGGTGAGAACCCATAATATCCAAAAAGGAGAGGTAAAGTTTGACCGTCCAGCCATCAGGCCCAGGAGCTTTATCTTTTTTGAACGTCTTTAGAGCCTTTTCTATCTCCCCAAGAGAGACAGGGCTAGTGAAAGCAGCTTTTTCCTCCCCAGAGATAAAAGAAGGAAAAAGGCGAATAACCTTCAATTGGGCTGACAGATTTGTAGTGTGATCATCAGAGAATATATTTGCAAAATTTCTCACCCCAAGAGCTTTTAAGTTCAGATCATCCGATATCACATTTCCATCCTCATCCAATAAAATCCAAATGGAATTTTGATTTTTACGAGCAGAAGCCACAACATGAAAATATTTGGTATTAGCATCTCCATTCGAAGCCCATGTGACCCTGCTTTGAAGTCTAGCAGAGTAAATCTCATGATCCAACTGCTTTTGTAATTCAGCTTTTAAAGAGTTTAATCTTAATTGTTGATCACAATTTAATATAGCTGATTTGGAAGAGAGAAGAAGAGAGTTTATTTCTTCTTCCAGCAAAACAGATTTATCTGACATCTTTTGAGATTCCAATTTAGTCCAAGCTTTCACTCTTTCTTTTAATAGTCGTAGCTTGTGTGAAAGAGTATTCATCTCATCCGAAGATCCATCTGCCATGAGACTAGGCCATTATGAACGGACCATATTCAAAAAATCAGAATTCCCCAACCAAGAATGATTGAATTTAAAGGGGTAAAGGCAAGGCAACAGATAATCACTCCATTCTAGCAGGACAGGGAAGTGGTCAGATATCCCACATCTGTGTGCCCAAACTCTATGTCTAGGAAGGTAGGAAATGAGTTGATCAGAGAAACCGATCCAGTCTTTTAGAGATGCCATCTTCCCCCATCCTACCATTCCTCAAAGTAGGACCTGCGTAGTGAGGGGCAATATCCACTAGATGATGATCTGAAAATAAGTTGGAGAAGTAGGGCCCCAGGGGGTCTATGTGAGCTCTAGTGCCCCAGATCTCTGAGGCATTTAAGGTTAAGTTCATATCACCAGCTAAAATGAGATTTGGGAGTGAGAGGAGACCACCCGCAGCCACAGCGTTCCAAAAAGTATCTCGGTTAAGATAGGGGCCATATACATTGAGGATAGAGCAGGGAAGAGACGAACCTCGAAAAGTACCTTTAAGTAAGATGCCAGCCAAAGTATGGAAGGCTTTACATTTGAACAATTTTGGGTTCCAGCCAGATAGAATGCCTCTAGATATACCAACAAAACTAAGAGCACAAAATTCCCATCCCGGGCACAGCTTAGAAAAAGCATATAGAGCAAGGTAAGTACTGGTCATAGTCTCCTGCAAGAGCACAACATCAGGGGAAAGAGACTTAAGCAGATGACGGAGGATTTTTTGTTTGGTTGAGCCTCCCAACCCTCTAACATTTAAGGAAAGTATACGCATCAGGAATTTGAGGGAGGGGGGGTCAATGCTCTAAGGACCCTTTGAGAAGAGGTGGCAGACTTGCGCGCCGCGTTTTTCAGTCGAGTGGATAAGGGGGTATATGGAGCAGGGGCAGGATTTACCGCCTTTCCAGACGCGGGCTTTTTCTTCCTTCTAATTGTGACATTCTCGAAGCGAATTGAGTCAAGTGGAATGTTTGATTCGCTGTGCTTACCTCTCACTTTGCACCAAGCAGTTCGCTAGAGTTTAAAATTTAAATCTAAACAAATTCCAAAAAAAAGGCAAATAAAGGATCTAAAACATAGAATGTATATAATTTATCATTTGATAAATAAACATGGAATTGACATGAGTGTATATGAATTAAAGAATAAAAAACACTGAAATCATACAATGAATTAAATATGTTTATAAAATTTAGAGATGCATATAACAGAAAGTTCGGCTAGTAGTGGCATATGTAAAATTTAAGTATGCAATCTACAACTGCATATCTGATTGAATAAAAAAGGGTTTGTGGATATAGCTACTTTGCAATCCGGACATTACATCAAAGCAATACATCTTTGCAACCTCAATGTATATATATTAAGCTTGTGTTTATTTGATGGATAGGATCTACCTAATAAACTTAGAATTAGATCTGAATTTATAAATATCCCTAAAAGTTAGAGAGGGCAAGATTTAGATAAGTTTATGGTAGTGTGAGAGAATTACCAGACCTCAAATGCTTAGGTTCATTGCATGATAATGATATTTGTCAATCCATACGATGCTTATGTAGTGAAGGACACGTGGATCACCATAGCCCTTTTAGATGACACAACGACTATTGTAGTTCATTCTTGTTATAGTGTTTGATTAGAAAAACATAGAACATAAATAAAAATATCATATGTTCAATCTCTCTACTCGCAAGATGTAACAATCACTGATAAATGAAAGGAATAGAAAAAAATAAACCACAAATAAGGTAAGACGCCACTTACATGAGTACACTAACCTTGAGCTTGTGCGTTTCTGTATGAGTATCGAAGTAGTAAGCAATGTTTGCCTTGCTGCCAGCAATGGCAGAGACAACTGCGATATTCCACCACTTCCTGGGTGCCACTGCTGCTTGTAATACAATACAATGTCACTATATTTTTTTTCCTGGATGAATGTTAATCATTTGTCTAACAACAAGACAACAATGTTCTTATAGAAGCTTTTGGCGTGGTAACTAGCATTCTGGTTCTTTATTTTGCTAACACTACTTATTGTTTTAGCCACGTATATGTTTATGGGTTAAATTTAGCATATTGTCGAGTCCTAGTGTCTACATAGATTAAAGTATGCATTAATACAACAATGTTAATAACTTTCACTAATATGATAATGCTATAATGTTAACAACTTTTCATAATTATAAATAATTTTAGTATGGATTACAATTTGAAAATTATATTCATATTAACCTCTTGGTTTTTAATAAATTTAATAATCTATAGTAAAATATCCATAATGAACAATTTCCCATCTAGATATATTCAATCGATTGTTCCATTCTAACACGTTGTTGTGAGCGTGGCAAACAAGAAAGGAACTCATTTTCAATGAAGTAGGTCGTTCTCGTTAACTCTTATGTACAATGCACATACTGTCCCATGTCACGAGAAATGTGAGATTGAATGACTCCTCCTTACATTGGTTCTTTGCTGGGCATCAATTACGACCTTCTCTCCCTGCTGTGCATAATTTGCAAGATTTTGTTGGATTTCTTAGTTTTTAAGGTGCATGCCGATTAACTCTTTAAATTCTAAAATAGGCTCCTGGCATTTTATTTATAATACTTAGTAAATATTAAATATTATAGCTATATTTTAACTTCTATATTTTTAAGTCCTAAAAATGAGTAGACTCATTATTTTATTTGTAATATTTACTAAATATTAATATTTTAATTTTTTATAAATTAAAATTAGTTAAAATATATATTATTAATTATTTAAATATTTTAATAAAT
The DNA here is from genome assembly GCA_001517045.1 of Pseudotsuga menziesii. Taxonomy (NCBI): domain Eukaryota; kingdom Viridiplantae; phylum Streptophyta; class Pinopsida; order Pinales; family Pinaceae; genus Pseudotsuga; species Pseudotsuga menziesii. The sequence goes on from LPNX011014149.1 coordinate 1,500,773, forward strand.
TATTTTTAATATAAATATAAATAAATACATAAAAATAAACTTAAAATACATTAATATTATATTTTTATAAATTTATTTAAACATCATATTTTAAATTATTAATATTAGAAAATATAAATTAAATTCTAACAAATATCTTTATAATTGTGTAATTAAAGTTGATAATAAACTTACTAATAATTATATAAAAGTTTTTATATTTAATTAATAATTTAAACTTTGTTATTATAAATAACAATAATAAATATGATTTAAGTTTATATTAATATCAAAATGATCTAATATGATTACTATAACAATTAAAATCTACCTTAATATATTATATACTATATCCTATTCTTTAATTAATTATTAAGTATCACGATCTTCTTAATGCAATATTAATTTCTTTATATAATGATTTAATCCAACCTCTATCTTTATTGTGAATCTCTTAAAAAAAATTTTGACTAGGGAAAACGACAACTGGACACAAGTAAACCCGGGTGGGATTGATCTTGTGACCTCCAATTTACAACAAGTGACTTCATAACAACGGAACCGCCAATAAGCCACACCCCTATGGGCATGAATCTCTTAAATCTATATAATTATAATAGCATGGCTCATTGAAACAATATAAATATATGAAGCATAATTTATTTTATTTTACCCCTTATTTCATCACAAACATCCAAGGTTGAATCTTATACTTTTATGAACTTAGAATATTAAGAATTTAAAATGAATGATTATAATGCTAATAGTTTGATGTGTTATCACAACTATGAATAATTAGCTCGGTGATATTAGACAATAATTTCTATCTTAAAGATTACAATAGTACCTTAGTTTTCATTTGGTAATAATTTGGAATGTCATGGATAGAGTTAATGTGTTAGAAAATCTCTATATATCAATATGTTATAAATTTGCAAATATTGTAACATCATTTCATTCTATTATAACTAATACATCTAAATTTTTCTAAACTATTACATTAAAACATTTTGAAGAGGCAGGTATAAGCAACTTTGATGCTAATTTCACTTGTTTATTATAGGTTAATTTTTTTAACATTTTATTTTTAGATCATTTAACTTTTTTTTTAACAATATATAATCAAAGTTTATACATCACTATTAAATGAACACACTATTAAAAATATATATACTATTATTAAAATGAATGAGTTAATGTGTTCCATATGTATAGATAGTTAATGTGCTTTGTATGTATCTAAATTTACATTTACTTCTACTTGATCTTCATTTCATAACAAATTTTATCATGACTATTAGAGGAATGTCAATGCCAAAACATAACCATAATTTAACATTCCAAAAATTAAGAATTTAATTATTTAAACTTTTTTTTATTTAAACATGGACTAAGTTTCCCTACAACATTATTTTGTAAAATTGACATATCTTACATTTAGACTCAATGCACACTTATTTATGGATTTGTAAAAATTACATACCTTACATTTATACTCAATGCATAAATTGCAAGATAGCATTACAAAAGAATGACATACGGAAGAGGTAAGACTTGTAAAGTTAATATACTTGTATAAAGTTAAAGTATATTAACTTTAGATGTCATCATTTTGTAATGCTATCTCAAGTATACAATTCACACTAAAATACAAAATATATATTTTTAATGTTCAATATTTAATAAACAAGGTTAAATGCTATAAAATCTCAACATTTTCTTATTTGTCATAATTGGAATCAGATCATGCATTGTTTACTAAAATTGCATTTATCAATTGATGATGTTGATTTTGACATTTTCTTGATTGCTTTTATTGGAATCTGATTTGCAATGAGAAATCTTGCAAACAATCATAACAAATAGATGGCCCAAGCCTTGGTTATGCTTATTGCACGATCTGTTACAAATTTCACCAATGGTTCATATGCACAGTAAGATGATAACCATCAACTAGAAAAGTAAATACTTTTATGTGTATGGAAGCAAGTAATGTTATCTTGCAAATTATGGATCCAATCAAGATTACTAAATGGTGCACTTCGAGTGGTCATGCAAATTATATACACACTTGAATATATCCCTCCTAAGTCATCGCCCTATTTTGTTGTGACACTTGATAATTACATTGGGCCTCCACGGGACCAATCTCAACCTAAGCACATACTAATTCCACCCATAAATTGAAGTAATGAGAAACAAATCCCTCACACGATGGCTTGGGAATTGACTATCCATAAATCCCAAGGATTGGCATTAACAATGTCAACCATTGACATTGGTAACAATGAACAACAATGTTTGACCTTCACAACAATGCCATGCACTACAAAATTAGAAGGAATGTGAATTGCACCATCGTTCTCCTTTGAATGCTATGCAAAGATGAAAGACACCTCATATGTCTCACTTCGAAAAAGGAAGTTGCACTCATTCTTTTTTTTTCCCCTTTCGTACTTAAAATTGCAACCTCAATCCCTACACTCCCCCTACCAAATGAAAATGTCAATGTTGATTGCCAATATAATTAGAGTCAAACTTGATCACTACTTAGCCTTTTATTGTTTTAGTCATATATGTATACTTTATCGTCTGACAAATTAATGTACATTTCATTTTACTTGCCATCCATTACATGGGTTTCTATTTATTGCTTATTGGTACTTCCAATAGAGTTTTCCTTTCAATTTCATCAACTACTATGACTACATAAATTAGCTAGACTTGCTTTCAACACATAAAATTATATTATGTACATACAAACAACTTTCTCTCATTTTGCAACATATGAAAGTTTTCTTAGGTGTTTCATTTCCCCATTTTGGGGTATGCTAGTTATGTTTAGTATGTCCCCGACATATAGTTTTCATTCGGGGACATTAGTTTAGGGGTGATTGTCAAATTTTGACAACATACTATAGTCTAAACATAGGACAAATTTTTATATTTAGAAAACAATTTTTACAATAGCAATTTTTTCGTATGTGATTGGAAGTTTGAGGGTTACATCTGCCTCGTTATGTGTTTCCCACCAGGAGGCGGAGGGACGATGCCAGCCTCTTGAAATTATTTGGCATGTACTTTAAGGATGTATTTATTATTTATGGCATTTTCTCTGTATTGCTATGAATTTATTATACTTGTATGATTGTCGATGCCCTCCTCACTTTGACGCCATGGCAGGGATTTGAGAATTGAATAAAGTGGCTGCAGTCCAGGTGAGGTGCATGGTGCATGCAACACTCCATTTGGTGTCTTAGAAAAGAGGGGGACATGCAACCCTGCACATGGAGTGTAGGTATTGCTAGGTGAATGTTGATTTTAAAACACCCAATGTTGCAGGTGGTCTCTGTGTCTATGCTTAGAAGTTTTTTAATTAGCACAAAATATGGAAAAGAATTTGAATGTTGAGATGTACAAGAAGAGTAAGACTTATTAACTTATTTTTATTTTGGGTTTACATTCTTTTTCCATACCACTGAGAATCCTCAGATCCAATTTCTGAAAGCGCAACCGTAATGGCTGAGGATCTTGAGAGGCAGGCTATCGAAGCTTTCAAGGAAGATGAGTTCGAGCAGGGCCTTGTTTTTCACACATGGGCGATAGGAATTGATCAATGTTGGGTTTTACATGGACAGGTCCTGACAAACATTAAACTCGAGAATTTCACAGTTAGACTCGAAACTGTGATCTTCTGGTGCATGCCTATAATATTTCTTGTGGCTTTTTATTTTTTCAAATCTGAATGATTCTGATTTTGATTCTGATGAAGAACAAGAAGATTGAAGAATATTTATAATTGAAATAGATATAGTATAAATAAAGTTGAGATCATAACCTGGTGGATGAGTATTGATCTATGTAAATTTCCGCACAAACATTATGTTTATGCTTAGAAAGAGGACATGGTGTAGAATTTGTGTGGATCATGCATGCATGGGCAGGCATAAACATGATTAAATATGAATTAATTAGCTTATGTACAAGACACTAATTCTCCTTGTCATTTTGTAAATCCTTATATCCCTATTACACATATGACACATCATTTGATCATCTTCTTAATGAAAATAACTAATTATGTTTATTTTCACAAGAACATGGGTATGTGGATAGGTGCATGAGTTTGTCATTTAAGTGTGTATCTTAGTTACAAGGGTTAACTACGAGGGTTACATGTGTGTATTCTTAAGTGCATGGGTTATATGTGTGCATAGGACCATAGGATAAGGTGCATCACTTATGTTAGCCGTGTTTCTTATGTGGATGGGTCCGTGGATCAAGTTTGTTTCTAAGGATAATTACATTTTCATCTATCCATGTCCATATCCATCTCCAAGTTTAATTCTATCACATCACGCCTCAACATAATAAACCCCTAACCACTAAATATCAAGAATGCATCCACAATGCTTGAATTCCTCACCTTGAAACCTAAACACTATCCTATTAATCCACTAAATCATTAACTAATATCCCTATGATCCATTAATTGTCCTTAATCTCTATTTATTACTTACCATAATTAATTAACACATTATCAACCCTAATAGACATGTGTGTATGAACATAGGATAAGGCACATCACTTATGTTAGCCACGTTTCTTATGTGGATGGGTCTGTGGATCAAGTTTGTTTCCAAGGATAATTACATTTTCATCTATCCATGTCCATATCCATCTCCATGTTTAGGTCCATCACATCATGCCTCAACAGAATAAACCCCTAACCACTAAATATCTAGAATGCATTCAAAATGATTGAATTCCTCACCTTGAAACCTAAACACTATCCTATTAATCCACTAAATCATTAACTAATAACCCTATGATCCTTTAATCATCCTTAATCTCAAGATATTACTTACCATAATTAATTAACACATTATCAAGGCTAATAGACGTGTGTGTAGGACCATAGGATAAGGTGCATCAATTATGTTAGCTGTGTTTCTTATGTGGTTGGGTTTGTGGATCAAGCCTTGTTTCTAAGGACAATTACATTTTCATCTATCCATTTCCATATCCATATCCAAGTTTAAGTCCATCACATCTTGCGTGAACATAATAAACCCCTAACCACTAAATATCCAGAATGCATCCACAATGCTTGAATTCCTCACCTTGAAACTTAAACACTATCCTATTAATTTACTAAATCATTAACTAATAACCCTATGATTCATTAATCATCCTTAATTTATAGATATTACTTACCATAATTAATTAACACATTATCAACTCTAATAGATTGTTAACCTAGAAGTTTATTACCCTAATCACATTACGATCCCTAACACACCCCTTAACATAATAACTTGTACCCTTTAACCAACAAATTAACTATACTCTAAAACAAATTAATTACATATACCTCCACAAGCCATATTGACATATAATAGTAAAATTCTAACCTATAGCACATGACACAACAACTACTGTAAAAAATAACATGTTCCTCTTAACACACTAACTCCCTAACGCATTCAGTTGCACCCCTTTAACATGATACAACCACTATCACATAAAAACATACCTGCTAATACATTGAATCCTTTTATAAATTGTTTCGTAAGGAAGATTCATACTATTGGTTTTCACTCAGTGCCATTATTTTATTTACATGTTTAACATGATACAACCACTATCACATAAAAACATACCTCCTAATACATTGAATCCTTTTATAAATTGTTTCGTAAGGAAGATTCATACTATTGGTTTTCACTAAGTGCCATTATTTTATTTACATGTTAGTATTTGAATTGGCTATATGACATATTCTTAAGTGAATTATACATTAGTTCCATATTTCTCTCAAGTGAAATATATATTAGTTCCATATTTCATGTCAGGTGTGTTTTTTTTATGTGTTTTTATGTGGAAGCATTAGGTGGATGGGCTAGGCCTATATACTAGGTCTATATTTATGTTAGATGAGTCTTTTATGTACATTTATTAGAGATGCATAGGTTAACAATTTTGATCATATGCATAGATTATATGTTTAGGTAGGTTCATAGGTTGTTTTCATTGCTAATGATAATTACGTTTATTTCCTCAAGAGCATAGTTATGTGGATAGGTGCACGAGTTTTTCATTTAAGTGTTTTTCTTAGTTACATGGGTTAATTAAAAGGGTTACATGTGTAGTTTTTTATGTGCATGGGTTAGATATGTGTGCAGGACCATAGGATAAGGTGCATTAGTTTTGTTAGTTTTGTTTCTTACATGGATGGGTGTGTGGGTTATGTTTGTCTCTTAGGATAATTATATTTTCTTACATCCATGTCCATGTCTAAGTCCATCTCTAAGTTTAAGTCCACTACATCATGTCCCAACATAATAAACCACTAACCACTGAATATCTAGAATACTTGAATTCCTAACCCTCAAAACCAAACCATTGAATACGTAAAATGCTTGAATTAATTCTCGACCCTTAAAACCTAAACACTATCATATTCATTCACTAAACCATTAACCCTGTGATCCACAAATCACCTTTGAGCTCTAAATCTTACTTACCATAACAAATTAACACATTAACCCTAATAGTGTGTGAAACCTAATAAATGACTACCCTAATCACATTATGATTCCTAACACAACCCTTAGCACAATAACTTGTACCCTTAACCACTAATGATTTATACCTTAAAACAAATTAATTTTGCAAATTTCCACACATATGAATAGATAAAGTAAAGAACTAACCTATAGCACATAACACACTATATACCTTAAAAAAATAACTTGTTCCTCTTAATACACGAACTCCTTAACACAATAAGTTGCACCCCTTAACATGATACAACCCCTAACACAGAGACACATACCTCCTAATACACTACATCCGTTTTTAAAGTGTTTTGTATGGAAGATTCACACTACCCATTTTCACTAAGTACCATTGCTTTATTAGGAGTTTTGTATTGGCATTGGCTAGCTAACATATTGTTAAGTGCAATATATATTAGGTTCATATTTTACGTTAGATGTGTTTTTTTTATATATATGTTTGTGTGTGGGATACTAGGAACATACATGGGGATACTAGGAACATACATTAGGTTTATGATTATGTTAGGTGTGTCACTTATGTACTGTTTTTTTATGAATATTTGTTAGGAATGTATATGTTAACAATATGGATCATGTATATATATTAGATGTTTGGATAGGTGCATAGGTTTTTGTGCATTGCTAATGTTAATAATGTTTATATTCCCAAGAGCATGAGTATGTGGATAGGTGCACAACTTGGCCATTTAAGTGTGTCTCTTAGTTACATGGGTTAACTAAGAGGGTTACATTTGTGGCTTGTTAAGTGCAAGGGTTATATGTGTGCGTAGGAGCACAGGCTAAGGTGCATTACTTACATTAATTGTTTTTCTTATGTGGATGTGGATGCGGATGTTTGTGTGTGTTAGGTTTGTCTCTTCAAAAGATTACACTCTCTTCTACCCATGTCCACATTCAATTTTAAGTCCACTAGAGTCATGTCCCAAAGTAATAAACTCCTAACCATTAAATATCCATAATGCTTGAATTCCTCTGCCTTAAAACCAAATCACCGAATATCTAAATATCTAAAACACTTCAATTAATTCCTCACCCTTGAAACCTTAACACTATCTTATTGATCAACTACTTAACTAATAACACTATAATTCACTAATCATCTTTAAACCATAATAGCATAATTAAGCGGTATTGAACTTTCCTGTACGGGAATTTGCTTATATTTTTGGTACATATTATAAAATAAGAATTATTTAAATTTAATTGTTTATTTTTAATTTTTCCATAATCCATTTATAATTAGTTTTGGATTTTGAAAGTTTAAAGCTTTTATATACACACACACACATATATATATACTTACTTACTTTAGTTATAAATATCAAATATTAGATTTGTTTTATATTAGGTTTATTTTGCAATATAAGTATAAAGTTTAGTAAATAGTTATAATATTAGACTTTAGTTAGGGGAATATTTTTTTGAATATATTAGAAATTGGTTTTATTGGTTTTATAATTTATTTTGGAATTTTAATTATTTAGTTTTTTTATAATTAAATTTATAAATACATTACTAGATAAATTATCCCCCTTCTTGGAGACAATATATAGATGTTTCAATGTTTTCTTTAATTTTTATGACATGAGTATGTACTAGTATATACGGCATTTGATGGAAAAAATGGCCCATGAAGGGTCTTTTGACTGTCAAATTCCAACACTGCATGTAGATACTGTGAATGGTTTATGTATATTTAAAAAAAAATTAAACTTTGAAAAATAAGTGTTTTAGATCTATAAGCAGCCTACTCCCATATTTTTCCTTATTAGGTTTTTTTGTTAAGTATTTTTTCTGTATCGAATCGTATTTGAATCCCTATCCGCTATTATACCTAGCTCTATACCTTACTTACCATAAATATTTAACACATTATTAACTCTAATATATTGTGCAACCAAAAAATGTATTACCTTAATCAAATTATGCTATTATACCTAGCTCTATACCTTACTTACCATAAATATTTAACACATTATTAACTCTAATATATTGTGCAACCAAAAAATGTATTACCTTAATCACATTATGATCACTATACCCCTTAACCAACTATGTAATGTCCCCAAAATTCGTTTTTTTTTTTCGTAGGCTAGTTATATACTACCTATCATGGACGTTAGTTTATCTTTTGTGGAATATGTCTGTCATTGTTTACGAGATTTAAGTGTCGTAAGCTGCCTTTCCCTTTCTATGTAATTTCCTATGTAATGCTGATATAATTTTGCACCATTTGTTATATTACTTGAACTGGTTATGTGATTACTCTACTAATGTTTACTATTTAATCATACATTTGCGTATGCTGGTTCAATTATGTCTTACTTCATGTTTATTTGTTTTGTACTTCGTTTATGGTTCTATTTATTAAGAGTTATTACTTGCCTTTAACTGTCAAGGGCTGGAGTGGCATGATTTGTATCCCTTAATGGACCACTTGGAGAGGTAAAAGGTTCCTCCTGCTTTCATGGGGTTTACTTAGTTCATTGTGAACTAATGCAAAATTCCCCTTTTGGTGCAGGTTACTTCGTTGACGGAATCTATCTATGATAGCTAAACCTAACATCCTACGTCATGAATTCTATGCTACTCTATCTTATGCGTACCAAAGATAAAAGGACTAAAGTCCTTGCCTAACTCTTCCTACTTTCTATATTTACGCAGAGTTGGGGTTATATGACCTGAATATTTATGGTTGACATTATTGTCATGGTTTGAGGTTATGATAATTTTATCCACTTGATATTTATTTTATAACATTTAAATTGTAATGTGTAAATCCTAGGGTTTAAGGCTTAAATCATAAATCATGGAAAACATTATAATAAGTCTTTGGAAAGACTATGGGTTATGTGTAAACCTTTCATGGCATATTTCATATGCCATGAAACTATGGCTTAACAATACCAAAGAGAGTTTTGATGGGGGTTTAGTGCAATTGCAAAAACGTTGTGGTTTTAACTATGGAGAGGTGGGTAAAAATTGCGTTGATAGTGGGAACCAGGGTGGCGCATTTATGGTTCCTTGAGAAACGGGGAAAATGATCCCTAAGCACTGGTCTGGTCATTGTTGGGATTCATTTGGCTCTTCTTCTGGTTGTCTTCATGGTTTTGGCTCTCGGGTGTTTATGCTGCATGGAGTAACATGCTCTTCCTGCGCCGATAGGTATGCTCCTAGTCTGGTTTTGCAGTGTTGTTTTGTTTGTTTGCTTCAGTTTGAGGTTTAGCATACTCCTCATGGCTCTGTGCTTCAATTTTCAGGTGACAGGGGTGGCTTGGATTCATGGATCGTTGGTGGCTCTCTGGACTGTCTGTGCAAACCCTTAACAGGTAAGCCCTGTGAAAGCATAGGCCTTTTACCTCTGCGCGTATGAGTAAGAGAGTGTTGAGCTCTGTGTTGAAAGGGTTAACATTGTATTTGTTTTGGTTATGGGTTCAAATGTTTGGGTCCCCTGAGATAATGGGAATCCTGGAGATGCGTTTGTATTTACTATTTTAATAAAGGTTTTAAGTGTGGAGACTTTGAGTCGTGTCTGTCCAAACAAAGACTCAACTTTGTAATAGATTTTGGTTTTGTGTCTTAATCGTATGGTTTGATATATTAATGGAGAACTCTGCGGTTTGGTTTTAAATGATGTGAAAACTATGGCGTGACACTTCCATTGATTGCAATGGCACTATGTCGAATCGTGACTGTGTGCATTTTACTTGTAAACGTTTGTAATTATGGAATGTATGGTTTATTTATCGTGGATGGGTTTATTATTGATACGACCATTAGCTTGGCATACTGTTGCATATTTTGGTTAAGGTCGTGGCTGTAACAATGTTGACAGTAGGGTTTAATTATTTCTTCTCGACATTTAAAGTTGTTGGGTTTGACTTTAATGTTTATGATGGCGAGGTTTTCACCTCACAACCATGATCCTAGCTTAGCCTTCGTATGGAAAAAAATCATGCAAATTTTATTGTTTTATGTTTATTTAGAGCTATGACAGTGCAACGATTTAATTTATGGTTTTAAGGCTGGGGTTTACACACGGTTTATAGTCGTGAGCTTGGTAGCTGTGACTCAGCCCTCATGCGAATATGCTGCCAGTGAATAGTTGTTGGATGTTACTGTGTGTGTTTGGTTCTGCTAGTGTAACTTATTATTGGTGTAAAATTGTGGTTTATGTGGAATCTTTTAAGGCAACTTATAATGCGAACCCTTTATGGTTTTATAGCGTTGGTGTTTTAAAATTGATACCTACAGGATTCGATTCTTGGGCATGTGTTCGATTTGGTTTTGTTGTTTAGAATTGAAAGCCTACATGATTCGATCCTGGGCCGTCCTAATGCATGGACTGGTGTTTATTACATGGTGCATAATTTTGGTTTAGCAACGAAGCCAAGAGGATTTGATCCTGGGTTTTCAATGGATTTTGTTGGCTAATGACTTGGTTTGTATTATGTATATAATTGATTCTTAGTTTTGGTTAGAATAGTTGAGATAACTGTAATGATATTTATGACTATGGTCGGACCTTAAAAGGTCTCAATGTTTGGCTTTTATGTAGAGGTTTTTATAATGGAAATAAATGTATGGGGTTTGTTTAAGATTTATCACCGTTATGTTTATTATAGGATTAATTTTTAACTATGTTAAGTCTATTCATCGTATTTATGATATAATTGTTTAAGATTCAACATGGAAATGGTATTTAATTTATGTTTTATACAAAGTGTTTATGCTACAGTTGTATATAATGGATTTGATGGGTGAAATAATAAGCGTGTTGGCAATATGTAATCTGCCAGCAGTGGAAGATGTAGAGTTGGATTTTAATGGAGATAATTTCGTTTCTATGGATTTTAATTAGTTCTTTTGGTTGATAGTTTTATTTGTTTATAAACTCTATTTTGCTTTTGTATATAAGTTTGAACAAAAACTAGAAATCTAGCTAACCTAAATAATCTAGATTCTTTTAGAAAGAATACACCATTGGAGAAGACTGAATTTAAAATGTAAATAATGAAAGAGTAGTGTAGAAATAATAGAGACTATGTTTTCCTATGGTTTTAAAACTGATAAAAGCATATATGACAGTCTCCTATCAATAGTAAGAAACATAATCTATATTCTCCTAACTAGGCTATCATGTTTAAGTAAACAAAATACTCCTGTAACAAAATATTCATTTCTAGGGTTTGTATGAATATGTAAACTAAAATAACCCTAGCTGTTCTTTTAAGGTTATGTAGAAATAACCTAGCTACAATAGCAAATAATAATCATATTATCATTCCAGACTTTAATCCCTTCATTAAACAAGAAATTGTATGAACTGCAAGGAAGATAAAAAAATCTCATACCTGTAATTTGAAGCTATTTTAATGGTTGGAAATCCTGCACACTTAAACACACAACATTAACAAGGACATAAACAATTTTGACCTTTATTCAGTGAACCGAATAACTTGGGAACTACCACGTTCCACCCAACCATGACCTAGAACTATTCCTAGTTTCAATCCGGAACCCCCTGAGCTGGTTCCAACATGTAAATAGCTTAGAGCTCCTAAGGTAAGGCTTCCCTATATGGATAACAGGTTGTGTATCAGTTTTCATTTCCTCTTGGGAAAAATGCTCTCCAAGAACTCTCTTGAGAATAATCAGGTAGAATGATGGTATCATCCAAAAGATCCCCAAGCTTCTCTTTGGCTTGGGTCTTTGTAGACAGACTTTAGGAAAAGGGGCAGTTAAATCAAGAATCATTTGTGTTCTTGAAATAACCCTTTTTATTTAATTTAGGTGAATTTAATATTTATTTAATTTAACTTAGGAACTCTTTGACTAGTTCCCACTTTGACTCTTTTAGGTAATTAATATTAGTAATAAATAATAATATATAGTTCCTTTCATTATTATTCATAGTTACAAATATTAATACTTATGCTTACTATTTTATTCACATTATATATATATATATATATCATTGTTAACACTTTTACTTTAAGTATGATATCACATGATACCTAATCACATGACACTTTTATTTTTAGCTTATAGTCACTTCTTTATTAAGGCCTTCAGGTAGGGGTTAGGTCAACTAGGTTAGGAAACTCTAAACCTTCTTGCATGTTGGATTACCTCGTACAACATGGTAGTTCTTTAGTGCTTGATGAGATACATAAATTTGAAATTTCATTTAATAACTTAAAAATAAGTAAGATGGGATCAATGTTTTATCAGAGTCATTTTCACTCAACAAATTAATTTTTCAGTAACTCCTAGTTTTTATCCAGAGTCCATACTCAACGCTAAGAAACAGGTAGTTACAACTTAGTGCAATTCCAGAGCTCCTCGCTCAACACTAATGCTAAGATGTATTTGTAGGATACACCTAGGGATACAATGGCCAAGGATCCAATGTTCCAGAGCTTATGATCAACATCAACTTGGAATGCTCTAGCACTTATGCCCAACACTTCCAATTCTTATCTTTTCATGTGCTTCATAACTTCATGCTTAACACAAAGGTTTCATAACTCATGTTCTCTAGAGACTCTCGCTCAACACAAACATTAAAATACTCATGTGCTCCAGAGCCTCTCTCTCAACACAAACATCAAATACTCACGTGTTCCAGAGCTTCTCGCTCAACACAAACATCAAATACTCATGTGCCTCAGAGCTTGCGCTCAACACAAGCATATCATCAATTATGTGCTTCAGGGTCCATGCCCAACACATGAAATCATATACATAAAACATATGAAATTGGATTTTGCCCAATATATCAAAAAAATCATCATTCTCATGTGCAGTGGGGTATTATGCCCAATAAACAAAATAAAACATCAAAGCAACATCATATGCAATGGGGCTTATGCCCATAAGTGTCAGGTAAAAAATTCAGGATATTACATCCCTCCCCGCTTAGAACAACACCGTCCTTGGTGTTCTAGGGACTAGGAATGAAATCATGAAACAAGGCGGGGTAAGCCTCTCTCCTGGTGACTTCATTCTCCCAAGTAGCCTCATTGGCCTCAAAGTGCTTCCATTGCACTTTCAACTGGACTATGGTGTGATTCCTAAGCATCACCTCTCTCATGTCTAGTATATGAAGGGGTTCAGGTACAAACTACCCTTCAGGTTCCACCTATAACAAGGACCAATCAATCACATGTTTAGTATCATATACACATTTCCTTATAAGGATACGTGAAAACATTATGAACTCTCATGTGAGCAGGTAAAGCTAGTTCATATGCCAATGGCCCTCTCTTGGCCAGTATCTCAAAGGGTCCACAAAATCTTGGTGCCAACTTTTTGCACCTGCCCAAGCTCAATGAGATTCTTTTTGCATTTACTTTCAAGTAAACATGGTCGCCTATATGATAATATTTATCTTTTCTTTTCTTATTTGCGTAACTCTTCTGGCGGTCTTGTGCTTCTTTAAGGTCCAGCTGGACCTTGGTAACCAATTGTTCCAAGTTCGTTAGTAAGTCGGGCCCGAACATGAGCCAATCCACCGGGCTATTCCAAGTAACCGATGTTCTACACTTCCATCCATAGAGCACCTAGAAGGGACTCCTCTTGGCATAGGTATGGTATCCGTTGTTATATGCAAACTTTGCAAGATGTAGGTAATCTTCCCACTTGGTGGGGTTGTTCATGGCATACATCCTAAGCATGTCCTCTAAAATTTGGTTTACCCATTCTATTTGTGGGTGGTAAGCAGTACTAAAATTTAACTACGTCTCTAATCCAGAGAATAAGGATCTCCAAAAGTTCCTGGTAAAATTTGTATATTGATTTGAGATGATTTCCTTGGGTATCCCATGCAATCTAAATATATGTTTTAAGAAGATGTCGGCAATGTGTACTGCCTTATAGTAGATCGACTTCACTGGAATAAAGTGTGCTGCTATTGAAAACTTGTTAACTACTACAAAGATAGAGTCATTTTTCTTCTTAATCTTTGCTAGAACAGTAATAAAATCCATACTAATGACCTCCCACTTCCATTCTAGAATGGGTAAAATGGCTGCAACAATACTGAAGGATGCTGGTGCTCAGCTTTGACCAGCTAACATTCTTGACATTTCATGATAAACAATGCTATGTCAACTTTTAACTTAGGCCAGAAAAAAAGTGTTTCTTTACTGCGGATATCATCTTTTGATATCCCAGATGCCCTGAGTAGGGTGTCCGATAAAATTTCATGAGTATGCTAGACTTGATGTCCCCTCCTTCCAAAACATACAATCTTTATTTCAACCACAACAATCCAGTTTTGTCTACCTTGTACTATTTTTGTTGCTGAAACAACCTGTCCTCTTGGACCTTATTCAAGATTTCAACATAGAAAGGATCAACTCCGTTGGTTGTTCTAATCCCCTCGTGCAATTCCGAAACGATTTGAATTAAAGTCACCTCATATAACATATGAGCTCATCAGCTTAAAGAATCAACAATTTTATTCTCCTTTCCCTTTATATGATTTAACTCGATATGGTATTTGCTAAGGTAAGCTAACCATCTGGCCTGTCTAACATTTAGATCCGGTTTCTCAAATAAATATTTTAGACTCATATTGTCTGTTTTCAGAAGGAATTTCTTCTCCATGAGGTAGTGCCTCCACATCTTCAAGGCGTGGATGTTGGCTGCTAACTCAAGATCATGGGTGGGGTAGTTTTGTTCGTGTTCCTTTAACTTTCACAATTCATAATAGATCACACAATCATTTTGCAAGAGGAATCCTACGAGCCCTTCCTTGCTTGCATCTGTGCACACAACAAAATCCCCATCGAGATCCACAATTTGTAGTATTGGTGCAGTCGTCAAAAACTGTTTAAGCTTCTGAAAACTTTCCTCGCACTTGGTCGTCCATAAGAACTTGTTCACCTTCTTTTTCAAAGTGGTCATGGGACACACTATCCTCGAAAAGTTCTCAATGAACTTTCAGTAGTAACTGGCTAATCCCAAAAAATACCTAATGTCTGTGACTCTAGTATGGGTAGGCCAATCCTCTATGGATTTAATATTTTTTGGGTCCATGACTATCCCCTCCTTGAAGATGATGTGACCCAGGTACTGTATCTGCAGTTTGTAAAAATCACATTTACCAAACTTGGCATAGAGCTGGTGTTACCGTAACACCTGTAGTACTATGAAAAGGTGCTCCTCTTGTTCCTCTTTAATATTAGAGTAAACTAGGATGTCATCTATAAAGACCAAAACAAATTTATCCAGGTATTTATTGAAGATATTGTTCATCATACACATAAAGTTCATGGGTGCATTGGTCAACCTGAATGACATTACTACAAACTCGTAGTGGCCGTAACTTGTACGAAGGGCGGTTTTATGAATATCCTATTCGTAGATCCATACCTGATGGTATCCGGACCACAGGTTGAACTTTGAAAATATCTTGGCTCCTCCTACTTGATCGAACAAGTCATCGATCCTAGGGAGTGGGTAAGGGTTCTTGATGGTCATTTTGTTAAGTTGGTGGTAATCATTGCACATCTGCATCGTACAATCCTTATTCTTTACGAAAAGTATCGGTGCTCCCCAAGGGGACACACGCGGTTGAATATATCCCTTCTCAATCAACTCGTGCAACTACAGCTTGAGTTCCACCAACTCTGGTGCACTCATGCGGTAAGGGGATTTTGAAGTTGAAACTGAACCTGGTGTCAATTCTAGGAAACAATCTAAGTCTTGTTTTGGTGGTAATCCTGGTATATCCTCAAGACATACATTCGTAAAGACTACGAGAAACGGAAATTCCTCGATGTGTTGTTCTCTTTAAGCTTCTATGTCCTGGATGTTCACTGCAAACAGTTTGCAGCCTTTTCTAATGCACTTTTTTTGCTTGTAAAACAAATATTTGCCTTACGGAATATTTCTTAGGTACGCCTTGAATATTTACCTGATTCCCTTGGCTATCTGTACACAGGATTGACTTGTGTAAACAATCGAGCATGACATGGTGCTATTCCAACCAGTACATGCTGATAAGTATATCATACGATCCTAAGGGTAGAATGTTCAGATTTATCCTAGTAAGGAAACCATTCAGGTTTACCTCACAATCTCTAACTATTTCAGATACCTTTCATTTCGTACTCGTGGCTAATTGCACCAACCAGGGTTTCTCATGTTTAACTTTGTCCAGTTTACATAAATCAACAATTTTAGGCAATACATAGATTCGACAAGCATCGGGGTCAATCAATATTGAAACTAAACCTTACCTTCTATCTCAACCATAGTAGCTTGATGGTCTTCTTGTCCGCCATCCAAGGCTACATAAATCCTCGGTGTTTCAGCTATGCCCTCTACCGTTGGTTCTTCATGTAAATTGTGCAAGACTCCATTGGTCTTTCTTATAGTCTTAGGAATAATGGGCCCCTTGGCATTTCCAACATTTGATTTGGAGCGAGGTAACACTGTCTCCCCCATTTCCTACCGGTTTATTAGCATTTGAAGTTGGTACATATAACTTTGTACATGTCTTGTTAAAGTTCTTATTGGATGGAAAAATGTTGTTCTGTTTTCTATAAGGCGGTGGGTTGAAACCCTGTTTGTGGTTGTTCGAGAAGGTCCTAGACTCGTCTCTGCTTCTGTTGATGTTTTCCTGCCTCAGCTGTACATGCTCATAGAAAATCCTATAGTTGAGTAGGGTGGTGTCCAATGTTTTAGGCATGTCAAATTCAATCCTTTCTCGAAAATTGGGAGAAAGACATCCTAAAAACTACTTATTTTCACTTTCTTGTCCTTTATGTATGGAACATAATGTAACAGATCCAAAAATCTATTAATAAAAGCATCCATGGTCATGGAACCCATCCTTAACTCATGAAACTATTTCACCTTCCTGTTGAAGAATCTTTCAGACATGTATTTCTCCTAATTTTTTTTGCGAAAGTTACTCCATCGGATTTCTTTTACCTCATCTTTCTTGGTATGCTTTAGGTATCTCCACCATCTAGTTGCTTTTCCATTTAAATTATAGATGGATAGATGGGATTTCATCTCACTCAAGTAGTTGTGTACTTAGCGTTATTTGCTCATACCGAGAAGCCATTCTTCAGATTTTTCCCCGGTGTTCATCTCTCCTTCATAGGTTGGGGATCTTATCTTTTTGAACTCTCCTTGGAGGTTGTCATCATTCCTCAGTTTCTTTCTGCAAGGAGAAAGGGAATTATCACTAGAAACACTGGGATAATCTCTTTCTGGAGGTTCAGGGCTGTGTTCTTCTTTTCCTTCTTCCTTTGGGTTGCTAGCTCATTTATGATAGAACTCTTTTTCTTGAACTTGTTGGTTGAATGAGTGGGATGTACATGCGGGATTCCTCCCACCATGTTCCGTAGAAAAGCTTGATTAATTGCTTGCTGTTCTTTTCTTTCATTCATATTATCATCGTTGAAACTCTGTAAGTCTCCTTGAGGACTTTGTATGGTTTTCAATATATTAGAATTTAATTCCACCACTAGTTCCTCTTCCTGAGTGGGGGTATTCAGTTTTCCTTGTCGGCTGTTGTCTTCTTCCGTGTTCATGATCTAAGTTGTTCTTTGAATCCCGCAAATTTAAAATTTTAATAATAAGAAATCTTATGTTAGTTAACAAAATTTCAAAAACATAATTTATTTTCTGCAACGAATGTTTGGCATGCCCATTAGGTCTCTTAGTGTTGGAATTGGGCTCTGATACCACTTGTAATGTCCTCAAAATTTGATTTTTTTTTTGTAAGCTAGTTAAATACTACCTATCATGGAAATTAGTTTATCTTTTACGGAATATGTCTGTCATTATTTACGAGATGTAAGTGTCGTAAACTGCCTTTCCCTTTCTATGTAATTTCCAATGTAATGCTGATATAATTTTGCACCATTTTTTATATTACTTGAACTGGTTATGTGATTACTTTGCTGATGTTTACTATTTAATCATACATTTGTGTATACTAGTTTAATTATGTCTTACTTTATGTTTATTTGTTTTTTACTTTGTTTATGGTTCCATTTATTAAGAGTTCTGACTTGACTTTAACTGTCAAGGGGTGGAGTGGCGGGATTTGTATCCCTTAAGGGACCACTCGAAGAGGTAAATGGTTCCTTCTACTTTCACGAGGTTTACTTAGTTCATTGTGAACTAATGCAAACTTCCCCTTTTGGTGCAGGTTACTTCGTTGACAGAATCTATCTATGACAGCTAAACATAACATCCTAGAATAGATTTTGGTTTTGTGTCTTAATCATATGGTTTGATATATTAATGGAGAACTCTACATTTTGGTTTTAAATGATGTGAAACTATGGTGTGATAGTGTCGAATCGCGATTGTGTGCATTTTACTTGTAAACATTTGTAATTATGGATTGTACGGTTTATTTATCGGGGCTAGGGTTTATTATTGCTACAACCATTAGCTTGGCGTATTGCTGCATATTTTTGTTAAGGTCGTGGCTGTAACAACGTTGACAATAGGGTTTAATTATTTCTTCTCGACATTTAAAATTGTTGGGTTTGACTTTAATGTTTATTATGGCGACATTTTCACCTCATGGCTATCATCCTGGCTCGGCCTTGGTATGGAAACACAACATGCACATTTTATTGTTTTTATGTTTATTTAGAGCTGTGACAGTGTAGCGATTTAATTTATGCTTTTAAGGCCGAGGTTTTCAATCGTGAGCTTGGTATTTGCGACTCAACCCTCATGTGAATATGCAGCCGGTAAATAATTGTTGGATTTTACTCTGTGTGTTTGGTTATGCTAGTGTAACTTATAATTGGTGTAAAATTTTGGTTTATGTGGAATCTTTTAAGGCAGCCTGTAATGCAAACCCTTTATGGTTTTACAGCATTGGTGTTTTAAAATTGATACCTACAGGATTCGATTCCTGGGAATGTGTTCGATTTGGTTTTGTTGTTTAGAATTGCAAGCCTACAGGATTCGATCCTGGGCTGTCCTAACGCATGGACTGGTGTTTATTACAGTGTGCATATTTTTGGTTTGGCAACGGAGCCAACAGGATTCGATCCTGGGTTTTCAACGGATTTTGTTGGCTAATGAATTGGTTTGTATTATGTATATAATCCATTCTTAGTTTTGGTTAGAATGGTTGAGATAAATGTAATGATATTTATGTCTACGGTCGGACCTTAACAGGTCACGATGGTTGGCTTTTATGTAAAGGTTTTTATAATGGAAATAAATGTATGGGGTTTGTTTAATATTTATCATCATTATGTTTATTATAGGATTAGTGTTTAACTATGTTAAGTCTTTTCATTGTATTTATGATATAATTGTTTAAGATTCAGCATGGAAATGGTATTTAATTTATGTTTTATGCACAATGTTTATGCTACAATTGTATATAATGGATTTAATGGGTGAAATAATAAGCGTTCTGGCAATATGTAATCTGCCAGCATTGGAAGATGTAGAGTTGGATTTTAATGGAGATAATTTCATTTATGTGGATTTTAATTAGTTCCTTTAATTGATAGTTTTATTTGTTTATAATCTCTGTTTTACTTTTGTATATAAGTTTGAACAAAAATTATAAATCTAGCAACCTAAATAATCTAGATTATGTTAGAAAGAATACACCATTAGAGAAGACTGAATTTAAAATATAAATGATGAAAGAGTAATGCATAAATAATAGAGACCATGTTTCCCTATGGTTTGAAAATTGATAAAAGCATATATGATAGTCTCATATCAATAGTAAGAAACATAATCTATATTCTCCTAACTAGGCCATCATGTTTAAAAAACAAAATACTCTTGTAACAAAATATTCATTTCTAGGGTTTGTATGCATATGTAAACTAAAATAACCCTAGTTGTTCTTTTAAGGTTATGTAGAAATAACCTAGCTACAACAACATATAATAATCATATTATCATTTCAGACATCCCTTCATTAAACAAGAAAATGTATGAACTGTAAGGAAGATAAATAAATCTCATACCTGTAATTTGAAGCTATTTTAATGGATGGAAATCCTGCACACTTAAACACACAACATTAACAAGGACATAGACAATTTTGACCTCTGTTTAGTGAACCAAATAACTTGGGAACTACCACGTTCCACTCAACCATGACCCGGAACTGTTCCTGGTTTCAATATAGATCCCCCCTGAGTTGGTTCCAACATGCAAGTAGCTTAGAGATCCTAAGGTAAGGATTCCCTATCTAGGACAACAAGTTTTGTATTAGTTTTCTTTTCCTCTTGGGAAAAATGCTCTCCCAGAACTCTCTTGAGAATAATCAGGTAGAATGATGGTATCATCCAAAATATCTGCAAGCCTCTCTTTGGCTTGGGACTTTATAGACATACTTTAGTAAAAGGGGCAGTTAAATCAAGAATCATTTGCGCTCTTGAAATAACCCTTTTTATTTAATTTAGGTGAATTTAATATTTATTTAGATTAACTTAGGAACTCCTTGACTAGTTCCCACTTTGACCCTTTGAGGTAATTAATATTTTAATTAATATTAGAAATAAATAATAATATATAGCTCCTTTCATTATTATTCATAGTTACTAGTACTAATACTTATGCTTACTCTTTTATTCACAAACACACACACACACACATCATTGTTAACATTTTTACTTTAAGTACCATATCATATGATACCTAATCACATGACACTTTTGTTTTTCTCTTATAGACACTTCTTTATTAAGGCCTTCAGGTAGGGGTTAGGTCGAATAGGTTAGGAAACTCTAAATCTCCTTGCATGTTGGATTACCTCGTATAACATGGAAGTTCTTTAGTACTTATTGAGATACATAAATTCAAAATTTCATTTAATCACTTAAAAATAAGTAAGATGAGATCAATGTTTTATCAGAATCGTTTTCACTCAACAAATTATTTTTTTCAGTAACTCCTAGCATTTATCCAGAGTCCATACTCAATGCTAAGAAAAATGGAACTACAACTTAGTGCAATTCCAAAGCTCGTCGCTCAACACTAATGCTAGGATGTATTTATAGGATACAGTTTGGGATACAATGGCCAAGGATCCGATGTTCCAGAGCTTATGCTCAACATCAACTTGGAATGCTCCATTGCTTATGCCCAACACTTCCAATTCTTATCTTTTCATGTGCTTTAGAGCTTCATGCTCAACACAAAGGTTTCATAGCTCATGTGCTCCAGAGCCTCTCGCTCAACACAAACATTAAAATACTCATGTGCTCCAGAGCCTCTTGCTCAACACAAACATCAAATACTCATGTGCTCCATAGCTTCTCACTCAACACAAACATCAAATACTCATGTGCCTCAGAGCTTGAGCTCAACACAAACATCTCATCAATTATGTGCTTCAGGGTCCATGCCCAACACATGAAATCATATACATAAAACATATGAAATTCGCTTACACCCAATATATCAAAGAAATCATCATTCTCATGTGCATTGGGGTCTTATTCCCAATATACAAAATAAAACATCAAAGCAACATCATATGCAATGGGGTTTATGCCCAGAAGTGTCTGGTAAAAAATTTGGGATATTACAAACTAATTACTTATACCATGAAGCAACAAATTAATTGGGCATAACTTCAAACATACTAACATATAAGAGTAGAACACAAATTATAGCACATAACACACTAACTACCTTAAAAAAATGTATTCATGTTAATACACTAACTCCCTAACACACTAAGTTTTACCCATTAACATAATACTTAACGGACACACACCTAATTTATGTATTATATAAATTATGTATTTTATATAACATATATATTATACAATACTTTATTTATGTATTACATACTTTATATAATAAAGTATGAATTATAAAATATGTATATAAAAAAAAAATTTCAAAAGACAAAATGAGAGTTGGACAGATAGCTCCGTGACCTGTCAAAACACAAAATGAAACATGAGAAGGAGATCCTCTTGGAGAAGTGGAGGCCAAAGTGAATCCAGGGCAAAAATTAATCAGCTTGCGACAAAGCAATGATTGATAGCTTAGGCTCATTGTTGGCGGTTGGATATTAAGGTGTTAAGATCCAACGATCAACAATGATCTTGCGACATCAATCATTGCTCCGCATCAGGATGATTAATGGTCACATGAATCAGGAGCTGTGGAGCCCATAAACTACCCATAATTTTTCTAGTTTTTTATATGAATTGTTTTTATTACATTGAAGGTGTTAATTAAGGGGACAGTTCTACTCAATCTTTCATCACCTGTCGATGGCGTATGAGGAGCCACCCCATGTATTTATTAAATCTAATAAATAAATTTGGTTCTAATGTCAATGCTCTATCAGTTTAGTTCAGTCAATTGTTTTGTGCAGGTACATAGATTTGTTTTGCGGATTGGCCTCCGAACAAGAATGCGACCTTCTTGCCTAAACACATGCATCATGTTTCCATTAATTTCATTAGGATTGTGGTCGTTGCTATTCCTATTCATAGAGATTGAAAATTGTTTTTACATTTATGTATTAAAAGATGAGAGTTTAAAGGAATTGAAAGATTTGAAGCTTAATCACATTGTAAAGACTGTAAAATAAATCCTTACAGGATTTACAATGCGAGTAAGCTTACTCGTGTTTTCTTGGTTAGACGTTGCGTGGACAGTGGGTTGGGTAGTTCATTAAATAAGTGTTTATGCTAAAATACCACATAGCTTAAAATTCTATGCGCAAAGTAATAAAATCTACAGTCTACTCGTGGATCCAGTCGAGTTAATGTTTAATCGATGTTATTGCTAAACCAACAAAGTACTAAAATCTACTAATGCTCAGCTTCAGACGCCAAAATATACGACTCCTTTATGCATTTATTAATTGTGATTTCAGAAAGATAGATTATATCATATATTTTCAGAGTTTAGTAATAGATCCACATAATTTATAAGAATTTATGGCCATAGATTGAGAAGACATCCAGAGACACAAAAATCCAATAAATATCATAAATGGCCTTTTACATCAATATGATAACGATAACAAAAGTTAGAGTTTTCATCAATATTGCACGATCATAGTGATATACAAAGTCATAGATCCATTTTGGTGTTCTTGTTATTCTAGGGTATGACACGACGAAACTTGTTCACAATGCTTGATACGTTCCTATTGTTCCTCAACATTCCATGTTATCTTCTTCTTGCTCAAATAGTCATTTGGCTGAAGACTTTCAATCATTGGTCCAAACTCTTGCTCCTAGAAAAACTAGGTATAATAGTTAATTTTCTCTAAAATGGCGATTCAAGTGATATTTTCTTTGTTTTTTAAAATCCTAACCAAGACAACATTGATATAGCTTGACAAGAGGACGAGAGATTACAGAATCGAAGGAGCAACTGTTGGGCAGTTTGGATTTCAACTCTATAGGTGTATATTTTTCCAAGTATTCATAAATTTATAAATTTGCTTCTTTAATTTGGCTCATCCCAAGTACCTAAACCATTTAGAGTATTTCTTTGTCATCTATTCCAATTCTAAGTTGCTATTCTTACCTCTCACTTTGCACCAAGCACTTTGCTACAGTTTAAGATTTAAATCTAAACAAATTCCAAAAAAACAATAGGCAAATAAAGGATCTAAAACATAGAATGTGTACAATTTAACATTTAATAAATAAACATGGAATTGACATGAATGTATACGAATTAAAGAACAAAAAATACTGAAAGCATACAATGAATTAAATGTGTTTATAAAATTCAGAGATCCATATAGCAAAAAGTTGGGCTAGCTGTGTCATATGTAAAATTTAAGTATGCAATCTACAACTGCATATCAGATTGAATAAAAAAGGGTTTTTGGATATAAATACTTTGCAATCCAGACATTACATCAAAGCGATACATCTTTGCAACCTCAATGTATATATTAATCTCATGTTTATTTTATGAATATGATCTACCTAATAGACTTAGATTTAGATCTAAATTTATAAATATCCCTAAAAGTTAGAGAGGTCAAGATTTAGATAATTTTATGGTAGTGTGAGAGAATTACCAGACCTCAAATGCTTAGGTTCATTGCATGGTAATGATATTTGTCAATCCATACGATGCTTATGTAGTGAAGGAAACGTGAATTACCGTAGCCCTTTCATAGGACACAAAAAACCTTGCAGTTCATTCTCGTTATACTGTTTGATTAGAAAAACATAGACCATAAATAAAATTATCATATGTCCAATCTCTCTGCTCGCAAGATGTAACAATCACTGATAAATGAAAGGAATAGAAAACAATAAACTGCAAATAAGGTAAGACGCCACTTACACGAGTACAGTAACCTTGAGCTTGTGCGTCTCTGTATGAGTATCAAACTAGTAAGCAATGTTTCCTTGCTTCCAACAATGGTAGAGCCAGCTGCGATATTCCACCACTTTCCAAGTGCTAATGTTGCTTGTAATACAATACAATGTCATAGCATATTTTTTTTCCTGGATTAATGTTAATCATTTGTCTAACAACAAGACAAAAATTTCTTGTAGAATATTTTGGCATGGTAGGTAGCAATTTGCTTCTTTATTTTGCTGAGACCACTTATTGTTTTAGCCACATATAAGTTTATGGCTCAAATTTAGCATATTGTCGAGTCCTTGTGTCTACATAGATTAAAGTATGCATTAATACAACAATGTTAATAACTTGCATTAATATGATAATGCTATAATGTTAATAAATTTTCAAAATTATAAATAATTTTAGTATGAGTTGCAATTTGAAAATTATATTCATATTAACCTCTTGGTTTTTAATAAATTTAACAATCTATAGTAAAATATCCATAATAAACAATTTGCCATCTAGATATATTCAATCGATTGTTCCAGTCTAACACGTTGTTGTGAGCGTGCCAAATAAGAAAGGAACTCATTTTCAATGAAGTAGGTCGTTCTCGTTAACTCTTATGTATAATGCACATATTGTCCCATGTCACAAGAAATGTGAGATTGAATGACTCCTGCTTACATTAGTTCTTTGTTGGGCATCAATTACGACCTTCTCTTTGCCGTGCATAATTTGCAAGATTTTGTTGGATTTCTTAGTTTCTGAGGTATATATGCCGATTAACTATAACATATTTAGATAATTATTAAGCAAAGTCTCTTTCAATTTAATCTATTTTTTCTGTTCTATTTTTTCCAGTATTAATAAAATAATAAACTCTCTAAACTCTAAAATAGGCTCTTGGCATTTTATTTATAATACTTAGTAAATATTAAATATTATAGTTGCATTTTAACTTCTATTTTTTTGAAGTCCTAAAAATGAATAGACTCATTATTTTATTTGTAATATTTACTAAATATGAATATTTTAGTTTGTTATAAATCAAAATTGGTTAAAATAGATATTAATAATTATTTAAATAAATTATTTTTAATATAAATATAAATAAATACATGAAAATAAACTTAAAATACATTAATATTATATTTTTATAAATTTATTTAAACATCATATTTTAAATTATTAATATTATAAAATATAAATTAAATTCTAATAAATATCTTTATAATTGTGTAATTAAAATTGATAATAAACTTACTAATAATTATATAAAATTATTATACTTAATTAATAATTTAAACTTTGCTATTATAAAAAAAATAGTAATAAATATGATTTTTATTTTTTTGTATGCAAGTAGATCCTTCTATTACCAGCAATATTCAAACACACAGACCATTACATCAAAAAACCAAGCTCTCCCATCTTTGGGAAAACAAGCTTGGAGATCATTATGGCAGTCTCCCTCGAAAGGAAACAAGACTGTACGAAAATGATCTGGAAGTTTTAAATATTCTTAATGAGGTATCAGTCATGAAGGTCTTAAAAACCGAAGCAGTTTGCTAAAACCAAAGATAAAAGATAGATAGACATTACAAAGGAACCTGATCATTCGAACAGATGCTTGTTAGGCTTGAGCTTTAACCCCACCTTCTTGGCTATTTCATATTGATTGTCCATTACCTTATGCAGGATCAACATCATTTGATCATGATGCAGAAGAATCTGCCCATGTTTCTCATCCTTTTCGACTAGCGTTTTCCTAAGGATGAATTTTGCGACCATTTAAGCTCCAACAACTTCTGGTATAAGGTAAGTCTGCCCTTGGAGGTGCCAGGGTCAGGTATAAGCTCTTTGAACTCTTTCCTGATTTCTTCTAGACCCAGGCATCAACATTCCAATTCATCCACCTGCTCGGCTTCGTGAATGGTTGCGCGAATTGAGTCAGGGAATTCTTTTTGGAACTTCTTGTTTTTCTCGACAATCTTCTTCTGGAAGCACAATGAGGGAGCCATTGGCTTATGCATATCAAAAACTTGCGAGGAAGAGGTGGAGCAGGTGTGCTTGCGAGGGGGCATGGTGACAAGCATCAAGTCCACGAGCGAGCACATAAGGGGAGCAAGGAAACAAAGCTTACGAGGGAAACAAGATCAGTATCCCATGACCTGAGAGGATAGGTAAATGGGAGCTGAAAGGAGCAAGACGATAGAAACTAGAACACTCACCCACAACCCAACAGAGGGGGAGAGGAAACCGACCACTCGCAAAGAGGAGGCCCCAACAAGAGAAGGCAGCTAAAAGAAAACATGCACATAGGACATAAAAAAGAAAACCAAGCCATTAGAGGAATTTTGGGGTCTAAAATGGGCCTTATAAGAAAACATGCCAACAATAAATTTTGTGAGTTGGAATTCAAGAACCAATAGAATTTCAATAAAATGAGTCAACCATAATGGTTGAATTGACATATTTGTCATAAAAGAAAACTATTTTTTTGTTCGTATTTTCGACATATCTCCCTGTGTTTTTACTCAAATTTCAAGTGGGAGAGCCTGTTGGATGCAGAATTTAATTCCACATCCAAAGAGTACCCATACTGCATACTTTTGATGGACCACGCTATCCCAAAAATAAGAAATACCTGAAAAAACGTGATGATGATGTCGTCATTAAGTTTTTTCAGGTATTTCTTGTTTTTGGGGTAGTGGGATCTGTCAAAAGTATGTAGTGTGGGTACTCATTGGTTGCGAAATTAAATTTCACATCCAACAAGCTCTCCTCCTCAGAATTTGAGTAAAAACACAGGGAGATATGTCGAAAATACGAACAAAAAAGTAATTTTTTTCATTCTTCCTCCAAAATTAATAACTATTATTTTATTATTTTCCTTAGGAGGCCCATTTTAGACCTCAAATTTCCTCTAATGCTAACAGGAATCTACCCACAGCCTCATAGACAGGACTTACCACCCGTAAACGACCATCAAAAGCCTCCGAAGCCTACCAAGGGTGTGGCCATAACAAGAGCAGAGCCTTCTCCAAACACCTGATAGAGAAACCATTGAAATGTAAATGGTGGTCGAAAGTGGAGCTTTTAAATCCCATAGTTCTGAGATGATGAGCCATCGTGACAGAGAAATGCGTGTCCTTCCACCAGTTCATACCGCTACCTGTCATAATGTTCCCAATGCGTGAAGTGGTATCAGTGACATGATGACTTGAACCATCGTCTTTCCAATCCATAATAAACCTGCAGAGAGGCGAGATGGGTAATGCCTTCTACGCGTGTGAACCATTATATCGCATGCCCCTAAGGTGAGTAGTGGGCGCCGTCTGTGACTCTACTCACCACGTGCCGCTCATCTTCTCCCGAAGCCACGCCATGTATCACCTGCCATGGAGAATAATAAATATGATTTAAGTTTATATTAATATCAAAATTATCTAATAATTTATATCATTACTATAACAATTAAAATCTACATTAATATATTATATACTATATCCTATTCTTTAATTAATTATAAAGTATCACGATCTTCTTAAAAAAATATTAATTAATTTATATAAAATATTATAATTATTTATTCCAACCTTTGTCTTCATTTATATTCAATATTATAATGATTTAATCTAACCTTTGTCTTCATTGTGAATCTCTTAAATCTATATAATAACATGGCTTATTGAAACAATATAAATATATGAAGCATAATTGATTTTATTTTACCCCTTACTTCATCACAAGCATACAATGTTGAATCTTATACTTTTATAGACTTAGAATATTAAGAATTTAAAATGAATTATTACAATACTAATAGTTTTATGTGTTATTACAACTATGAATAATTAGCTCAGTGATATTAGACAATAATTTCTATCTTAAAGATTAGAATAGAACCTTGGTTTTCGTTTGGTCATAGTTTGGAATCTTTGGTTTTCATTTGGTCATAGTTTGGAATGTCATGAATAGAGTTAATGTGTTAGAAAATCTTTATATATCAATATGTTAGAAATTTGCAAAGATTGTAACATTATTTCATTCTATTATAACTAATACATCTAAATTTTTCTAAACTATTACATTAAAACATTTTGAAGAGGTAGGTATAAGCAATTTTGCTGTTAATTTCACTTGTTTATTATATGTTAATTTTTTTAACATTTTATTTTGAGATTGTTTAACTATTTTTTTACAATATATAATCAAAGTTTATACATCACTATTAAATGAATACACTATTAAACACATATACTATTATTAAAATGAATGAGTTAATGTGTTCCATATGTATAGATGGTTAATGTGCTCTGTATGTATCTAAATTTGCATTTATTTCTACTTGATCTTCATTTCATAACAAATTTTATCATGAGTATTAGAGGAATGCCAATGCCAAAACATAACCATAATTTAACATTCCAAAAGTAAAGAATTTAATTATTTAACCTTTTTTATTATTTAAACATGGACTAAGTTTCCCTACAACATTTGTTTGTAAAAATGACATATCTTACATTTAGACTCAATGCACACTTTTTTATGGATTTGTAAAAATGACATACCTTACATTTATACTTAATGCATAAATGGCAAAATAACATTACAAAAGAATGACATATGAAAGAGGTAAGACTTGTAAAGTTAATATATGTATATTAACTTTATATGCCATCATTTTGTAATGCTATCTCAAATATTCAATTCACACTAAAATACAAAATATATATATTTTAATGTTCAATATTTAATGAAGAAGGTTAAATGCTATATAATCTCAACATTTTCTTGTTTGTCATAATTGGAATAAGATCATGCACCATTTACTAAAATTGCATTTATCAATTGATGATGTTGATTTTGACATTTTCTTGATTTCTATTATTCAAATCCGATTTGCAATGAGAAATATTGTAAACAATCATAAAAAATACATGGCCCAAGCCTTGGTTATGCTTATTGCACTATCTGTCACAAATTTCACCAATGGTTCATAAGCACAGTAAGATGATGACCATCAACTAGAAAAGTAAATACTTTTATGTGAAGGGAAGCAAGTAATGTTATCTTGCAAATTATGGATCCAATCAAGATTAGTAAATGGTGAACTTTGAGTGGTAATACAAATTATATATACACTTGGATCTATCCCTCCTAAGTCACCACCCTATTTTGTCGCGACACTTGATAATTACACCGGGCCTCCATGGGACCAATCTCAACCTAAGCACATACCAATTCCACCCATAAATTAAAGTAACGAGAAACAAATCCCTCTCATGATGGTTTGGGAATTGACTATCCATAAATCCCAAGGATTGACATTAACAATGTCAACCATTGACATTGGTAACAATTAACAACAATGTTTGACCTTCACAACAATGCCATGCACTACACCATTGGAAGGAATGTGAACTGCACCATCGTTCTCCTTCGAATGCTATATAAAGATGAAAGACGCCTCACATGTCTCACTTCGAAAAAAGGAAGTGGAACTCATTCATTTTTTGTCCCTTTTTGCTTAAGACTGGATTTCACATGGGTTAAAAGCTTTGGGTCACTACCAGTAAGGATAAGATCATCAACATAAAGAACAAGTATGATGCTATGGTTTCCTACTTTCTTGGTATAGACATTGGGGTTAGAATGACATCTAGAAAAACTAGTGTCAAGAAGAAATCTATCCATTTTGGCATACCAAGCTCTAGGAGCTTGCTTAAGGCCATATAAGGATTTCTTAAGGCGAAAAACCAGGCTAGAGTTATTATGAACATATCCAGGAGGTTGTTCCATGTAAATTTACTCGTATAAATAACCAAGTAAGAATGTAGACTTGACATCCATTTGATGGACTTCCCAGTTATGTAAGGCTCCAAGGGAAAGAACAAGGCGGATGGAGTTCATTTTTGCGACAGGGGCAAAGGTTTCATTGTAGTCAATCCCTTCAACTTGGGAAAAACCTTTGGCAACTAACCTTGCCTTAACTATTTCAATACTTCCATCTGATGCATAGTTAGTTCTATAGACCCATTTACATCTGATATGTTTTCTTCCTTTTTGGAAGAGGTATAAGATCCCAAGTATTGTTCGCCATTAAGGAACTATATTCTTCATCCATAGTTGCATCCCAATCTGGATTTCTTGAAGCTTCTGCAAAAGTTTCTGGATCATGATTCTTAGAAACTTGAGCTAAAGGAGAAGAGGCTCGCTGAAATTGAGAACATGTTCAACGTTGATCTCTAGGATCACCGACACAATCACCAACTGCTTCACATGTTGAACGGACCCACCGAGGAAGCAATGGTGCTGGTGCAGCTGGAGGAATATGAGCAGACAGAGGTGGATTTTCATCCTCACTATCATCATTAGAATCTGGAGTTGGAAATCTATCAAGGAAGTTGGAAGTAGAAGAAGGCACAATCGTCGAATCAGGCTCGCAGGCCAAAGATGGCACAACCTTCGAGTTAGGCTCACAGGCCAAGAGATTTTCATCAAATTTCACATCTATTCTAATGATTACATAATTTGAATGGGGTTGAATAAGTCTATAACCTTTTACATCTTGATAATATACAACAAATATGCACTTTTCACTTTTAGGCTGCAATGCTTTCCGTTTTTCATCCGAAATGTGAGCCCATGCTTCACTACCAAACACACGAAAGTGAATTACATCTGGTTTAATTTTACTCCATGCTTATTCCAATGTTATATCTTGTAAAGCTTTAGTGGGGGTGCGATTAACTATGTAATTTGCACAATTTATGGCCTTAGCGCAAAATTGAAGACTTAGTCCCTTAGATTGGATCATACAATTAAAAATTTCTTTTAAAGTGCGGTTCTTCCGTTCATCTACACCATTTTGTTGTGGTATATATGGAACAGTGTGTTGTTGTTGGATTCCTTGTTCAGTGCAAAAAGTAGTGAACTTTTTGTTAACATATTCTCCTCCATTGTCAGATCTTAACTTAATGATTTGATGACCAGATTGTTTTTTAACAAGGGCCTTATAGGCCAAGAACATGTTAAATACTTCGCTCTTAAGTCTTAGTAAATAAACCCAAGTGCGTATGGAGTAATCATCAATGAAAGTTAGGAAATATTTGAAACCAGAAAAAGAAGCATATTGAAGAGGACCACACAAGTCACTATGCACAAGCTCCAAGGGAACTGAGGCATGCTAAGAGGCACGTTTGTCAAAACTGTCCCGATGATGTTTTTCGAGTACACAACCAGAACAAACACCATCCCTGCAAGATACCATCAAAAGACCTATCACCATATTGTGTTTACATAGTTGTTGCAATGAGCAATAATTTAAGTGACCAAATCGCTCATGCCAAAGTTTGCTTAAGTTATCACTACGAGCAAGAAAAACTGAAGGAAAAAGTGATGACCTAAAGTTGTTAAATTTGTACAACCTGGTTATATCATCAACAATTCTAGTATCTAGGACATGTTGAAGATCTTTAAAATCCTTGATTACAACTTGGTGAGGTGTAAACATTACAGTTTTACCCTCACCAGAATGAGTGATTTGATAGACTAACAACAAATTGCAGGAAATTATTGGAACACATAGTACATCACTAAAATGACCATTTTCTATTGGAACTATTCCAGATCATACAACACTTAGAGATCTATCATCACCAACAAATACTTGTTTGGTGTTACATTCATGCATAGTAGAAAAGATGGCTTTCTCCTTAGCCATATGATAAGATGCTCCAGAATCAATGAGCCATTCATTTGAAGTAGAAGAAGAAGATACAGTATAAGAGTAACCAGAAGCACAAAGTGCATTTCCATGAGAAGTAGATTCTGAAGATGAATCTAGGCTGATGTGGTGTTTCTTTATTGCTGCTTCCAAGGCTGCCATCTTCTTGAAACACTTAGATTCATCATTATTATCTTTCCTGCAATAGTTGCAATGGCGCTCAGTCTTCTTTCCTTTTGGCTTGGATCCTTTGTCATTTTTTAAAGAAGGAGCCGTCTGAGAGGGTTTGGGACCCTTGTTTGGCTTATTATTGCAACAATTTTGTTTCTTGGGATGCTTGGACGTTTCTTTCTGTTGGTATAATAAGGCTTTCCCAGATGTATCTGCATTGCTAATTATTCCAATATGTATGAGCTTATCTTGCTCTCTAATCAAGGAATCACAAAACGATTCAAGACTAAGCTCTTGATAGCTAGCTGTAGTCAAGGATTCTTTCATGGAGTAAAATGTAGATACAAAAACAGAATATGCAGGTCCAAGTTTGGAAAGAATATGATAAATACATTGTTTGTATTCTCTCTTAATCTTGAATTCTTCACATAAGAGTCTAAGAGTTTTGTACTTAGATAAATGATCTTGAATGCATGAAAAATCACTTGGATTTAAACAAATCAATTCATTTTCAAGTTGATGACCTCGAAAATTCATTGTGTTTACCAAACACAGATTCCAACTTTTCCCAAGCTTTATCAGGTTCATCAATTCCAGATATATGGAATCACAAATTAGTAGAGATTGACATCCCAATCAATCCATGAGCTTTATCACATCTATTTTCCAATTTTATTTTCTTATCATCATCAGTGGGTTCTGTTTCTTTCCCTGAGGTAATTTTGAAAAGTCCCCTACTTCGTAGAACATCCTCCATATGAGATTTCCATGAAAAATAGTTAGAAATGGTAAGTAGAATATCACAAGGGGTGGCCATACTGTAAAACAATGGCTAAAAAAACAGAAACCAACTGTTTGGATGTAAAGAGATCAAAAAATCAGTTTGGTCAAAAAAATGGCACTAAAAACTGATTCCGTTTGATGAAGCTATGCTTGATCAAATAAAATGTTGAAGATGTCCCCAATAGTGACATGGAAGATATAAAATTGACCAACTAAAAAAAAAGAACCCCCTTCCTCCCAATATGAACCTTTGACAATCACTTTACAAGAAAGTTGCTTTAAGTGAATCACTTTTGTAAAATAAGTGATTTTCACTTTTACAATAATGGTACTTTAAATAGTGCAAATAAACAAAAAAACTTAAGTGAATCACTTTTTATTTTATTTTATTTTTAAGTGAGATGCACTTTTACAATAAAGTAACTTAAAAATAGAAATTGCATGCACTATTAAAAAAGTAACTTAATAAGACTTGAAGTCAAGACCTATTAAGGAATAAAGCAACCTTGGACCAAGTGAGCTAAGTTTAAAAGGTACGCAGAAGAAGGGAATGAGGAAGGGTTTTTTTTTTTTACTCTTCTCTCTTGGTCTCCGTGCTTGCTTCTTTTTCCTGCAAATCACACCACAAACCGAAAAACAAAAACAAAAAACTTTTCCACGCTTGTGGGGTTAGATCTCGTTAGCTTACTCGAAAAGTCTATGTTTTCTCTCGATTTTTAATTCGTCACGATCACACAAGGTGCATGACAAAGAGCATACACAACCAAGAAAAACCCTTTCCCTTTCTGTTTCAGATTCATCGCGATCGCGCAAGGTGCATGAAAAATAGCATACGCAGACATGGAAGGCAACAATCCAAGACCAAAAAAAAGATCTAATAATAAAACCGGTAAAAATATGAGAGTTTTTTTTTAATTTAAAAAAAATGAAACAAAACCATCACTGTAACATTATACCTTCAGATCTGCCTAAATGTGTGTTTCTAGATCAAACAGAAACATTTTTCAATGAAACAAAAACTATTTCCCAATGGAAACGACGCTCCGGACACAATGGAACACCAACGACAAGCCACAAATGCATAGAAATTCCAGAACCATAAACCCTTTCAAATTTTCGACAACAACAGTTCAAGATCTAGATCATAACTAGAAGCGACTCTTCATAAACGATCTGATACCATGTTCGGGTACATGTGGTACTCATAAAAGACCAAACGCCTAGAGTAACCACTGACACAAACATATCACAGATCAACACACCGATGTTTTGACATGGTTAAAACCCTCGAGAGAGAAACAGTCCACGGCCACAACCAAATAGCTACTTGGAGCAATTTACTATGCAAAAGAAAGAAAGTTATAAATGAGCTTCTCATAATCGATCAACTAGCCAAGGACCTTCCATGCTCTTTAAATAGAGATCATGGACCAATCGGGTGTTAAGCCATGGATCAAGGGTAGGTATGACTAAGATAAGTTGAACGGTTAGATTACTTATCGTGTCCATTGGATTAGAATATTTACAAATGCATACTGATGCATACTAAAGAAACACACTTTACCTAACGAATATATTACACAAGTTGATCTTAACTAACTCCTAAGTGTCTAAATATCCTAACAGACCAAAGCCAACCTTACCAGCACCTCTAGGATCTTCAACTTCCTACACTTGGTAGGATCTCCAAATTTAACCTTAAACGCCAAATTCCACACTAAAATTGCCTTCCTGCAATTTTCCTTCCGCCTCCGCCTTTTCGCAACAAGTGTTCTGCAACTTCGTTTCCGCATTCACCTTTTTGCATGCGGGATCTCGATTTTCCAAAATCGATCTCCGCAATTCTATCTCCGCAACTTGGATTGTGGGATGCGGGATGCGAAATTCCAAATTCCCAAAGTTGCACCTCCGCAACTTCCTCTCTGCAATTTCTCAGCCATCAGATCTTTGCGGCCTTCACGCTGACCGTCGATCTACTTTTCGATGCAGACCTCTTAGATCTCCGTGGATCTGTTAACTTCCTCACAACTTCCGTTGTGGGCTTCTTCTGGACCGTCAGATCTCTGTCTGCAGACTCGATCTCCACCATTCGTTCTCTGCAATAAACTGGTTAAGGAAGAAAACTTGTGCACTGCGCTGATTGATCATGGAATCGATCAATCTTGCCTGCAATATTGAAGAGTAATTAGCCTAACCCTCCTATGCATGCATCTAAGAACTATTCCATCCATTCAAGCAACAATTTCATGCGTGAATCAACAATTTTATAGAAATACACAGATGTTCAGAAAATTGCCGAAGTCGGCTCTAGACAGACACATAGTTCAAATAGTAAATGCATAGAGGCCAATAACACTGCAAACACACAACTACTCTTCCTATTAAGCAAACACACATGCACACCCCTCGGCTCGCCTTTCTCTGTCTTCTCAAAATATTTACAAGCGGAACCAGAAGCAAGCCTATCCGTCTCTCTGCAAATGGGATTATAACCCAGAAGAACATAACTGAAGAACAAAACCCCCTTTACTTCTCTAATCTACCTATTTAACCTAAATTTCTAATCCTATCCTGAGTGGTCCTGCAACTGAAAACAAACACTATGACGCATGATGAAAATGTCCTTTTCTGAAACAAACTACCGGCGGTTTGATCTCCACGCAGGGAGTCGTGATCCACAATAATTCCTATGCCGCTAATCAGGCTATGACTTAGCACAAAATGGTTACAAAAGATGCCATAGCATGTGACCAACTCATCACATTGCTGGCGTGCCACGATGCTCCTGCATATCACACACACACACACACACACACACACACACACACACAATACTTTAGTTATAAATATCAAATATTGGATTAGTTTTATATTAGGTTTATTTTGCAATATAAATATAAATTTTAGTAACTAGTTATAATATTAGATTTTAGTTAGGGTAATTTTTTTTGGAATTTATTATTAGAAATTGGTTTTATTGTTTTATATTTTATTTTTCGCATTTTAATTATTTAGTATTTTATAATTATATTTATAAATACATTATTAGATAAATTATCCCCCCTCTTGGAGACAATATTTAGATGCTTCAATGTTTTCTTTGATTTTTTATGACGTGAAGTATAGACTAGTATATACAATATTTGATAGACAAAATGGTCGATGATGAGCCTTTTGACTGTCAAATTCCAACACTACATGGAAGTATTGTGAATGGTTTATATATATCATTTAAACAAATTTAAATTTTGAAAAATAAGTTTTTTAGATCTATAAGCAACCTACTCCCATATTTTTTCGTATTAGATTTTTTGTTAAGTATTTTCTATCGAATCCCTATTCGTACTCAAATTATGCTACTATACCTTAAGCTTTATATCTTACTTACCATAATGATTTAACACATTATTAACTCTAATATATTGTGCAACCAAAAAATGTATTATTTTAATCACATTATGATCACTATACCCTTTAACCAACTATTTACTTATATCCCCAAGCAACAAATTAATTGGGCATACCTTTAAACATACTGGCACTGTAATAGTAGAACACAAATTATAGCACATAACACACTAATTACCTTAAAAAAGGTGTTAATATTAATACACAACTCCCTAACACACTAAGTTTTACCCATTAACATAATACTTAACGAACACACACCTAATTTATGTATTATATAAATTATGTATTTTATACAACATATATATTATATAATACATTATTTATGTATTACATAGTTGATATAATAAAGTATAAATTATATAATATGTATATAAAAAACAAAGTATTCAAAAGACAAAATGAGAGCTGGACGGATAGTTCCGTGACTTGTCAAAACAAAAAATGAAACATGAGAAGGAGATCCTTGTGGAAAAGTGGAGGTCAAGGTGAATCGAGGGTGAAAATTAATCAGTTTGCGACAGAGCAATGATTGCTACCTTAGGCTCATTGTTAGAAGTTGGATATTAAGGTGCTAATATCCAATGATTAGCAATGAGCCTGCGACATCAATTATTGCTCTGCCATAGATTGATTAATGGTCTCCGTGAATCGAGAGCCGTGGAGCCCATAAACTATCCATAATTTTTCTAGTTTTTATATGAATTGTTTTTATTACATTGAAGGTGTTATTTAAGGGGACGGTTCTACTCAATATTTTGTCTTTCGTAGATGGCGTATGGGGAGGTGCCCAGTGTATTTATTACATTTAATAAATAATTTTGGTTCAAACGTCAATGCTCTGCCAGTCCAGTCGCATCAATTGTTTTGTGCAGGTACACAGATTTGTTTTGCAAATTGGCCTTCGAACAAGAATGCGACCTTCTTTCCTAAACACACACATCATGTTTCCATTAATTTCATTATGATTGTGGTTGTTGTTATTCCTATTCACAAAGATTGCAAATTGGTTTTACATTTATGTATTAAAAGATGAGAGTTTAAAGGAATTTAAGGATTTGAAGCTTACTCGCATTGTAAATCCTGTAAAATAAATCCTTACAGGATTTATTTTACTGGATTTACAATGCAAGCAAGCTTACTCATGTTTTCTTGGTTATATGTTGCGTGCACAGTGGGTTGAATAGTTCATTAAATAAGTGTTTATGTTAAAATTCCATGTAGCTTAGAAGTCTGTGCGCAAAGTACTAAACTCTATAGTCTATGGCTCTAGTCTAGTTGATGTTTAATTGATGTTATTGCTAGATTGCAAAGCACTAAAATCTATTGATGCGCGGCTTCAGACGCCAAAATCTACAACTCCTTTGTACATTTATTAATTGTGATTTCAGATAGACATATTATACCATATATTTTCACAGTTTACTAATAGAGCCACATAATTTATAAGAATTTATGGCCATAGATCGTGAACAAATCCAGAGAAAAAAAATCCAATAAAGATCATAAATGGCCTTGTACATCGATATGATAGTGATAACAAAAGTTAGAGTTTTCATAAATATTGCATGGTCATAGTGATATACAAATTCACAGATCCATTTTGGTGTTCTTGTTATTCTAGGGTATGACACGATGAAACTTGTTCACAACGTCTGATACATTCCTATTGTTTCTCAATCTTTCATGTTAGCTTCTGCTTGCTCAAACACTCATTTGGCTGAAGACTTTAAATCACTAGTCCAAACTCTTGCTCGTACAAAGACTAGGTATAATAGTTAATTTTATCTAAAATGGTGATTCAAGTGTTATTTTCTTGATTTTCTAAATCCCAATCAAGAGAACATTACACGAGGATGAGAGCTTGCAAAATGGAAGGAGAAACTATTGGGAAGTTTGGACTTCAACTCTACAGGTGCATATTTTTGCAAGTATTCATAAATTCATAAATTTGTTTCTTTAATTTGCCTCATCCCAAGTAGCTAAACCCCTTGGAGTATTTATTTGTGAGCTATTCCAAGTTTAAGTTGTTGTTCTTACCTCTCACTTTGCACCAATCACTTCGCTACAATAAGTTAAAATTTAAATCTAGAAAAAATCCAAAAAATAAGACAAATGAAGGATATAAAACATATAATGTATACAATTTAACATTTAATAAATAAACATGGAATTGACATGACTATATACTAATTAAAGAAGAAAAAATACTGAAAGCATACAATGAATTAAATGTTTTATAAAATCCAGAGACGCATATAGCAGAAAGTTGGGCTAGATGTGGCATATGTAAAATTTAAGTACGCAATCTACAATTGCATATCAGATTGAATAAAAAAGGGTTTGTGGGTATAGCTACTTTCCAATCCGGACATTACATCAAAGCAATACACCTTTGAAACCTCAATGTATATATTCATCCTGTGCTTATTTGATGAATACAATCTACCTAATAGACTTAGATTTAGATCCGCATTTATAAATTTCCCTAAAACTTAGAGAGGTCAAGATTTAGATAAGTTTATGGTAATCTGAGAAAATTACCAGACCTCAAATGCTTAGGGTCATTGTATGATCATGATATTTGCCAATCCATACGATGCTTATACAGTAAAGGACACATGAATCACCATAGCCCTTTCAGAGGACACAACAACCATTGCAGTTCATCCTCGTTATACTGTTTGATTAGAAAAACATAGAACATAAATAAAAATATCATATGTTTAATCTCTCTGCTCACAAGATGTAACAATAACTGATAAATGAAAGGAATATAAAACAATAAACTGCAAATAAGTTAAGACACCACTTACATGAGTACACTAACTTCAAGCTTATGGGTGTCTGTATGAGTAGCGAACTAGTAAGCAATGTTTTCCTTGCTGGCAGCAATGGCAGAGGCAGCTGCCATATTCCACCACTTCCCGGGTGCTACTGCTGCTTGTAATCCAATACAATGTCACTATATTTTTCGCTAGATGAATGTTAATAATTTGTCTAAAAACAAGACAACGATGTTCTTGTAGAAGCTTTTGGCGTGGTAGCTAGCAATCTGGTTCTTTATTTTGCTGACACCACTTATTGTATTAGCCACATATAGGTTTATGGGTTGAATTTAGCATATTGTCGAGTCCTCGTGTCTACATAGAAAAATATCCATAGTAAACAATTTTCCATCTAGATATATTCAATCGAATGCTTGAGTCTAACATGTTGTTGTGAGCATGCCAAACAAGAAAGGAACACATTTTCAATGAAGTGGGTTGTTCTCGTTAACTCTTATGTAAAATGCACATACTATCCCATATCACGAGAAACATGAGATTGAATGATTTCTGCTTACATTAGTGCTTTGTTGGGCATCAATGACGACCTTCTCTCTTCATGTCGTGCATAATTTGTACAATTTTATTGGATTTCTTAGTTTCTAAGGTACATGTCGATTAACTATAACATATTTAAATAATTATTAAGAAAATACTCTTTCAAATTTTAATCTATTTTTTGTGTTCTATTTTTTTCAAGTATTATTAAAATAACAAACCCTTTAAATTCTAAAATAGACCCTTGGCATTTTATTTATAATATTTAGTAAATATTAAATATTATAGTTATATTTTAACTTCTATTTTTTAAAAATCTGTTTATAATATTTATTAAATATTAATATTTTGGTTTTTTTATAAATCAAAATTGGTTAAAATATATATTAATAATTATTTAAATACTTTAATAAATTATTTTTATCTAAATATAAATAAATACATAAAAATAAAATATAATAATATTATATTTTTATAAATTTATTTAAACATCACATTTTAAATTATTAATATTATAAAATATAAATTAAATTCTAATAAATATCATTTTAATTATACAATTAAAATTGATAATAAACTTACTAATAATTATATAAAACTCATTATATTTAATTAATAATTTCAACTTTGTTATTATAAAAAATAAATATTATTAAAATTTATATTAATATTAAAATTAAATAATAATTTATATCATTACTATAACAATTAAAATCTACCTTAATATATTATATACTATATCCTATTCTTTAATTAATTATTAAATATCACAATCTTCTTAAAATCTACCTTAATATATTATATACTATATCCTATTCTTTAATTAATTATTAAATATCACAACTTCTTAATGCAATATTAATTAATTTATATTTATATTATAATGATTTAATCCAACGCGTGTCTTCATTGTGAATCTCTTAAATTTGTATAATAATATGGCTCATTGAAACAATATAAATATAGGAAGCATAATTGATTTTATTTTACCCAAAGCATACGATGTTTAATCTTATACTTTTATGAACTTAGAATATAAAAAATTTAAAATGAATTATTACAATGAAAATAGTTTGATGTGTTATGAAAATTATGAATAATTAATTTGGTAATATTAGACAATAGTTTCTATCTTAAAGATTACAATAGTACCTTGTTTTTAATTTGGTCATATTTTGGAATATCATGGATAGAGTTAATGTGTTAGAAAATCTCTATATATCAATATGTTAATATGTGAGAAATTTACGAATATTGTAATATTATTTCATTCTATTTATAACTAAGACATTTAAAATTTTCTAAACTATTACATAAAGACATTTTGAAAAGGTAGGTATAAGCAACTTTGCTTCTAATTTCACTTGTTTATTATATGTTGATGCAGGAACACCCTTGCTCTCATCAAGAATCTACGAGTTGAATAGACCTAGGGTCTCGATGATTGTCAAAAAAGAGTATTTTGTAATATATATATAAACTTTCATAGGTTTCAATCTTTCTAGAAGTTTCTCAAGTCACGATTCATAGAGATCATGTGTCAATGAGTCATTGTAACTAACTCCATGATTGCTAGCAGCTTTCGGTGGAGTTCAGAGTAACTGAGTTATTAGAGGTTTAAGATCGAATCTAAATTTAGAAGTCAGTTTCCATAAGTTTAGGCATTTTGTTTTGATGTGCTAGAAGTTTTCCTTCCATGCATAAATGGAATGTAAGCCTATGGGTAGGGACAGGGGAAGGGATGGCCAAGCAAATAAGAAGATCATGCCATAGAAGAATTTAGGTCAGGGTTTTTGTGTTAAACATATACAATTACATTTGATTAATGAAAGGCAGATTCACCATTCCCGTGTGGGTGGTTATGCATCTTTGTGAATGCTATTTTAAATGTTGAATATTGATTAATAGGGAATTTGTGCTTGATTGTATGTAACCTTGAGTGCAAAGTAGTCTATTTTTGTGCTTGAAAAAATTGTGCGACTTGGCAATCCTAGTAGAAGGGAGAACGTTAGATTTAATACTTGTGTTGAGGTATTAATAAGAGAAGTAAACCCAACAATAGATCGTGAATTAGCGAGAGCAAACTCATAGTGAAAAAACGTTATTTGTAGCAAAGCCAAAACAATGTTGTAATGGTCGCTAAGAAAATAAAAACTAGAGACTTGCTTGTATTGGAATCACTATGGAAAGAGAGTGGATCGAGGTCCTTCAAAAAGATTAAGCTTGGAAAACGTTAAGAAAGAAAATTGAAGCCAATGGTTGTAGCATCCTCTCCAAACCCTTGTGCATTGGGAAACGATACAAAAAGCATCTAAGAGGTAAACGGGTTTATGTTTATCAGTTCTCACAACAGGTAGATTATATATATTATTTGAGGTAATTGTGTTCACAACAAAGGAATCGAATTTGGATTAATAGACGACCATTCTTCCATGCTTAAGAATTAACTTCATGAGATACTTTATGCCATAAGGTATGCATCTGACCATAAAATGGATGAGGAGAAACATAAGCGAGTAGGAGAGATAGTGAGTGCTTGCAAAGAGAATAAGTGCTCAAAATTTTGATTATATTTATATATATTGGTTGAGTTTAAGAACATGTTTGAATGTAGTAAAAGATGCCTTCCAGGTGAAGCTAATAAGTAATAAGTAATTCAAGTATGAATTAGATAAGGAATGTGTGTGCCCACGCTCAGGCATATGGGTATGAGGGTATTCTAAAATGCAATTGTATTTTGTAGTACAATTGTATTTCTACTGCGGGATTTGATTTCTATAAATATATAGAATTTTGGTTAAGTATAGAAATTGAAGAGAGAGGGTTTTTGAAAGAAGCTATAACAGGGAATTGAGAGTTGCTGGATCAATTGGTTTCAAAGTGGAAACATCCTGTAGCTAAAAAGTGAAGAAAGAAATTTAAAGATAGGGTGAGGAAGAAAATATTGCAGATAGAAAGTGAGGAAAAAAACATTGATAGGAGGTAAAGATCATGATAGAAGGATGGAGTTCAAGGAAAACTAAGATTGACTAAGGAGATAGAGATGGAATTAGGACCAAGGGTGTTCTAATGAGATGAGAAAGGTTCTAGGTAACCTTGCAGAGTGTGTTTCAAGTTTAAGCACACTAGAGAGTTTTGAAGTCCTAAGGTCTGAGAAGGCCTTAGGCTTGGGTTTGCTATCAATTTTGGTATTAGAGCGGGAATAAAGAACAAGATAGTTTTTTGTGAAGGAAAGAAGACAAACCAACAGTATATAAAGAAGAGAATTCACGAGTTGAGGGGTTTTGCATGCAGGTGAAGAAGAGGCTTGCTGCCTGAGTAGTGAAGTCTTTGATAAGGGTGACTACTTTGCGAGGAGTGATTGCATGCATGTAATATCCCCGGTTTTGGCCCCGGTTGCATTAAAAGATACATGATGTATATGTTGTAATTAATCGTGTTGTGGAGCTAAAGGCAAAATCCCCACCATCGATTTGGTTGTGTATGTCTCGGCAATAGGGATCGTTGCTGATGGTATATCGTGCTATCCGACACATTAGAGTTTTGGCATCATGTAAGTATGCACATTAATTAAAATAAACCTGCAACCAGCTACGACGATGCAACGTTAAAGGAAAAGGGCATGATTCCTAAGGTTAAGGGGGGATTATCTAACCCGTGGGGGCCATTGGGAGTTTGCCATGTGTCGACCACCCACTAAAATTCTATTGTCTGATTAGTTGGGAGCAGTTATGGCTAGGGAGTGATGGGTGGCAGGACTACTAGTCTTTGCCCCATGTACACTCCACCAACGAGCTCGCTCTTCCTCATGCAGAGGGCAGGAGAATGGTCACCACTCTACCACTCTTCCACTCACGTTTCTGGGGGGGTTTGCTCAGTCTCACGCAGGGAGGTCGGGATCCTCACACGCACACCATTTGGGGGGGGGGGATTTTCGGATCGTTTGTTCCTCCTCGCACGGGGAATCATTCTCTCTCACCTCCTCATGCACAGGAATTTTGCGTTGGTTTTCCTCACGTAGGGAGCGAGAGAAATCATGGCTGTCACTCAGGATTTTCGGGTGCAGGAGCCATTCACATTACAGTGTTGTGTTCCTGTGTGTGTTCCATATCGGTTTCGACGTAGGTGGATGCCTCCTTGCCGATTGTGGCCGTGTAAGTTTCCGAGTGTGATCTGCGAATATGTTTTCCCCTATCCATGCTAGGAGTTTGGTTTCTTTCCCTTTTGCGGACTGTGTAATGTTGCCATCGTTTCATTGTGAGTTTGGGGCTGTTGTCTTCCCCTGGTTTTGGGTTGCCGTGTATGCAAGTACCTTTTTGGGTTGCTGCTGAGTTGTTTTGGCCATGCTAGGGCCAATAACAACTCTGAACCGTGTTGTGGACTTGAGCCGTGTTCAGCCTTTTTGTTTGGGGTTGTTACCCTGTTGTCTTCATCTTCTTCACAGAGCTGTGAACTGTTTGTTTTATTGCGGTATGTAGTGGTTGGTCTTCAGACCGTTGAGAGTAGGATTAAAGGCTGGGTATGCTTGAGAAAAATGGTGTTTGGAGCCACTCACACAGAGTTAGACTGCTGGCTTTCTTCTCCACAACCCTTGAAGAGTATTGGAAGGGAAAGTTAGGGCCTGAGGGACTGCGAAGCAGAGAAAGA
Organism: Pseudotsuga menziesii; assembly: GCA_001517045.1. Lineage (NCBI taxonomy): Eukaryota > Viridiplantae > Streptophyta > Pinopsida > Pinales > Pinaceae > Pseudotsuga > Pseudotsuga menziesii. The sequence continues at coordinate 1,545,718 of LPNX011014149.1, forward strand.
ACTGATTCCTGGTGTTGGGTGTGTGGATGTCTTAGAGGTCAGGGTCAGCTCTGGTGTAGGCGTCCTTAGCTCTCCATTGAGACCACCAGCTTAGCATTTAGCCTTTCCTAGCTCCTTGATGACCTGATAAACCCTACTGTGTGGGCTTGGCTGATTTGTGTACCTTGGCTATGTGTAAGCTTGCTATGACCCTTATTCCTTGAGGAATCATGCACAGCTTGGGGGTGGCAGCGTTGTTGAGAGATTGATGAGCATGTTGGCCTATGGTTGGGTGGAACATTGCAGCGATGTAGCTGGTTGCAGGACGAATTCCTTTTAAGATGAGTATTCTTGACTATTCCGTCTCTGCATTTATATTTACTGATTAATGAATATGATGAACATGTGGTATGATTGAATGAATGTATGTTTGCTTCTGCTATGTAGATGAAGGATTATGCATCTTAGTATGTTTTATGTTTTAAGCTTTATATTTCAGCATTATATGCCTGTTCATGTTCATGGGGCTATTTGCTCGTACATCTGGTGATAGTAGCGTCCTCATCGCCAGTTTGAGGGTCGGGGACGTTACGGTGTGGAATCAGAGCTAAAGGTTGCAGCATGGGCCTGAATGGGCCACGAGGATGTAGTGACAGAGCCAGCATTGCAGCATTTGGGCCTCAGAGGGCCATAAAAACCAGGTAGCAGAGGCAGATTGCCAGAGCACAGCAGGAAGAAATCTGTGAATGATAGAAAAATTTTCATTGAAGAATTTTTTTTCTAAATGACTAGCCGTCGGCGCATCGGAAGACTTAGTGGGAAGCCTTTCCGATGCAGTGGAAAGCTAGTTGAAAGGCCACCCGATACAGACTCGGCCGTCGGCGAAGCTTAGTCGACTGGATCGCCGATGATTAATTGATGGCATAGCCGAAACGCCAGAAAATAGTTAAGGAAATAGCCGACACAACAGTGGGATCCTGAAGTAATTTTTGTCAAAATTTTCCTAAGTGCTGAAAGCATCGAAAAAACTTAGTTGATGAGATTGCTGAAACGACGACGGAGATTAGTGGATTGATAGGCAAAAATTAGAAGGCGTAAGCACTGAAATGTAGGCAGGAAGGACAGGAAGTTAGTTGGTGAATCCACCGACACCGGCGGCAGAAAGAAGATTAAGGAGGAAATTTTGAAAATTTTTCTAAGTATTGTGACCATCGGCGATCGACGAAGATCAGTCGAAGGGATTGACGAGATTTAGATGATGGAACCACTGAAATGCCGGCTTGTTTAGTCAAACCGGACACTGATAAAGGCCATTGGCATCGGCGGAAGATAGAGGACGAAAGCGTTGACGCGGAGGAGAAGGAAGAAGAAAATTTTGAAAAATTTGAAGTACGAGAACGACGGTGAAAGTTAGTTGTTTGAAGAGCCGATGCAACGACAGACAAGGGAAGAAAAATTCCAAAAATTCTCTAAGTGCAAAAAGAGTCAGAGAAGTTTCGTGGATGAAACCGCTGATGAGCATCGGAAAAATCTAGCTGTTTGTGCGCCCGCTGTTGCGGCAGTCTACAGAACTATGCACCTGATGGATAACGCATCAGATTGCCGATGCCGTAACAATTAGTGCTTCCAATTCCCGACATGCCACCATAAAAAACCTTAGTTGTTGAAGCCGCCGACACATAGTGGATAGAGTTTTCGACAGTCGACAGAGGTACGGTCCGCGGGAACCATAGTGAGTTTGACTGCCGTCGTTGCAGATGCATAAGGAGTTATCCAGCCGATGGATAGTGCCCCGGTCACCGACGCCGCAGAGAGGGTTGTGTTTGAATCGTCGGTGCGGTAGGGAAGACTAGTGGATCGGATCGTCGAAAATTAGTTGACGAAACCGCTGACGGGTTTATAATGGTCTACAGAAACCACAGTTAGTTTGTTGGCCATAGTTGCGGCTGTTTAATGGACTATCCACCCGACGGCCAGTTGTTGGAGCCGTCGATACAATGGAAAACCTTAGTTGATGAAACCACCGATGCGGTGGAGAAAATTAGTGGTTCTGGCCGTTTAAACAACGAAAGGAAATAGATGAACAGGTCGTCGATGAGTGCAGAGAAAACTAGAGCTTTGGCCGCCGAAACATCAGAAACTTAGTTGGAAAGAGACCCGATAGGGAGAAAGAAGGTTTAGGTTTTTCCAATGGAATTTTTAGTAGTTCTAGCTAGCGTTCCAGTGGGTTTTGCAGTGAATTCTCATTGGATTTTTTAGCAGTTTCAGAACTGAAAAAGGAGAAAACCCTAGGTGGCTGAAGTTAGCATTTCGGACCAAAATTCAGTGGTGTGTTTTGACATCATTTTTTAAATGGTGTGGTTTTCACACCTGAGGTCAGAATGAAGCATGTGGATAGGTGTTGGAAAGCTTATCCAGCAGGGAACAAGGAAGAATCACCTAAATTTGAATGCGGAGCAAAAAAGTACTAGTGGTTTCTTGGAAAGTGTGTTGCTGTCAACATGGACAAATCCAGGAATTACATGCCTAGAGATAGCAAGGACTATGATGGAAAACCAGCTGTTGTCTGGAAGAGGAGTTCCATGCAAAGATGAGGGATTTGAAAAGGGAAAATTCCTTAAACCCTGTCTTGCTAATTATGATTACAAGTTTTATACATGAAATGTATGAGGATATGTCTTGCATGCATAAGATATTACATGTTGGTAAGAATAGTGAGAATTATACATGTATAATGAGCCACTAATGATAATTATTGCATTGGTGTTGGAATTAGTGGAAAAACTAACGACAGCATGGACATGGCTGAATATGTTGCTGATGCTGACGAATGTGACTAGAAACCCTATGGAGAAAGGGATAAGGCAACAAGTCCAGAATCAAAAGTGGTGAGCAAATTCTGTAAACTCTTGCCAAGGACCAACCAAACTGGTAATGTCAAGGGTGTAAGTAGGACCCATGAAGGTAAGAGTTTAATTATGACAATTGCATGGAGTGGTAAAAGCAAATGGTCTCATACCATGTGGGTATTTGAATTTTATACTGCATTCATAGAGAAATGTGTCATGCATGTATTATGTTATTATGAGCTTAGTAGCCCAAGGAAAGTAAGCACTGATGATCTTGATTATAGTCATTCCTAAGGAAAAAAAAAATGGATAAATCAAACTGTGTGTGGACTTTAGAAATCTGAATAGGTCTTCATTGAAGGATAATTATCCTCTACCTAAAATAGAACAAATATTGCAGAAGGTTGTTGGGGCACAAAGGATTTCTATGGTTGATGGATTTTCATGATATAATCAAATTGCTATTCATCCTGATGATAAGGAAAAAACAACTTTTACTACTCCCTAGGGAACTTTCATGTATGATAAAATGCCTTTTGGTTTAATGAATGCTGGAGCAACTTTTCAAAGAGATATGGATATAGCCTTTGTTGGGGAAAGAGACAAGTTTGTAGTGATTTACTTAGATGATATTACTGTCTTTTCACAATCAGATGATGAACATCTAAAACATTTGAAACAAACTTTTCTAAAATGCATAAAATACAGTTTATCCTTGAATCCAAAGAAGTCACTCTTTGCTGTACAGGAAGGTAAATTATTGGGTCATTTAGTTTCAGCTGATGGTATAAGGATTGACCCAGAAAGGGTGAAAGCAATACTGAAGATAAGTCTGCCAAGGAGTAAAAAGGATGTCCAATCTTTCATTGGTAAAATCAACTTTCTGCGTTGGTTTATACCAAATTTTGCTGAGACAATCAAATAGATTACAACCATGTTGAAGAAGGATCAAGAAGTCAAGTGGACTATAGAAGCAAAGAACTCATTTGAAAAAATTAAGGTGGCTCTTACCGAAGCTCCAGTATTAGTAAGCCCAGATTTTACAAAGGAATTTCTAACCTTTTCCTTTACATCTGAATATAGATTGGCTGCTGTTTTGTTACAGAAGAATAAGGATGGTCTTGAACAGCCTATTGCATTCTTCAGCAAAACTCTCATAGATTCTGAATTAAAATACAACATCTTAGAAAAATAGGCTTACTATTTGGTAAAAGATTTGAAATTTTTCAGAATCTATGTTTTGCATTCCAAAGTTATTGCATATGTGCCTAATGCTACTATAAAATATGTTTTGACACAACCTGACAGTGAGGGAAAAAGAGGCAAGTGGATTGCTAAAATCATGGAGTATGATGTAGATATCAGACCCACCAAACTATTAAAGGGACAAAGTTTAGCTAAGTTGTTAGCTGAATCAAATTGCCAAGCTTTAGGATTGCATTTGATGGTAGAGGAGCCAGCACAGGAAGAAAATCAAGAAGAGCTGGAGAAAGAGAAGATTATGGATTTCTATTTAGCATCCACATGGTATGTAGACATTGTATATTTTCTGTTATATTTGCAATGTCCTGAACACTTAGATAAAAAAAGCTGCTAGGTCTTTGAAGCTAAAAACTACTAAGTACTGTTTAGTAGAACAACAGCTATTTTGGAAGGATCCAGGGGGTATTCTACTCAGATGCTTAGATAAACCTGAAATTGAAGGAGTGATTTCTGAATCTCATGAGGGTGCTTGTGGAGGTCACACGTATTGGAAGGCAACATCATACAAAATCCTAAGAGTTGGATACTATTGGCCCTCTTTATTTTCAGATGTATATCAGCAGGTAAGAGCATGCATCCCTTGTCAGAAGTTTGCTGGTAAACAAAAGTTGTTGTCATTACCTTTAAAACCAATTGCAGTAAGTGCCCCTTTTCAGCAGTGGGGACTGGACTTTATAGGAGAAATAAATCCATTTTCCTCAGGACAACATAAGTGGATTTTGACTGCAATAGATTTCTTTACTAAGTGGGTGGAAGCTATTCCCACAAGGAATGCCACAGATAAGGTGATTATAAATTTTATTGAAGAAAATATTCTCAGTAGATTTGGATGTCCACAGAGAATATTAACATATAATGCAAAAGCTTTTAAGTCTAAGGCTATGGAGGCATTTTGTGAAAAGAATGGAATCTAGTTGAAACATTCAACTCCTTACTATCCTCAAGGTAATGGTTTAGCTGAGTCTTCAAATAAGAATATCATTTAGAGTATCAGGAAATTACTCAAGCATAACAAAATATCATGGGATTCTATGCTAAAGTATGCATTATGGGCTGACAAAATAACAGTCAAACAAGCAATTGGAACTTCTCCTTTCCAATTAGTGTATGGTATAGATGCAGTTTTTCCTATTCAGTTGGGTATCCTAGCGATGAAGTTTTTTCAGGATTGTCAGGAAGAACCTAATGATATGCATAGAAGGATTTATGCAATGATAGAGTTGCAGCAGAATAGAGAAAAAGTGGAAGAAAAGACACAACTATACAGATTGAAAATTAAAGAAAGATTAGACAGGAAGATCAAAGATAATACTTTTTCAATAGGAGACATGGTTATGAGATGGGATGCTAGGAAAGAGCAAAAGGGGAAACATGGCAAATTTGATAACCTCTGGTTTGGCCCTTTCCTAGTATCTAAGTTTTTGGAAAACAATACTTTGTTCTACAGACTTTGGAGGGTGAGGAATTGTCAAGTCCAGTTAATGGACGATTCCTCAAGCATTTCTATAGTTTTTGAAGTGAATTTTAGTTTTCATTGTATATATCATTGTGAGTAAAACACAATAAGGACTCCATAACCCAATGGAAATTTTGCAGATTAGCAGGTAGCAGTACAGAAGGCACTGGTCTACAGGTTCTTGAAGCCTCACAAGGAGGACTTCATCCTGCAGCAGGAGCCAAATGTTAGGTCATGATTTTGTCTTCCTCAGTTTCATGATTTTATTTATGTTTTTGAACCTTGCCATTATTTTTTTGTTTCTAGAAATTTTTGTTTATAAAGATAATTTTGATTTCAAACTTTTAATTTTCATGATTTTTGATTTTTAAGCTTGTTTTTATAAATTTTTCTTTGATTTCATTGTTGAGGGGTTTTATAAGGCATATATGGATTAAATAGTTTTATAAATAACACTAAGGTCAAGATTAAACCCATAAACCAAGTTTTAATCCTTATTATTGGCCTAATAATATGAAATTATTTGATTGGACTTTCTTGTAGCGCAAGAGCAAAATATATACACTAGAGCGCTACAAGAAAATCGCGAATTCTAAAATCATCATTTTTTCAGTCTGATTTTTTGGGTGTCTTATCTCTGAGGTGTCAATCATATCATTTGATGCATTTGATACGTGTCCTGCATAGTTTTATCATTGCAATAGGTGGATGATCATCATAAGAGGTAGATCGTGGCGATTGCATGCAGAGCAGATTAAATGATGACAGTGAGTAGAATGAGACAAATTTTTTCGGGAGTATGTTCCTTATCTAAGGACACGAAGGATATTGAAGGTCGTGGTGAGAAGACACTGCTGAGAAATCAGGATTTTTCAACTGAATGAGGAATTAGGGCTTTTCAGCAGCGACTGTTTGAAGTGGTCTGGACGATTAGAGATAGGTGGAACATGAAATTTGACACTTAACCATTGAAATAACTGCATTCCAATGCTCGTATTGGTATTCTAAACAGGTAGCCCACGTGTCATTGCTAGGTTTTTCTTAATTTCGGGCTTTTCTGATGAAATCCTTAATGATAAAATTCGAAGGAAGAATATGAGTTTTTTCACCTAATACACTGTAAATGATGAATTATTAACAAATATATTCAAAATATTCATCATTTAAAGCAGTAAAATTCAAAGCAAAGCTTGTTGGATTTCCCTGAACTGTGTGATTAGGTCAGATTGTTGTGATTTGGCACAAAGGATTTCTGAACTGTGTGTTAGGTCAGACTGTTGTGATTTGAAGATAGTTAGATTGTGGGATATCGACACGTGCTGTTAAACCATAGTAAATATGAATAAAAGTGGAAAAACAAATAGAGCAGAGCCCACTGACCTAAGCTGGGTGGACAATTTTCCAGAATGTGCAGAGTTATTTTCAAATGCCGGATGGTTAACATTTTTCAAAATGATTGATGGATATCATGCAGAGGTATCTCATAAATTTGCTCAATTCTTAGATAAAGACATTGTGTCTTTTGATACTTTACAGTTCAAAAGAACTAAGGAGTTGATAGCTGAGGCAACAAACATCTTGAACGAGGGAGAATTATGGTTTAAGAAGGTTCCATTCACCTTCAATGCACAAAAGTACTTGCTTCCTGGTGTGATTGCAAATTGGGGTAAAGGTGTACCCATTCATAACTTCAAACCTAAATGGATTGAGCCCATTAAAGTCTTACAAAGTTATATTACCTATAATGCGGGTAGATATGCTTTTGTTTTCAAATACCACTTTAGATTTCTTCAGCATATTAGTGATGAGTCCAAGATGAACTTACCCTTCTTCTTTCTGAAAAGTCTGCAAAAGATGTCATGCAGAGTTAAGGAGCACCAAAATCATACAAAGTAGTCGATTTTCCATCATGAACTCATCAAGCTTATCATAAACACTGTTTTGCAGAGTAGGGGAAAGACTTGGGAGTATTTCATTTTCTAGTCAGGTTTTCAAAATGATCAAGAGGGATAGTCTCACAGAAGACAAGCTGATAAAGGGAAGACTTTGATTAGAAATCTCAGGAAAAAGGTAAAGGTCAAGGATGAAGACAGGGCTAAATTAGAGGAAGTTTCAGACCATGTAAATGAAAACTTTGAATTTAAACAACAACTTAATGACAATGAGAGCAAGAATTTACAGTCAGATATTAAGGAAGTTGAGCCTGTTGAAAATGCTGTACCTGTAGAGACAATTTCGGATGAAAACAAGGATATTGAAGTGCAAAGACAAAGTCCTATCACAGTTCTATCAGAAGATGAGAAATGCCTATTTGATGATGATAAAGTTCCTGTCACTGATGCTACTAGGGTTTGTACTGAGCAGGAATTTCACAGCCATGGTGATGACTGTCAAAAAGAAAGAAAATAAAAGTGGTTGAGTTTGCCTTAGTTATCCATCAGGGTAAGACTATCAAAATGTTGGGGGAGATTGCTACTGTTTGGAGACCTAAAACTAGACCTAGAAATAAACTCAGACTGAACATGAAAAAGTTGCTGAATCCTAAATTGAATAAAGAAAGAGTGACAGTGATAGATGATTCTTCATCTGATGAAAAATTGAATGATGATAAAGATGACAATAAGGGTAAAAGGCCAATTGAATAAAAAAGAGAGTTTGTCCTAACTGATACCAAGATATCTGGTATATTTCTGGAGGTACGAAGTCAGATGTTGCAGGAACAATAAGAAGGTGAAATAAAGAGTTCTTACTCAGAGAAGAAGGTGATAGTTGAAGAAAAATTTCCATGTAAAGCTGAGAGTGAAGAACACCTAGGGTTTCCTGGAACACCTATAGAATTATTGCAAGAAGATGAGGAAATTTATAGGAGATTGAATATTCCATGGCTGCCAAATGAGATGCAAACCACAGTAGGAAATAAAAGCTTTGATTCAGAAAAAGAAAATCTTCAGAGAAGTATAAAGCAATATAGGGACCAGATTGAGTATATGCAGGAGGCAAATGATGGGTTGGTTACATCAAATAGAAAGCTTAGGGAAGATCTGGAAGAAGTAAACAACCATTATCAGGAGCTAATCACAGTTTCAAGAGAAGCATTGAAAAGGAAAAGGAAAACATAAAGTCAATTCACAATGTTAAAACAAACCATCCAGGACTTGCAACAGCACAATGAAGAGTTAACAGGGAAGATTGCAGCTATGGAGACAGAATAGTTGAAGGCAAGAAGAAAATCTCAAGCCTTGGAAGGAATAGCTTTATTGGCTGAAGCAGCTAAGGATATATGAAAGTTAGTTTTTAGTTAAGATTAAAAGTTATGTTATTTTTTGTAAAAGGTTGTATTGAACTATTCGATAGGTAGCTTTAAAAAACAATATAATTCAGTTATCTAACTGATTTTGAAATCAAGATAAATGTAAGTTTGAAGAGGACAAGGGGTTCGATTTTTTACTGGCAAGAGGAGGTCATCAGACTTGTTTATGAGCTAAGTAAAGACTCTTATGTGTATTTTGAGGACTGAATTATTAAATATATGCTCTATATGCCCTTCAATTTATTCTCTGGCTTCATTTATAACTTGTTTTAGTTACTCAATTGGTAATTTCATTGCTTGTTTAAAGTTTTTATACTTGGAATGCTTGCCATCTGTGGGTGAATCTCAATATTGTTTTCTGTTGGATTATGGTTATTATGTTATGCATCTAAGCCCTTCCATGCTCATGATTTAGTGTTTATTTGGATTTATGAATGTATGCCATCTTGTATTCAAACTGCTCAACCAAAAAAACTTAAAATCCCTAAAAACCCTATTTTGCTTTATTGAGATTATTGAGATTGTGTTGGCTTGCTCTCTTGTAGTCTGGGAACAATTTCTGGCACTAACTTCAGGAATTTGATAATTTACTGTATGCTCCACTATATAATACAACCATTGCACTCCCAAAACTAAACTAGTATCAGCAACATCAACCACATAAAAAATATCAACAAAAGTATAGTTATGTATGGTGACTTGCAGCTTTGGAACCCATGTTTTGCACTCCATTGTGTTGTGACCGGGAATGAAAACTGTGAAGACATCGAATGGTTGAATAGGTATCTTCCTTTTATCCACCATATTTGCATCAATGAAGTTATGTGTGGCTCCTCCATCTACCAAAAATGAATCTCTTTTTCCTAGTACCACACCCTTGCATCGAATAGTGTGATAGTGAGGCACTGCTGAAAGTATTGCCATTCTTCCTTTGTTCGGTGAAGGCTGATTTTCTCCTTGTCTTTATTATTTAACTGTTGTATCATATGAATCCTATTGATATGAAATGTGTCCTTATTCATCCATACCCCCATAATACTTATCATTATCAGAAAATACTTCTATGTATTGAGCTTTTCCCTTAGTACATTTATGCCCTGGTGTCCATGGTTGAAAGCATGTGAAGCACAATTTTTTTCTTCGAAGTTCATCCATGTTTAGTCCTTCTTTCTTATTATTTTCAAACGAATCTCTTTTCCAAGGATTCTTATCAGGTGCATATCGTTTCTAAGGTTTCTTTTCAAATATGAATTTAGGCTTGGGAGGAAATCTTGTTCTAGGAACCACATTTTGGAGATCTCTAGTCAAGCTCATTGCATATTTTAATGTAGTGGGCTTGTGGGATTTGACCAAAATTTTTAAGGGTTCATCCAAACCTTCACTGAACAACAATACTAACCTTCCCATAGAAACATCGACCACCTTGACTGATAATTTTTGAAAGTCCATCATATAATTAGTAGGGGTCTCGACTTGCTTCAATTGGGCTAGTTCTTTGAAAGACAATTCTGGATATTTTTGCTCAAATCTCTCTAGTACCCTGTCAATAAATTATCATATGTTTTAAACTGATCATGAACCAAAGTTTTCAGGCCATGTAACCACCATTCATTGGCATCTCCTTCCAAGTGCAAAATGACCATTTTTAAGGCATCTTCTTCCACCATCGGATTCAGCTAAAAATACACATCTAATTTTTGCACCCAAGTGTTAGCAGGACTTTGAGAGGAACCATCAAAAGTAGGGAGGGGAAATTTAAGAAGGGCACAATTTAATTCTTTGTTCTGGTATATATACCCATTATCTTCCTTCTTTTTGAATTTGTTTGCAACAATAAAGTAGTGATAAAATGGTATACTTTTCTTACAATCTTCATCCAATTTATCCCATTCTTTCACCATTGTATCAACTAGTTCAAATTGAATGTTAGGCTCTTCTTTGGGTATAATAAATTTAGGTTCATTAGGCCTTGGTGTGCTCTTAAATTAATTGGGTCTATTATGGGGTCCTGTTCTTGAGAAAATATGCCCACCCTTGTCTTCATTTCTTCTGATTGTGAACTACTGCTACCTCCTATTACTTTGTTTATTCCAAATTGGCTAGCCATCAATTCAAATCCTTTCATAAGAGTTTTGGTAATGTTATTGTTTATTTCATAAAATAGAGTTTTCATGAGTTTAATATATTCCTCCTTATCATCAGGGAGTCCCTTCCCCTTGTTAGTCATAGTTTCGATAGGATGTACCTCTTCTTCTTCTTCAACATAAACACCTTCAACTTCAGGTTCTAAGGGTGGTGGATTATTTATTTGAATCCTTATTAAGACCATAAGGTTCCAATACCATTCTCTTATACCACTTTTAATGTCCCTTTTTAATAAATTTTATTAAAATGACCAATTTTCACTTTTTTCCCTATTTCAACCTTTGACTAGTTTTGATGTCTAGGTTTCCAAATTGATCCAAATGCTCCCAAATATTCTGAGAAGGTATATGAATGATATTAATACTTGAATATGATTTTAAGGGATTATTTACGACCCTCCAAATACTTAGGAAAACTCGTTTAATATTCTGGTCAAGGTAGGAGTTTTCACTAGCAAATTGGGTTTCCAATTCCCCTAGGGTAAATGCTGAAAATGCCTTTCCAAATGCTCCCAAAACCACTCAAATTTATGAAAAGAGGAAGAGTATGTTTAATGGAAATTATTAAGGTCTCATGTGAATCATTATTCATTTTATAAATGTTGTTATAACCCTCTCCCAAATAGCTACAAAATCACTAGTTCGACCCTTGGGGAAATGACACCAAATCTTCTCCAAATGCAAATAAACTGAGTAAGATTAATTCAAATGATTAAGTGATGGATATGAAACTTGTAATACTCATAAATTGAATTCCATTCATCATAAATATATCATATAAACATTCTTTCATTCGAAATCATTAGCATTACAATGGAATGCATCAATATAGTGAGGAAATGGTCATTGTTTGCTCATTAACAATCACTTTTACATACAACCATTGGGTATTTCGACCTGAGAATTTATGAATATGAATAAAAAATTATATTAATATTATTATAATGAAAATTGGACCATTATAATCTCTCCTAAAGAGTACAATATCTCAGCCAAAACGCAATCCCTCCATGAGCAAGAATACACAATAAATACTGGAAATGGTTGAGAGAATGTGATACACTAGAAGAAACCAAGAGATTCCCTATAGATTACATCTGAAAATACAAACTCCATTAAATATCCATGAAATACCTTAATGGCCTCTCCAAACACCAACTTGGATGGGAATCTTTCACCCTCGAAATTGGCTAAGGCAAGAAACTAGTCATCCACTAGCTCTCTCTCTTCACAAATGAAAATTTATCAAATAATCAAAAGCCCTTATCTTGGTTGATCCTTTTATTTTATAAACATCCTTAGCCTTCTAAGGTTACCAATAGATCCACAAAATCAAACCAATTTGAATTAGGGTGTGTGCTCAAGATTTGCCATGTGTCCTCCCTTCCCTAGCCTTCCATCTTCCCCCAATTCGAGTAGGGACCCATTGAGCTTCCCCAAATCACATGAGCGCCTTCTTGGATGATATATTTAGTTCTGACATGTCATAATGGTTATATTTCAGCCTTTAGGTCTACAATATGTCATAAAATCTTCATCATTGGTGTCATAGACGTCATAGATGTCAGGGAATCTAGCCCAAGTGTCCAAGAAGTTCCCATTTGACTCTTCCTCTCCCATGTAAGTTGCATTTTATTCCAAATTTGACCTATTATGCATATGTCCAAGTGTATTATCCTTCTAAATCATCCAATAACATTAGGCTTCCCATGGATTCCAAACTACAAGAGGAGGATTCCATGTGGCACAAAAATTGTAGCTTGTGTGGGCCCCATAATCTCCATGTGTCTCCATGCTCCATTGCCACTTCAATTTTCTCTTGTATTTATTTAATTAGCTCCATTATTAAATATTTATTCCATTATAATGTATTAACATCATTTATTAGCTCCCTTATTAAAATTCCAAATGTATCCATCCAACCTAGGGAACTAGTAGGATTGATGGAATTGTCCTTCTATGCAATTACTTGAATGGGGACATTACACACGAGGTGCTTTCTTGAGTCCATATAATTCCTTTTTCATCTTGCATACGTGAGACTCCTTTCCATGGACAACAAACCCTTCTGGTTTTTCAATATATACTTCTTCCTCAATAATACCATTGAGAAAGGCAGTCTTAACATCCTATCTGATGCAATTTCCATCCCATAGCTGAAGCAATAGCAATGATCGATATGATGGAATTGTATTGAGACACAGGAGAAAAAGTCTCATCATAATCAACTCCCTTTTTCTAAGAGAGCCCTTTGGAAAAAAATCTAGCCTTGTATCTACTCCATGTGGAGTTTCATTCTTCTCTGCATTCTACAAAATCTGTTGTGCCCATCTAGGCCTTTTTCGACTTACTCCCATATCTGTGGGAGCATCATTTGGCTCAACTAGATCAATGGAACTAATTGGTTTATTCATTTCTTCAGACTCCCTCTTAATGTTTGGAGGGGGAAATAATCTCATCTCTTCATCGTCATCTATCTCCATATCTGATCCTCTTCTCTTTCAGATAGCCATTTCTTCTTCAAAGGTTACATACCGACTAACTTCGATTTTCCTTGATCCTGGGATATATTCTCTAATCCCTTGAAGAATTGAAATATCCCATGATTGTCCCTTCTTTCCTGAAGGTTCTATATTGGGCACATGAATGTAGACTGAAAATTAAATGTCCATCTTGGTGATGACCAGGTTCATCAAGGAACCTTCGAGTCATGACAACAGTGTCATCAAGTTTCTATTATATGTAATAGATTCGAATCCTTGTATTTGAGGGATAACTCCCTCTGTCTCTCAGAATTCAGTTGAGTAAATATTGTTGAAGCAATATATACACTGACATTCGTAGAAGCTTTCTGCTTCTGATCACCAAATATCTGCATGAGATTATTCTAGGTTTGAGAGCCATAATACATGATTCTAGAGGATTCCTACTTTTGTTCCATCTGTATATCAATGGGATCACTTGTACTTGCAGATCATGTCATTCCCTACAAGTCAAATCCCGTCATATGGTTAGAAATATTTCATAATCAATGTATTAACAAAATAATGTTGGCAACCTTTTAGTCAATGCTTCGACACAACATACGTAAGGTCATTATCCAGATGCTTATGGTCTCCATTATAACATACCATTAAGAGTGTGTACCACTCTAGTGTGTTATAAAGGAGTTGTCATCCTAGATGGGTTGTGCAGCATGACATGTTATTTAACTACCTGAATTTAGGAATGTAGATCCACGTAATACATCAAAAACAACTTGATCTAATCTACTAGAGCATGTAAAATCAAATACTTACCTTTTGTAGTTTTGTGGGTGGGATCCCATTGTTCGAGTCCACTGATGCTTGCTTGATGATCATCATAGTCTATATCTTAATATAATTTCTTAGAATAAGAACTCTATGTTGATTTATTTCTAACTTCGGAATGTATTCACTCATATATCTTATGTAAATTTGTAGCCTGATGTTCCTATCAGGAAGTATCAGTAATGTAATTGAGTCATGTCATACCCCGATGTTCTTATAAGGAGAATCAGTAATGTAAATAAGTCATGTAAATTCATAGAGGGTAACCCTCCTTATTGATCAAGGGTTAAAGTCCCCACAGTTGTGGGGCACTAGGGTTGTTAGACTCTCCTAGAGAAGTCAGCCCTGGTGAGTTAATGTAAGTTGGGTCATTAGTACCCTAGTTGTGGTTACTCAAGCCTACATAAACGAGTTAGGATTACTCGAGCCTACATAACAGAGTCAAATATTAAGTGAACGAAAGAATATGAATAGAGACTGAGCCTCTCTATTTATTACACACAAACTCACTCAACTGGGGCGCATGAGAGAGAGAGGAGAAGCTCTCTCAAGTGAGAGAGAGAGAGAACAACTATCATAGATCATCTTACTGTCTTTGGGTTTTACTGCTACCATTGGTGCTCATTCTATCTTTGAGGAAGTTGTGGGGTTTTCTCCTTTATGGTTTCCCCAAGGAAAATTCTTTGTGTCTCTTGTCTCTTATGATTATTGCTGTGCATGTTATTCTCTCAGATAAGATCCTAAGATCATATTGCTTAAATGATAAAAATCTAACATGGTATCAAAGCTAACCTAAGAAGAAGACATTTTGCAGCTACAAAAGCTAGGGATTTTTATTTTTTGAGCTCCTCTCCACAATCCATCAGCAAAAGGATGCCAGGCTAACTCTCCATTGAAGGGTGCATCTTTCTGTCGAAACATAATTTGATTCTGAGCATTTTCAGTTTTTGGTGTGGGAAATTAGGGATTTTTACAGAAGAGGAAGTTTTTAGTAAGCCTGTCATAGGATTTCTCTCCTCATAAAAATATAAATTTAGAGACCAAGGTCGATATTTTTGGTTGGGTAAAACTTTGGGAAAGTCAAACCCTAATTTGACCCTGAGCTTGAAAAACCCTAAAATACTAAAACTGATAAGTTTTGGTACATTCGCTATATCTCGGGATTGAAGAAGTATCAAGGGATGAAATTTTCACAGGCCGAAGATAAAATCCTGATGTACCCTGTGTAAAAAATTCATCCTCAGATTCACTATATTCTAGGAGATATCCTCCAAATCAAGGTTCTAGCCTCTTCCAGGATTGATCCCTAAACATGACACCTAGGGAGAATTGCAATATCTCGGGATACAAATATCCAAATGAAATTTTTCAAGATGTTCAATATAGTACACAAACTTTATTTTCTATGGTAAAAGTTGCAGGCCCTGATGATGAAAAAATGACACATGGAATTCCGTACAAGTTTGCTATGTTGAACAGTCCTGAAATAAGTCACCTTGGGAAAAATCTCATAAGTCCCAATTGGTGAAACCAATTCTGGTAAAACCTATGGTGTTGGAAATAGGATAGACACAGTTACATCAGTATAAAATTTCCAACATAGAGGAGTAGTACTTTCAGAGATACCACAGAAACAACATCAGGCATTTATGTAGAATAAATTGGAAAACTAGGGCTTCTTGTTCCGGGAGCTTCCCTCCATTGTTTTTAGAAAAGGAGTACATTGGACAACTCACCTTGAAGAGGCCTATCTTTATATCTAATAAGAAGTTTGAAATTCCAAGCTTTGAAAATTAGGGTTTCTTTGACAAACCCTAGATCAACTAGCTCCGGAACCAGGATGGACACCTCAAATCGGTAAGATCTAATCTTTTGCTATTTTCAGTTGAGGTTCTCATTTAAAAATGACTAATCACACCAACTTGATGACAATATTGGTGAGGATGACAAATTCCAATCATGCAAGTATAAGATCTCACTAGTTCTTGAAGGAAATGAATTGGACACCTACATAAGTAGAGAGGTTCCAGTTCCAGAGGGAGATGAGGCTAAAAACCTTACACAAGAAGAACTTGGTCAAGGATAAAAAAATCATTGCTAATTCAATCAAGGATCACCTTATACCATAGGTGTCTTCCCTAAATACACCTAAATAGATGTTAGATTCCTTGACCAGGATATTTGAAGGGAAGAACTTAAATCAGAAGATGCCTTTGAGAATAAAGTTGAAGAATGTAAAGATCCAGAATGTAGAGACCATACAGTCATACTTTACAAGGGTCTCTCAAATCAAAGAACAACTTTTAGTAGTAGAATAAGAAGTGGAGAATGCAGAAATTGTGATAACCACCTTGAATGGCCTCCCAGGATCATGGGATTCATTCATTCGAGGAATGTGTGCCAGAAGGAAGTAATTACTTTTAGCAGAATATGGGAAGAGTGCACACAAGAAGAAGCTTGACTCATAATACGAGAAGAGAAAATGAGAACAACTGAAGATCAAGCTCTCACGATTCAAAGAAGATCCCTCAAGCGATGAGGAATATGAAGGACTCAATTCTGAAAAACCTCTTATCCATTTGGATAATAAATGATGATGTCATGAATGAAGAATATGATGAAGCGGAAGGCTAAAAAAGGAGTATACCCACGAAACAAATAAAGATAAGTATTCAATTGTCATTTCATTATATTGTTTTGTTATACATTTGTTTATATTAATTTGATGTATTATGCATGATAGAATGTTTGCATTAATGACAATATACTACTAGTAAGCATGTGATGGGTAAGTATCTCATGGTGCTATACAACTCTCCATTTCTACTTATCTAGAATGAAACCTCTTTGCCAACATATTGGATTAGTCCACAATCTTAGTGATGTCATGGTAGAGATGGAAGGAATCTAGAAAGTTTCTGTGAGATATGGATGAATGTTGTATTGGCTAAAATAGTTGCATGATTATATCTTTATGCATAAGAATTTACCATTATGAATATGCATTATGAAATGTTTCTAATCATAAAAATGGTTCATTTGAATTGTAGGAAAGATCGTGTATAATCTCCTACAAGAAAAGAAGGATGAGACTTGTTTCGAAAAACAAGTGACGATAGTTCAAAATTCACTCTAACAAATGAAGAATGATGACTAGAATGCGATGTCGAAGACTTGAAGGGAAGTCCATAGTATCTTCCATATGGATCTGCAAGATCTAGCATGAAGTAGATGGCAACATCGTGAGATACAAGGCAATATTCGTAGCACGAGGATTCTCATGGAAAGAAGGCATAAAATACGAAGAGACATTTGCAGCCACTGGAAGTGAAGACACATGACAAAAAGACTCATGTGTGCAAATTAAAGAAGGACTTATACGAGCTCAGAAGACACCCATGGAATAAAACATACATGAGGAGCTTGAATATCACCCAAAGTGATGAAGATATTAACCTTTGCTACAAGGTTGAAGATGAAAGCCTATAGAGGATGACAAGCTCACAGATGGGTACAAGAAGAACGATTTCAAGATAGAGGATCTTGGTATCCAGTGAACCTAGATGGATACATAGAATATTTATAGCAGAGGAAGCTACTTATCACTCCAGTACAAAATGTTTCAACATAGAGTATGAAAGGAAGAGGGAGAATGGTGCTCCACTTCAGAGGGAGTGACTGCAGAAGATTCTGAGGTTCAACATGGTATGATGGGATGGACAAATACTGATGACTCTAGGCCTTACTGAGAGTAAAGTGGATTCCAACCTTTACTTCAAGGTTGAAGGTGGAAGAGAAGTGATGCTCTTGTTACATGTCGATGACTTGTTCCTGATAGAAAAGAGGAACTCATTAAAGTTGCAAGAAGGAGACTTGCTGTTGAGTTAAAGATGAAGGACTTGGATATTCTGCACTACTTTCTAGGCATGGAGGTGTGGCAGAATACAGATGGATTCTCCCTAGGACAAGGGAAATATGCAGTAGAGATCTGGAAGAGGTTTGAGATGATGTACTGCAAGGCCATAACCACACCTATGGCATCAAACCTAAAGCTATTGAGTGTGCTTCATCAGAGTCGATTGATGCCACGATGTATCGTCAAATGATTGGTTCATTGATGTACTTGACGGATTTGATACCAGATATGTTCACCCGATGGTTGCAAAGCATGCAGTCAGGTACCTAAAGGGTACAGTTGATTATGGCCTCAAGTATGAGGTGAATCAGAAGATTAACCTGGAGGGTTATGTGGATTCAGATTGAGCAGTTCCATTGATAGGAAGAGCACTTCGGGGTGTTACTTTAGTATGAGATCAGGTGTGATCTCTTGGTCTAGCAGGAAGGAGTCCTGCATGGCGCTAAGAACAGTCGAGGAAAAATATGTTGTCGCTTGCTCGACTATCTGGGAGGTAGTATGTTTCTTTTGAAAACTACTATTTGGTTTGATTGATATGAATTGCATTTTTGTATGATGTAGAGAGGAGCAGTGAAGCTCCAGTATGTGATCCAGATCGAGATCTCTTGAAAGAGGGATTTTTAGCATAGTCGGTGAGACAGGTTGTCTAAGCATAAAATCTTGGAAAAGCTCGTAGGTGGCTTAGACGTAAATGGTCCTATAGGTTGTCCTCGTATGTAATCAATCCCGACAAAGCTTGCAGGTTATCCTTGGATGTAATCAACCCTGATGTGATTCTATGATAGAAATGGCTAGAGTGAAATTTGAGTACTTCAGGGAGAAGCTTGGTGATATCTAGATCGAGGTTCCTTCCAAGGGGAAGTGATGTGTCCATGTGCCCTTCTAAAATGATGGAAGGATGGGCTCCATATGGTCAGATGTAAGCGCAGAGATATTCTGATGTGATTATGGGATGTGTTCCCACATGATCAGTGCATAGACATTTTGATGTGATTGTGGGATTTGTTCCCACATGATCAGTGCATAGCCATTCTAATGTGATTGTGGGATGTGTTCCCACATGATCAGTGCAGAGCCATTCTGATGTGATTGCGGGATGTGTTCCCACATGATTAGATATAAGTGCAGAGCAATTCTGATGTGATTGTGGGATGTGTTCCCACATGATCAAATGTAAGTGCATAGCGTTTCTAACAAGATGAGGTCGGATGTAAGTGCAGAGCCTTTCTAAAAATATGAGGTCATATGTAAGTGCAGATCCTTTTTGACAAGATGAGGTCAGATGTAAGTGCAGAGCCTTTCTGACAAGATGAGGTTGGATGTGAGTGCTGGGCCTTTCTGACATGGGTTTTGGATGTGTTCCTCCCATGGTTAGATGTGAGTGCTGGGCATGCCTTTCTTATATGGTTCTTGGATGCGTTCCTCCCATGGTCAGATATAAGTGCTGGGCAGGCCTTTCTGAAATGGTTCATTCCATGGTCAGATATAAGTGCTGAAGATGATGAAGACCTACATGGAGGCTAGGCCTACAACCAACATGAAGAAGGGTTGGCTTTGTAGAACTTCCTGTGATGAGTAGAATTGAGAGATAGCACCATTTGTTTGAGATAGTGGAAGCAGTGATGATGATCCAGTGATGATCCAGACATGATGATGATCCAGTGATGATCCAGACTTGATGATGATCCAGTGATGATCCAGACTTGATGATGAAGACTTGATGATGATCCAGTGATGATCCAGAGAAGAAGACTTGTGTTGATAAATTGTGTCGAGAGAATACCTTCCTAGTTAAGAGGGAGTGTTGATGTATTTGTAACTTCAGAATGTATTCACTTGTATATCTTATGTATTGTACCCCGATGTTCCTATCGGGAAGTATCAGTAATGTAATTGAGTCATGTCATACCCCGATGTTCCTATCGAGATAATTAGTAATGTAAAGTCATATAGGGTAACCCTCCTTATTGATCAAGGGTTAAAGTCCCTGCAGTTGTGAGGTACTAGGGTTGTTAGACTCTCCTAGAAAAGTCGGCCCTAGTGAGTTAATGTAAGTCGGGTCATTAGTACCCTAGTTGTGGTTACTCGAGCCTACATAAATGAGTTAGTATTAATTGAGCCTATATAACATAGTCAAATATTAAGTGAACGAAAGAATATAAATAGAGAGTGAGCCTCTCTATTTATTACACACTCACTCACTCAAATGGGGCGCATGAGTGAGAGAGGAGAAGCTCTCTCAAGTGAGAGAGAGAGAGAACAACTGTCGGAGATCATACTACTCTCTGTTGTGCTCCTACCCAACGACCTTAAAAACAAATTTCATGAAACAAAATAAAATTTTGTTTGATGAAATGTTTGAATTTCTTGTTTCAAATCTAAGGAATCGGAAGCTACTGAAACAATCACTTTCCGTGAGCTACTGAAACGATGAAATTCCATGTTTTTTTCAACCTTTGTGAATTATGGTTAGGTGACATAAATCACTACATTGAAATTATTATTTTGAATTGGTTTACCTTTCAAATTAGGGTGTGAGAATTTTGATTTTCATACCTTTTACTATAACCTGATCATAAGACTTATTAGAACATTTATTACTTGATATTTTTATTTGCGTTTTATGTGCGAATCTAATAAGGTTGTGAAATTGGAAGGTTGATTATGATATTGTTTGGTACCTTATCAAAGTTCATGCAAATTTTATCTCCAAGGCTTGTTGTTTAATCTTCGAATTATGTACAGTCCAACCTTATTATTTGATCCCGAAAGTTTATAATATGCTCCATATCGTAATTTATAGTCTTGCATGTGAAGTTTGGGGTTGGTTTGATGTTGTGTCGTATGCTCGCCACCTTCGAAGATTTAAATCATCATAGGGTAAGGTCGATGTTAAACACCCAAGGTCCATTCCCTCTGGTTGTTTTGATTCGTGTCGCCATCTGATCCACTTGATTGCAGATTGATGTGGTATCATTACACTCGTACGTAGCTCTGTAAATGATATTCAATTGCCAGTACGTGCTCAGCATCGTGTCTATCTACTCGTTGAACACCTGTTATTCATTTAAGGTGTGGTTGTATGTCGATTGCGTCAGATAAATTATGGAAAAACGAGTCTAGTCTGGAGTCTTCGTCGTCATTTCTTTTATCACTTGATTACCGCTCTGCGTGATCATTCTCCTTCGCCCATGCCGAGTTTACAGGGTCCTTGTCTGGGTTTGCTCATGTCGCACTTAGTTTATGAGAGCGTTGGGTTTCATTGCTTGTTTTTTCTGCTTGGTTTGCATCCTAAATGCTCGCTCTCCAGTTTACTGTCGTGTTTCAATTTGTGGTATCTCTTCTGTGTGCGACTTCGTGCATTTGCACTCGCAGCTATGGCTCCGGTGGTTAGGGTTGAACCTAGTGACACGAAACTCCTTGATGGAAACCCTGAGCTCTTAGTCAAGTTTGAAGCAGTCGGATGGTTTCCATTCATTCACAAGTTTAAAGATTCAAACCCTAAGGTGACTAGGTTATTTGCTATGTCGTTGGTTGATGCTAGGGTTAAGATGGCCGACCTCCAATTCAGGGTCGACGAGCACTCAGTTGCTTTGGCTATGGGTTTGTGGTTGACATGTGAACGTTGGTTCAAGTATAAGAAGATGAAGGTAAATGAATGGAGATAGATGTTGAAGGACCCTTGCCAGGATGTGTCATTTAGAGCCGGTGTATCGAAGAGATATTTCAAGAAAGAATGGCGACCGGTTCTAGACGTTATTCACATGTATGTGACCTGTGAGGGTCGTCTATCCTCTGCTTATGTCTATCACCTCAGGTTGATGGTTTTTTTTCTCAGCTTTCCTGTTAATTTTCCCTATTATTTGGTTTAGAGTTTGACCAAGATGTCTTCGGCCATTAAGAAGGGGCCGAAGAACATCGGTCGCAGTCTGTTTCATCATGGCCTGGTTAGGATATTGGTAGAAAGAGAGTTGTCTAAACAAAACCGGTCATGGGATGATTTTCTTGAGCAGAATGGATTCTTGGCATCCTTCCATTGTCAATTCGATAACCCTGAAGAATGTGTTAGGCATCAACAGCCTTATCGAGCTCTGGCTTCACTTGTGCACGAGCCTATGTCAAACCCTGAAGGTTGTGTAAGCCCCAGCATCCGCGATGATCTTGTCCCCATTCCTGTATGTAGTCCTGGTACTCCTATGCCTCCCAAGCACAGAAGGAAGTCTTTAAACATATCCCCTGTGACATCGAAACGTAATGAAAATACCTGCGAACAGAAGGGCAATAGGCCGAATGTTAAGGTTACTGGCAGGTTTACGAGGAGTATGTTAGCCAAGGTTAGTGCTGTTAAGTCTTCCGTGAGCAATAACAAAGACATTGAAACAGTTGTGCTAGATGACGAGGAGGAGAAATTTGTCTCGCCTGATGATGGCCTTGATATTGACCATGACCCTATCGTAAACCATACATATAACAGTCCTCATGTGTCTGATAAGAATCTTTAGGTTGACCCTGTGGTCGATCCTACAATTAAAGGAAAGTATGTAGAAGCGAATTTACCGGGTTCCTATCGAATTGGTGAAATGATTCACCCGTTATTTGTAAACTGTTTGTTGGATAAAATACATAGGATGGAGGAAGAAATAACAGGAATGGTATCACATCATGATGCTATGAAAGCCAAGAATACAAGGATGAAAGAGAAATCTGATTCCGATGATAAGTGTCTGCTGCGTTTGAAGAAGCATAAAAACAGGTTGATTCGGAGAGTCCTGAAACTGCAAAATGAGAATCATAAGAGTGAGGAAAAACTACGTGAGCTGAATGCTCAAGTTACTTTTATGCAATTCAAAGGTCATTCACAGAATCTGGCGAATGGTGTGAATATACAGGTGTTTAATGCTCCTGTTAAATTATAATATTTTGGGCACACTCACTATTGTATATATGTTTAAGAAGATTTCAGGTTTGAAGTTTATAATCAAGTTATTTTGTTACAGGTATTGGTTGGATTTGATTGATGGATTATGTAGTTTATTTTATTTTGCTCTTGCGTATGTGTTAATTATTTCTCTTTATTGTGTAGTGCTGCAGGTTATATGCTTGATACGTTTTTCTTGGATCGCTCATTTTGAGGATGATCCCTGGGGAATCGTGAACAAATCGGTTGGCTTTGCTGTTTCCTAGGTGTCACTAAATCGTTAGTGTCTTTATCATTTTGTGATTTTGTGCTATAAATTGAATCTTTCCAATTTCGAGACATTATAACGCATATAGAAAAATGACAATTGCATTTGTAATTTTTAATGAAATTGGTTAAGATTTCGATTTTGTAGTTTCCAGTTTTATAGAACTATTTCCATGTGAGATTAAATGTATTTAAAGGAGACATGTATCACGGTATGGGGGATCGATGGTTGGTAAAGGGGCTAGACAAGATCGTTTCAAACACTTTCTGTGGCTTAAAACAATTTTTTGTTAGCAGTTGCAGCACTTTTTTAATCTGTTGATATTTATGAATATATTTGCAGTTTTGATACTATGAAAATGTATTTATAATATCGTTTGATCTTGTCATATCTTTTCGCATTCTTTATGTTTTGTCATATTTTCTTTTAAGAAATGTGCAAGTGCATCACTTTTAATTGTCGATTTATTCTGTTTTCATTTGCAAATGTACATCATGTAATAAATCTGATGTTGTCATCATAATATATGTGATTTAATTGTTCACTGTGTTGTCTTGTTAAATTTCAAAATTTCTTCTGAATGTTTTTAGGATTACAGTAGCATTATTTGCAAATTGATTTCAGGATTAATGTTTCTTTGCTCCTGATCAGGATAGGACATTTAGGATAGGTTAATGATAGTTTCTCTTTATGTATTTTTACAGAAAACCTATTGAATCAGATTGTCACATTTATATTTTGATGAGTTATCTTTCAATTTTGTTAGTAATGTACACGTGTTCATAGTGTAACTTATGTAAATTAATTGAATCTGTTAATAATTCCCCTAATTATTTATTCTTGTATTCATATATTAATTGTTTAGTTAGGTTAAATCCAGTTATTAGTTGCGTAATATATCCAACTAATTTAGTAATTATCTTTAACAGTCTGCTGTGTATATACTATAGATTTAGTTAATAAACAATGGCTTTAGTTTTTCTTTTTTGAGTCTTTTCCTGTAGCTGGGAGTAGTTTAGGGAACGCAACGGGGCCTTAATCCTGTCAAAGGCAGCTACCTAACGACTCAGAGCATCTTTGAAAACTTTCGGATTGGGTTGCCTCTCTGTTGACAATTGTGCCAATTTCGGGCCCGTCAATAATGGTGCTAGAAGGAGGGCCGGCTTAAGCAAATGGCTAATGAAAACAATCCTGTTCACAAAATTAATCAGCCCTCCACCCCTCAAATATAGTCATCATCTCAACCACAAACATTCCAGTCATCACAATTAGATGAGACTGCGTTGAACGATACTGTTCGAAATCTCATTCATCAGTTCAATGCTAGCGATGCCCATCCACCTGAAGAACTTGATCAGTTCGAACAGGCCATCAATGAATCCCGCAGGATTTGAACAAGATCCTATTCAAATCTTACTGGAATCCAACCCACCGAAATTCCTCTTCCACAGATCAGACGTCCGCGCACTCACCATACTGAGTCTGCACCTGAAGAACAGGATCAACCTTTAGGTGTCCTCCCTGACCATCAATTACAACAGTCTCTAATAGGCACCAGTCAACCTTCATCTTCTTCAGGACCACCTGCTACAGGAGGATCTGGTCAACCACCATCACTGCCACATTCACCTCCTCACATTTTTCAAACACCACCTTCACCACCTCCATCACCAAGGAACATGGCAGGTTTAAACCCGAACCCCAATGCCAATATGCCATGGTTAGCTCAGGATACGGTTGCTGTGCCAGGGAATCAACATCCTTTGCCAAAGCATCCTGAGAAATTGTTTCCCAAGTTCAATCCCGAGCTGAAAGAGCCTGCAGAAGATCATGTTAAAAAATTCATGCTAGCAGTTCGGATTTTGGATGTTGAACACGAAGACGTAGTCTGTCGACTTTTCCCTTACACATTTGAGGGAAAAGCATCAACTTGGTATTTTTCACTTACCGCTGGTTCTATTACCAACTGGAATGAATTTGAGTTGGCCTTCATGAACATGTTTGGAGACG
This sequence comes from Pseudotsuga menziesii, assembly GCA_001517045.1. Taxonomy (NCBI): domain Eukaryota; kingdom Viridiplantae; phylum Streptophyta; class Pinopsida; order Pinales; family Pinaceae; genus Pseudotsuga; species Pseudotsuga menziesii. Next base: position 1,571,142 of record LPNX011014149.1, read on the forward strand.
ATAAGACTCCAGCTGTGTTGGTGTTAGAATTGTCTAGGATACGTATGGAAACCAAGGAGAAAGTTAAAGATTTTAACCAGCGGTTCTTGAATCTTAGAAACAAAATTCCTGCCACCTCAAGGCCAACCGAAGATGTCACTATTGAATTTTATACTTCAGCCCTACCTGTGTCAATGGCCATGTTTTTCAGGAGAGTGAGCAGACCCACTCTCACTGAAACTTTTGATGAAGCCATTAAGGTCAAGAAAGACATGTCTGCTATTAAGACAAACCCTGGGGTAGACACTGATTCTGCATCTTCTTCTCGCAAAAAGGCTGAGAGTCCTTCCAAAACCACAAATCCTGAGAAGAAGGGTCAAGATGCACTAGACTTGGACAATCTCCAAAGAGTCATAAAGAAACTATCCAATGAAATCATAGATTTAAAGAAAGGTACTTCTGAAAGTACTCCGAATAAAGAACCACCTAGATAGCCTTTTAGAAGACCATTTCAAAATACAGCTGCTAAACAGATTCCACCATCTGAAGCTAATAATGTTGATGAAATTAATAGATTCCTGAAATTGTTGGTTTCGGGCTTAGAAACATCAGCCGAAAGTGAAACCCAATCTTTAGTACAGAATTCTGAGAATGCCCAAAGTAAAGACAGTAACACTGAAGAACAACCTCCTCAAATTATCAGTCATTTCTGGGATACCACAGAATCGATCGATGATGAAGATGTTGCTATTGCGAATGTCAATCAACATCAATATAATACCAAGAGCAAGAAAAGTCAGTCCTCAGAGGAACCTTCCACAACATCTACAGATGACAGTTCAACTATCAAAACAAAAAACCAACCTTCGAATACTAAGACTACACAATCTCTTGATTTGGAGTATGACTTGGTTGAGGATTTGAAGAAAATCAGAGCCAACATTTCTATCTATGAACTCCTCAAATTGCCTGTGATTCAAGATAAGATGATGCAAGGGATTTCTTTAGATAAAAATGGCAAATCTTCCTCCACTCAAATCAGTTCTGCTCGCTCCAAAGACAACCCAACAAAATCTTCAGTCAACGCCTCGTCCATAGGTAAGAAATCAGATTCCTCAACCCCTCGTTTTCTGCTTACATTTGAAATTTGTAATCATAAAGTACACAATTGTATGATAGATTCAGGGGCTTCGAAAAATGCCATGCCATATTCAGTATGCAAAAAACTTAATGCAATCCCTGTACCATGTGATACGAGCATTGTGCAACTTGACCGATCTAATGTAAAGGTAATAGGGAAGTTGAACGAAGTACTGATAAGATTAGCCTCAAATCCTCAAGTTTATTTCATTATTGACATAATTGTTACAGATATCCCTGAGGCATATGGCTTATTCCTCAGCAGAGATTGGTCTAAAAAATTGAAAGGATACTTTGCAACAGACTGGTCACATTTATGGATACCCCATAATGGTCGTCCAAATGAAATCAGAATTGATCAAGAACGCTGTATGAAGCACACAGTCACTGAACTGGATGACTCAAACAACCCAGTATTATTCACTGATACTATAATGGGCAATTACATGGTTGATTCTTTCTTTGGGAACCTCGAGGCTGAAACTTCATCGGTCCAAGATCCAGGACAGCAGTCGGAAGTTTTCCATTTCACACAAGTATCGGACGAAATTCCATTTTCGAACACCGCACATTTGGATCTGAATAGTGGGATCTGGTCTCTATACTTTGATGGATCTAATTCAAAGGAAGGAGCTGGGGCTGGTTTCCTGTTAATAGATCCTTAGGGAAAAGGGTACTTTGTTGCTTGCAGGTTGGAATTTGAATGCACCAATAATATTGCTGAATATGAAGCCCTTATTCAAGGGTTGAAAAAGGCAATTGACCTAGAGGCTAAAGCTTTGGTAGTGTTAGGAGATTTTGAAATTATCGTTAGACAGGTACGCAACACTATACATTGCATTGCTAGACACTTAAGAAATTACCAGATAGAGGTGTGGAATTTATTATTATCATTTGAAGCTTTTAACATAAATTCTATTCCTCGTTTTTTGAATCAGGAAGCAGATCTGTTAGCTAATGTTGCTTCAAGGCTAATTCCGTCTGAAGGGATGCTTGCTGATTATTTTTTGCTTGAACTGCTTTTCAGACCTTCCATACCTGATAACATTATCAATTGGAGAGTTTTTTACCACGACGAGCAGTTAATCGAGTTTTTGACTATGAAGGACACTTTCAAAGACACAGTCATCGATGAAATGACTCATGATGAAGATCTGTACAACTTTGCGGTAATTCATAAACCTTGTTCAATTGAAGAATCTCTTGATCAGGTCAGTACCCTTCCTAGATCTGTAATTAAACTTAAGAAATTCTATGATTTGAAGGATAAATTTAAAGGTGTAGGGAACTGTAAAACCAATAGCTCTACTATGCAATATGAAGTCATAAATTTAGGCACTGAAAACAATCCTCAATGTGTCAATCTAGGCAATACATGTACTCCCCAAGAAAAACAGCCTTCATACGACTCTTTAATGAGTTTAAGGACATTTTTGCTTGGACATATGACGATCTCAAGACATTTGATCCAAACATTATGCAACATGTCATCCCCATGAAACAACAGGCTAAACCATTTCAGCAGAAATTGAGAAAAATGCACCCTAGCCTAGAACCGACTGTTAAGAAAGAACTTAACAAACTCTTCGCTGCTAGAATAATTTTTCCAGTGCAGCATGCGCAGTGGGTGGCAAACCTCGTTCCCGTTAGAAATAAAAATGGTGATATTAGGTTGTGCGTTGATTTTCGGAATCTAAACAAGGTTTTAGAAAAAGACAATTATCCCGTTCCGCCTATGGAAAATATATTACAACATGTCTCTGGATCTTAAATGTTCTCACTTTTAGATGGCTTTTCGGGATACAATCAAGTATTAGTATCCAAAACAGATCAGTTGAAAACAACCTTTAGAACCCCTTGGGGAACTTATGCCTATAGAAAGATGCCGTTTGGTTTAATTAATGCAGAAGCAACGTTTCAAAGGGAAATGGATATTGTGTTCAGAGGCCTGGTTGGCCAAATTGTTGTCATTTACCTTGACGACATAACTGTCTTTTCAAAAAACAGAGCTGATCACCCAACACATCTTAGGAGGGTTTTTGAACGTTGTAGGAAATATGGGATCTCCTTGAATCCCAAGAAATCCATCTTTGCAGTCACTGAAGGTAAGTTATTGGGTTTTGTAGTTTCAAAACAAGGTATGAATATTGACCCTGAACGTACCCAGGCTATAGCACAGATTTCTATGCCTCACTCAAAGAAAACCATGCAGTCATTTCTAGGGAAGATAAATTTTGTCTCCAGATTTATTCCTGGTTTCACTGAGATTGTCAGACCACTTCAGAAAATGATTAAGAAAGATGCTGATTTCAAATGGTCCACTGAAGAAAAACAGTCTTTTCATGACATATTAAAAGCTATTGCTGAAGCTCCTACCCTAATAAGCCCGGATTTATCTAAACCATTTATTTTGTACACGTTTGCTTCTGACTCTTCATATGCTGCTGTTTTAACACAGAAAAATTAGGAAAATAATGAAGCTCCCATTGCTTTTACAAGTTCCGGTTTGAACGGTGCAGAGCTCAATTATCCAGAAGTAGACAAACAAGCATTTGCTATTTTTAAGTCAGTAAAACATTTTAGGCCTTATCTGCTGAAGTCACACACCAAGGTTATTGTGCCATATTCTGCAGTCAGAAATCTTTTGGTGCAAAAGGACCTGGGTGAAAAGTGAGCCCATTGGGTTACAACACTTCAGGAGTATGACCTGGAAATCAAGCCTTTAAAGATTGTCAGAGGACATGGACTTTGTAAGTTGGCAGCCGGATCTTCAGATATGTTTGAATCTGATCTGCACTTCATCAATGAACATTTTTTGTTCGAAAGGGAAGTTTTTCCGATCTCAACCCCCCCTGATTCCTGGTATCATGACATTAAGTTCTTTTTATTGCATGGAAATGCTCCTGAACATTTAGATTCACGTAGCAAAAGGGCTTTGAGATTAAAATCTGCCCCTTATCAGCTGATTGATAATATTCTGTTCAATTTTTTTTTGAAGGAGTTCTCCTTCGTTGCTTAGAAAGAAATGAAGCTGATAGTGTGTTGCCTCAATTACATGCAGGGCCAGCCGGGGGACATTTTGGAGGAGAAACCACCGCACATAAAGTACTCAAAGCTGGATATTACTGGCCTACTTTGCTTAATGATGCATATGCTTTTTCTAGGAAATGTCAGGAGTGTCAGAGAGCAGGCGACAGACTTAAGAAAGTAGCGTTTCCTCTCCAGCCTGTTATTATTGAAGTCCCATTTCAACAATGGGGCTTGGACATTGTTGGTCCAATTACACCAGCTTCCTCACAGCAGCACAAATACATTCTGACAGCCTCCGATTATTTCACTAGATGGGTTGAAGCCATCCCTTTGCGAGTGGTTAACTCAGAACAGGTGATATCTTTCCTTGACTACTTTATTGTCACCAGGTTTGGTGTTCCAAAATCTTTGATTTTTGACAATGCAACCTATTTTTCTTCTGTAAAATTAACAGAATATGCATTGGAAAAGGGCATAAAATTAAAGTATTTAGCTAATTATTATCCTCAGGGTAACGGATTAGCTGAATCTTCCAATAAAAAATTAATCAAAATTCTGAAACGCACAGTGGTTAATCATCATATAAATTGGCACAACGCTTTATCAAATGACCTATGGGCTGACAGGGTGACTCCCAAGGCTGCCATAGGTAATTATCCCTTTTTCCTGGTATACGGTAAGGAGGCTATTTTGCCTCCTCATCTATTTTTACCCTCTCTACAGCTTTCCCAGTCAGTACAAGAAACAACATGTTCTGCTATGGAACATAGAATTAATACCTTGCTTAAGCTGGAGGAAGAAAGAGAGTTAGCCAGAAGGAAGTTTGACCATCACCAGAAGATAGTGAAACGTTGGTTCGATCACAAGAAATCAGCTAGTAGGAATCTAGAAGTAGGTGACCTAGTTCTGAAATGGGACAAGGAGCATGAAGACAGAGGAAAACATACTAAGTTCCAATGCCTGTGGCTGGGACTGTTTATCATTGTAGAAAAGCTGGGTCCTAGCATATTTAGGTTGCAGAAACTGGAGGGAGACATCGAAAACCTTCTAGTGAATGGTCATCTGATCAAAAAATATTTCTGCTGATCCTAATTAAGAGATTATCCTGCATATACCTTGCGTGGTTTTCTCAATTTGTGGAATTTTATTTTGGCGTGTTTATTTTATTTTTTTGCTTTGAATATTTTCTCATATCTATTTGCTGTTTTATTTGCATAATCTTGTGAGTGGTCAAGTCATTTGATTTCAAGCTGATGACTTTTCACCAAATCCTGTGGTTGACCTACAAATCATGCATCATGATATCACTATCCTGACTTTTGTCATGCTGTTTAACGTATTGAACAGTGAATGGTTTTTCATCTTTCTAGATTTTACCAGAAATTTTTAAAGCATGTAAATATAAATTAGTAAGATGGGTCTCTGCAAATATTTTTCCAAAAGGATTAAGGCAGTATTTGTCAAGGTTATCTATTTAAGTCTTTTACGCCACCCCTTCTCGTGAGGAGAATTAGACTCGCCTCCCCATCTGCTAAGAAAATTTCACTGGAGATTAAATATAACTATGATCTGGCCATGGTTGGATTTGAAGATTTCTTAAAATATTCTGAAGGACAGAGGGTCTCATAACAAGCCAGTCTGTTCAGGATCATAGGTTTGCATTTAGTAACATTGTCGTTTCTGGTCACCAAGCCTGGACAATGGCCCTTAGACAAAACACCCAGGGATAAAAGGTCTCATCATGAGCTGGTTTATTTACTGTAATGCAGATTGGTGACTGACATGGTTACTATCTGGTTACCAAGCCAGAACCGTGGCCTTCAGAGAAATAAAATGATAAAAAAAAGAAAAAGAAAAATAAAAATGACCGTAACGGTTCAACCTAACCAGAATTGTATATCTATAACTGGCAGATGGGATACTGGCATTCTTTGGGCTTTGAAGCAACCCTGTCGAGCCTATGGACGCCTGCTGGCAGTAGGGCCATGCTTGTGGTATTGAGATTTTATTCTTTATAATCAAGCCACTTACTGTTTTATTTCGTTTGGACTTATTTTTGTGAGAGATTTCATTTTTTATTAAATAAATAATCTGAACTATAAATTTCTGGTAAATTTTTAGAAATATGAAATTTCTAAATCTGTTTAAAATGTTAAAATATTGATTTCTTTATAATGGTATACATAAGGGATCTAATGATTTAATTGCATGGTTTCAGGTCAAGAAATCAAAGATAACTGTTCTGCCCAGTCAGTCGCCATCTGTTGTACTCCTACCCAACAACCTTAAAAAAAAATTTCATCAAACAAACATTTACCAGAAATTTAAGGAATCTAAGGAATCGGAAGCTACTGAAACAATCACTTTCCATGAGCTACTGAAACGATGAAATTCCATGTTTTTTTTCAACCTTTGTGAATTATGGTTAGGTGACATAAATCACTACATTGAAATTATTATTTTGAATTGGTTTACCTTTCAAATTAGGGTGTGAGAATTTTGATTTTCATACCTTTTACTATAACCTGATCATAAGCCTTATTAGAACATTTATTACTTGATATTTTTATTTGCGTTTTATGTGTGAATCTAATAAGGTTGTGAAATTGGAAGGTCTATTATGATATTGTTTGGTACCTTATCAAAGTTCATGCAAATTTTATCTCCAAGGCTTGTTGTTTAATCTTCGAATTATGTACAGTCCAACCTTATTATTTGATCCCGACCTTTATAATATGCTCCATATCGTAATTTATAGTCTTGCATGTGAAGTTTGGGGTTGGTTTGATGTTGTGTCGTATGCTCCCCACCTTCGAAGATTTAAATCATCATAGGGTAAGGTCGATGTTAAACACCCAAGGTCCATTCCCTCTGGTTGTTTTGATTCGTGTTGCCATCTGATCCACTTGATTGCAGATTGATGTGGTATCATTACACTCGTACGTAGCTCTGTAAATGATATTCAATTGCCAGTACGTGCTCAGCATTGTGTCTATCTGCTCGTTGAACACCTGTGATTCATTTAAGGTGTGGTTGTATGTCGATTACATCGGATAAATTATGGCAAAACGAGTCTAGTCTGGAGTCTTCGTTGTCATTTCTTTTATCACTTGATTACCACTCTGCGTGATCATTCTCCTTCGCCCATGCCGAGTTTACAGGGTCCTTGTCTGGGTTTGCTCATGTCGCACTTAGTTTATGAGAGCGTTGGGTTTCATTGCTTGTTTTTTCTCCTTGGTTTGCATCCTGAATGCTCGCTCTCCATTTTAGTGTCATGTTTCGATTTGTGGTATCTCTTCTATTTGTGACTTCGTGCATTTGTGCTCGCAGCTATGGCTCCGGTGGTTAGGGTTGAACCTAGTGACACGAAACTCCTTGATGGAAACCCTGAGCTCTTAGTCAAGGTTGAAGCAGTCGGATGGCTGCCATTTATTCGCAAGTTTAAAGATTCAAACCCTGAGGTTACTAGGTTATTTACTATGTCGCTGGTTGATGCTAGGGTTAAGGTGGCCAACCTCTAATTCAGGGTCGACGAGCGCTCAGTTGCTCTGGCTATGGGTTTGTCATTGACAGGTGAACGTTGGTTCAAGTATAAGCAGATGAAGGTAAATGAATGGAGACAGATGTTGAAGGACCCTTGCCAGGATGTGTCATTTAGAGCCGGTGTATCGCGGAGATATTTCAAGAAATAATGGCGACCGGTTCTAGATGTTATTCACAGGTATGTGACCTGTGAGGGTCATCTATCCTCTTCTTATGTCTATCACCTCAGGTTGATGGTTGTTTTTCTTGGCTTTCCTGTTAATTTTCCCTATTATTTGGTTCAGAGTTTGACCAAGATGTCTTCGGCCATTAAGAAGGGGCCGAAGAACATTGGTCGCAGTCTGTTTCATCATGGCCTGGTTAGGATATTGGTAGAAAGAAAGTTTTCTAAACAAAACCGGTCATGGGATGATTTTCTCGAACATAATGGCTTCTTGGCATTCTGCCATTGTCAATTCGATAACCCTGAAGAATGTGGTAGGCATCAACAGCCTTGTCGAGCTCCGACTTCACCTGTGCACGAGCCTATGTCAAACCCTGAAGGTTGTGTAAGCCCCAGCGTTCACGATGATCTTGTCCCCATTCCTGTATGTAGTCCTGGTACTCCTATGCCTCCCAAGCGCAGAAGGAAGTCTTTAAACATATCCCCTGTGACACCGAAACGTAATGACAATACCTGCGAACAGAAGGGAAAAAGGCCGAATGTTAAGGTTACTGGCAGGTTTATGAGGAGTATTTTAGCTAAGGTTAGTGCTGTTAAGTCTTCCGTGAGCAATAACAAAGACATTGAAACAGTTGTGCTAGATGACGAGGAGGAGAAATTTGTCTCGCCTGATGATGGCCTTGATATTGACCATGAGCCTATCGTAAACCATACAGATAACAGTCCTCATGTGTCTGATAAGAATCTTCAGGTTGACCCTGTGGTCAATCCTCCAATTAAAAGCAAGTCTGTAGAAGCGAATTTATCGGGTTCCTATCGAATTGGTGAAATGATTCACCCGTTATTTGTAAACTGTTTGTTGGATAAAATACATAGGATGGAGGAAGAAATAACAGGAATGGTAGCACATCATGATGCTATGAAAGCCAAGAATACAAGGATGAAAGAGAAATCTGATTCCGATGATAAGTGTCTGCTACGTCTAAAGAAGCATAAAAACAGGTTGATTCGGAGAGTCCTGAAACTGCAAAACGAGAATCATAAGAGTGAGGAAAAAGGGCGTGAGCTGAATTCTGAAGTTACTTTGATGCAATTCAAAGGTCATTCACAGAATCCGACGAATGGTGTGAATATACAGGTGTTTAATGCTGCTGTTAAATTATAATATTTTGGGCACACTCACTATTGTATATATGTTTAAGAAGATTTCAGGTTTGAAGTTTATAATCAAGTGATAATCAAGTTATTTTGTTACAGGTATTGGTTGGATTTGATTGATGGATTATGTAGTTTATTTTATTTTTCTCTTGTGTATGTGTTAATTATTTCTCTTTAATGTGTAGTGCTGCAGGTTATATGCTTGATACGTTTTTCTTGGATCGCTCATTTTGAGGATGATCCCTGGGGAATCGTGAACAAATCGGTTGGCTTTACTGTTTCCTAGGTGTCACTAAATCGTTAGTGTCTTTATCATTTTGTGATTTTGTGCTATAAATCGAATCTTTCCAATTTTGAGACATTATAATGCATATAGAAAAATGACAATTGCATTTGTCATTTTTAATGAAATCGGTTAAGATTTCGATTTTGTAGTTTCGAGTTTTATAGAACTATCTCCATGTGAGATTAAATGTATTTAAAGGAGACATGTATCATGGTATGGGGGATCGATGGTTGGGAAAGGGGTTAGACAAGATCGCTTCAAACACTTTCTGTGGCTTAAAACAATTTTTTGTTAGCAATTGCAACACTTTTTTAAACTGGTGATATTTATGAATATATTTGCAGTTTTGATACTATGAAAATGTATTTATAATATCGTTTGATCTTGTCATATCTTTTCGCATTCTTTATGTTTTGTCATATTTTCTTTTAAGAAATGTGCAAGTGCATCACTTTTAATTGTCGATTTATTCTGTTTTCATTTGCAAATGTACATCATGTAATAAATCTGATGTTGTCATCATAATATATGTGATTTAATTGTTCACTGTGTTGTCTTGTTAAATTTCAGAATTTCTTCTGAATGTTTTCAGGATTACAGTAGCATTATTTGCAAATTGATTTCAGGATTAATGTTTCTTTGCTCCTGATCAGGATAGGACATTTAGGATAGGTTAATGATAGTTTCTCTTGATGTATTTTTACAAAAAACCTATTGAATCAGATTGTCACATTTATATTTTGATGAGTTATCTTTCAATTTTGTTAGTAATGTACATGTGTTCATAGTGTAACTTATGTAAATTAATTGAATCTGTTAATAATTTCCCTAATTATTTATTCTTGTATTCATAGATTAATTGTTTAGTTAGGTTAACTCCAGTTATTGGTTGTGTAATATATCCAACTAATTCAGTAATTATCTTTAACAGTCTGCTGTGTATATACTATAGATTTAGTTAATAAACAGTGGCTTTAGTTTTTATTTTTTGAGTCTTTTCCTGTAGCTGGGAGTAGTTTAGGGAAGGCAACAGGGCCTTAATCCTGTCAGAGGCAGCTACCTAACGAATGAGAGCATCTTTGAAAACTTTCGGATCGAGTTGCCTCTCGGTTGACAATTGTGCCAATTTCGGGCTCGTCAACACTATCTTTGGGTTTTACTCCTGCCATTGGTGCTCATTCTATCTCTGAGGAAGTTGTGGGGTTTTCTCCTTTATGGTTTCCCTGAGGAAAATTCTTTTTGTCTCTGGTATCTTGTGATTATTGCTGTGCATGTTATTCTCTCAGATAAGATCCTAATATCATATTGCTTAAATGATAAACGATCATCCTTCTTTGGCTCCTTGTGAGGAGGGTCTTATTCTACATCAGTTGTTGAAGCTTCATGCTTCCCTTTTTTGGGAACTTCGATAACTACTGGCATAATGAATGTATTTCTTGCACCTGTAGCATTGGATCTGAGATAGATCCTTCTTATGATCTGGGGGAGGACTTGATCTATTATCTTAATGCTTGTGAATGTACAAATTCCTTCCCCTTTACTTTCTTTTCTTGGTATGAGATACGAACACTTGATTTTCCTCAGGTTGAGTACCATGAAGTATTTGGCATACTACAATTCTGGTTTATTCCTGAGTGCAATTTTCCTAGAGTTTATCAAATTTGGGAAACTTGGTTCGACCACTTATAGTTTGGATGAAAGACTCCCAATATGGTGGGACACCATTTAAGGTGGTCATGAGAAGATCCTTTTCTTTAAGGTTGTCTCCACTGGACTTTAGCTTGTCCCAGAGCTCGGTGATCCTCATGAAATATGAGGCAATGTTCTCAGACTTCATCATCTTCATATTCGACAGTTGATTCTTTAATGTGAGAGTCACATTGATGCTACTGTATTTAAATATATTCTTTAGAGTTTTGAACATCCTCCTCACCTTCATATTTTTTGAGATCTGAGGAACATGTGAGGAACCAGGCTATCTCTAATTGAGTCCACTAAAATCCTCCTTGCTTTGGCATCATCCTTTCTCCAGCAAGGTTTTTCTTCTCCGGCTTCTGGTTCTGGTACCTTTTCATTTACAAACTGTAATAGGTCATTTTATTCTAGTAGGAGAATAACCCTAGAATTCCAGGGGATGAAGTTGGAAGCTCCTTCCAAATGGTCTTCAACCTTCATGCTGATCATCTTGATTGTAGATATGGATTTGAAACCCTAGCAGAGACTAGGTCAAAACTGAAGGTTTGAGTTTTGGAAAACTAACTCCATAGATAAATGCACCCTAGAGGGGCAAGTTGAGAAGAGGTAGGTTCAAGCCAAAACTATGGAGGGAGTAGGTAAAAAATGGAAACCCTAGTTTTTGAAGCAACTGTAGAATTAGGTAAAAAATGAAAATTCTCAAAATTGAATTCTGTCTTCACCAAAAGATGCACCCTCATTAGAGAGAAATTCCCAAGGCTCTTTTTCTACCAAAAGGTTGAGTGAAGACCTTTAAAGATCAAACCCTAGTTTTGACAGGTTTCCGATAGAGTTATGACAATGGATTCTTCTAGTACTGCTTTGATACCATGTTATTTTCTTAAATATTATACCAATATATCTTAATTTTGTTTATCAATAGGATCACTAGAAGATAAAGAAAGCACATAACAATAACACAAGTATTTTTCACCTGGGAAACCCAATTGGGAGAAAACCTAGCAACCTTCTTCTAGAGATAATAATTCTGATATCAGAGTACAATGAAGAAAGAAAAGAAAAATATGGAAATGCTTTCCAAATATTGAAACCTTGAAACAACCTTCTTCTGCAGTGTATGCAAACTTCTTTGAGCTACTGTGTACCTGCACTCTACTAGAAACTACGCACTTCACTTGTGCTATTGTGCTGCATGTTGTGTGTGATAATGAGGAGGGGTGCCTCCTATTTATACTATTTTCCCACCCAAAAATTAACTGGGTCCGAATTCACTCGGGGGAGAAATATATTTTTATATTTCATAAATTTTATTTTATTCATTTATTGTTGGCTTTTCACCCTAAGGATTACATTGTTCTTTCTAGGGTTTAGATGAATGATTACAAAAATTTCAACTCCCGAAGGAGGACAATAAGAATAGCTTCCAAAGTTGCACAAACTCTAACACTGTTACTCTCAAACCCTTGACACCTGAAAACCCCCTCCCCAACCCCTAACA